>CP139503.1:192539363-192583334 GCA_021014915.2 Artemisia tridentata subsp. tridentata | reverse complement strand
TATTATTATTATTATTATTATTATTATAAGTTGTCTATAAATATAAATCAAGCCTAAAACATAAGCTTAAGCTTCTCCAATGCGTCTTTCAAAGATTTTATTATTATTATTATTATTATTATTATTATTATTATTATTATTATAACAACGTGTGCTTTTCAAAATAACAAATTAAAAAATGCAAAATATATTTTTTAAAATCCTTTTATTTTTATTTTTTATTATTACTACTAAAGTACATTAATTAGGATGGCTATGGACAAGTTTTTGTTTGCTAAAGACACACCAAATGGGGTGAAATGAACAGAACTAACGGTCGTTAACTAACGACTAACGGTCGTGAAGTAACGACCGCTATCTTTAATATTAAAAAAAAATCCCAACACAAATTTTATGTAATTAGTTATTCATGTTATACGTCTGTTGCAAAGTCAGTCATTGATCACTAACTTTGCAACGAAAAGCTAACGTAAGGACAATTTTCGTAAAAAAAATTAAAAAACAATTTACAAAAATAGTCCTTGGGGTTAACGATCCATTAAAGAGTTAGTCCCTTGTGCCCTGCGACGGAGCGCAACGGAAATCAATAATTTTTTATTTAAACATCCCGCCGCAAAGCGCGGGGCTTACAACCTCGTTGCAATACAATTGACTTGAGAGAGCAAATTTGAATGTCAATGCCTTGAATACTTAAGGATACTAAAGTCACAAGAGGAGAAAACTAAGCATTAAATGGCTTTTTCCTGAGAAGATAGTTACGTATCTCCGTTTCCTTAGAGCACAAGGTGTCCTAAAACCATAAGGCTTGTGTTATAGCACTTTATGCTGCCACTTCAAATTTTTACCCTATAACTCAGAACCTATAAACCTAAAAACACTATCCTTTCATCACTCAAGTTATAGGACTAAACTGCCCCCCAAACATAACCAAAAAAAAAAAAAAAAAAAAAAAAACTTGCAGGTTCCGGGCTTACTGGCCTATAATCCAGATTGATCTATTCAGATTGAGGAAACACCGAGTTCAGGTCTTCTTTCCATCTTTCTTCCCCCTTTTTATTTTGATTTGGAAGACGGGCCTTCGTCGGGCGGTGCTTGTGTGGGGGGTGCGCCAGCAGAAATCGGGCTTGAAAAAAAAAAAAAAAACCCTGTGGCTTTGCTGGTGGGTATGGCGTGGAGGGGGTGTCGGTCGGCGCTAGGATGACGCCATAGGGCTATAACACCACCTATAGCACCGGACACCGTGTGCTCTTATAAGTACTTTTAGATACACATTCGCTTAGGCATTTAAATGACCTTTTGTTAAGGTAAAGATACAAAAATGTATCTGACTTATACTTCCAACTGAGGCATGCAATTTTTTTTTCTCCAATAAAGTATCAACCTTTTTTGTTTTTCAAATTTGGGATACTCCACGTTGAATATTTAATGTTAACAGTTTCATCAATCTATGTCCAAACACCTATCAATCCACCCCAAACTAAACAAATCTATCTTAAAATCCAAACACTCTCTTCTCCAACCTCAATAACCCCAACCCACCCACCCATAGCGCCATCACCAACATACCCACCCATCGCTGCCATCACTTCTAAACCTACTCACCACCGCCGCCACTGCCAGCCTTACCCGCCACTGCCATAACCACCATCACCGTCACCCTAATCAAATACCATCACGACCGCATATTCCTTTGTTATTATCAGTTAGGCTTTATGAAGAAGACACATTTAGTAACCAAATTAGGGTTAATTATTATGTAATTTAACGAAAACATGTTATATATTCACTATATTAATTTTTAAAGCTTAAGTAACGATATTTGAAAAAATGTCAATGATACCGTCCCAAAATATAAGTCCATATTGACTTTTCAAAGTATTTTTATTACAACTTTGACCTTAATTATTTTTTTTTCATATTATATAATACTTGATGCAAAATAATGAAAATATATAAATGGATTTGTGTTTTAAATGTATTTTCATTGGTATACTTTTTATCAAGTATTATATAACACGGAAAAAAATAATTAAGGTCAAAGTAAAAAAAAAAAAAGACTTTGAAAAATTAAAATGGACTTATATTTTAAGACGGAGTGAGTAATTATTTTAATAAAAATACACAACATATCAAAAACTATGCATGATATATATATGGCTTTGGTTTTATTGAAAAGGTTTTTAAATTGAGAAGATTAAGAAATCTTCTTTTGAGCTATTGATTCATATTTTTTGATTTGATTCACAAGTATACATCAATTAATAGTGAATCGAATTTATAAATTATAAATTTGATTCACAAATCTTTGTAAAAATCGAGTTATGGTAATGATTCATTAAATTTGTACAGATGATTCACAATGGTACTTGTATCGCAAAATCGTGAAATTTTTAACATTGATTCAATTTCTTTTTACACATTTCAGATTAGAATCACATTAAAATGAGTTATACGATTGAAAAACTTGAATCACGGGGTTTTTAAAGAAATATGAAATTGAGATAATAAGAAAACAATGAATGTAAACATTTCCATTAATATGTGAAAGAAGCAATGAAATAATACGTGAATTATTCGATAATCAATTGAGTTTGTAACAATTAAAATAATAAACATTCATGCGTTGTCGTCTCCAAATTTGATGGTCTTGAATAGCAAATGACGTCTGTGAGCGCTAATCAATTTAATAGCCAATGTCCATTCCGTAAACACCTAAAAGTATGTTGTGATTACGTAACTTAAAAAACACTAAATAAAATTCAGTAGATTAAAAAATCACACAGGTCACACACCATCTAACTCATATACTATCACATTACCCTAAAAAAGGAATCATCTATGAAGACAAAATGTGTTCTTTTACATTTCCTTGTAAGTAAAAGCAAAAGAAAAAGCAAAAAAAATCACGCACGGCATACACCATCTAACTCATATAATATCACATTAGCAAAAAAAGGAAACATATATGAACTCGAGCTATATAAAGGGGATGTTTGGGTTAGCTTACTTTCTGCATTTCAGATGAGCTTGTTGGTTATTTTAAGCAATTTACTTTAAGTGTTCCTACCCCATGAAATATGTAGCATAACGTTCGGAATATCTTATTCTGAACGTGCTATGACTAAGTTGATATATCATATTGTTGACAAAAGAGTCAACGCATTTAATTTATCAGCTAATAAATATCAAACTCCTTTCACACAACAGATATGAATGAAAAAAAGAAAAGATAAACACCTTCTGGAAACACATACCTTGATCAGTCGATGTACTATTGGAATTTCACGTCACTGCATACAAACAATAGCAGAAAAATACAGAGAGATTAGTTTGGTCAGCTTGTCAAGTACTACTGTAATAATTTAACATCTATCAATTCATAGAAATGCTACATTGCCACCTTATAACTTACTGATAAAAGAAGAAATATCTGATGAATCGCAGCGCAAAAATCATAACGATTAAAAAAAAGTTAACTGATCTATGCAGAGGAACTCCATAGTTTCATTAAGTTAAAAAGTTGTATGCTATTGGGACCAAAATTCTCCTAATATTATAAGGCATTACTTAAGTATTTTTATTTCAGTAACTAAAAGAGACAATCTACTAAAAATAAAAAGCAATAACAATGAAGAAGCTAAGTAAGAAGCATACATTAACATTGAACCACGATTTCACCAGCACGAATTGGATCCTTACTCATATGGAGAAACAGAATATCACCCTACACAACATTCAAAAGGGGCATACGTCAAGAAACAACAATGATATGCATAAAACAATGCACCTCAAGCTAAATTAAGTTAAACAACAAACTTCAACATATATCAGCTCACTTACCCTTTTAACGCCAGGTTCTATACTTTTGATTCACTACCGGTAACACATCAACCCTTTCCATACAATCATACCTTAAAAAAACAACTCATAACACCATCTTCACCACTTATCCCAATTCCAAACACTATATTTAATTTAAAACGGGTTCAAATAAAGAATGTAGCTAAAAAAAGGAACGGGTCAAATGGTATAAACTTTTCTCCAATTCATGTTTCAAAATGCTTTTATTATAGAGATATTAGATGTTATAGTAATATTATCATATGAAAAATTAATCAAATCACCTTCAAGGATGGCTTATAGACCTGTGGAATCACGGGGTTTTTAAAGAAATCTTGTTGGATCTAGGCCTGCTAGGGTCGTACACCTAGATAGATCTTTGAGCCTTTGTGGATCGGTAGAATGCCTATGCAATCACAAGCACGCTACAAGAGAATCTCTGAATATAAACTAATACAGAAGAAGAAGTAACTAATAAACTTTGATCCTCTATGGATCTTTTATTAACTAATAATGTTTCAAATCGATTACAAAACTCACAGCCGCATGTTTCTTTTATACTACAAGAAACCCTAATGCAGCATTACTAAGAAAACGTGTAAAAGAGATATACACTATCTCTTCCTAAATTAACTCTAACAAACTTTCTAAACATACGGTATTTCTAAACATACGGTATTACCCGCAACAATGACAACTATCAGCAGAAACAAAATGTATTACCAGCAGGAACCACTACCTGCCAGCAGGAACTACATACCTGCCAGCAGGAACCACTAATACTAACAACAGGAATGAAATAAACTATTATTCTAATAATTCCTAACAATCCTCCCCTAAACTTGAATTTGACTTGGTTAACTTCAAGTTTCCTGATAGATCTTTGACGTCCAGGGATAGAGGATTGAATCAGCAGCATCAGAAAGTAACCAGCAACAACATCATCTTTAAGCACAAACTTCCAGCAGCAAGCTCTATGTATCAGCAGCAACAGGAAAACACATCATCTTAATCTGGTCACCATCTGAAAGGCAATGTACTTGATCTTCACAGCAACCATGATTTATTGTACATCAAATCTTTTAAGTTTCATACTATTCTCATCACTTCCAGGTGTGTTAACTCCTGTGAGAGGTGAATCATTAAAAATAATGGATTTGATGTCTCTTTACCAATAGCCATCACTACTGGAGTAGCCAATGTTTAGGTGTGTAAGACCATGGTACATTGATAACCATATGATTTTTAGTAAATCATCAACTATAAACGGATTTGATTTGTCTTTACCAAAAGCCGTACCCTTTTGGACTAGCCAATTCTTTGGGTTAAGATAACCTTGGTGAATTGATTACCAAATATGGTTTTCCACTGCCTTTACCACAAGCCATATTCTTGTGGCTAGCCAATTCTTTGGAAACCCTAAAGGGTAAAATCCATGGCGAATTGAAAACCATTCAACTCTCAGTAATGAAACATCGGTGAGTTGATAACCCTATAGTTTTTAGCAAACTATTAAAGCTGTCAACGGATTTGATTATCACACCAGAGCCGTACCCTCATGGTGAGTCAACTCTTTCTTGTCTGTTAGACATGGTGAGTTGATTACCATTTGTTGTGTGGTAAGAAACCAACACTGTACCTGCATACAAAGTTAGTATACAATCGAAACTAATTGTGTTTTTTTTTTTTTTTTTTTTTTTTTTTTTTTTTTTTTTTTTTTTAACTAATAAAGAAACAAAATAAAAGAAACATAAAGAAAAGAAAGAAAGAAAACAAATAAATGAAAATGAAAAATGTACAACAATAAGCTTAAAGAGTACCATGATCAAGCAGAAGCAACTCTGGAATCAGCAAGTTTCCCCTTGATAAGCCTTATCAACTGTTCAGCATTAGTCATATCACTACCCACCATATCAGGTGGAACTTCTAACTTATGCCTAAGCATTTGCTCCAGAAGGTTCACTGATAGTGGATATGGTAGATCCGAAAACATATACACATATATAGCAGAAACAGTCTCCAAAACATGAACATTGGAGAGAGGATAAAACTTCCAACCACTAATCCTCCACTTATCCTGATTATCCCACACTCTGAAACCTTGACCATCTTGATAAGTTGAATCAAAGAGCACATGAAGATCACCCAGCAACAATAAACCAGTATCAACCGGAGAGTGATCTTGAAAGTATTTGGTCACCCATCCATATAGAGCAATAAGATCCTGTTTATCCACTAGATGGAGAATCTCATTAAGAAAGATGAAATGCTTGAAAGACCCATCCTGCCTGTGAATAGTGTTAAGTACCCCCAGAGGTGTAGAAGTCAATTCCCATTTGACCAATTTATACCACAGAACTGGTTCCTCATCAGTAGAGTCATCATCTAAAGCTTCCTGGATGAATGAACTATCCTCAGCCTGTAAATCAATGTGCCTGGAAGAAACTCTCTTTTTAGCTATACTCTTCTGCCTTTTGTTGGGAGTAGAAGAAGATGTTGTACCAGAAGCAACATCAGGATGTAATGGAGAAGGTGGAACTTCAGTGGGAATGGATGATGTACCCTGATCCTCCTTAGCAGGAATGGAATATGTTGCATCAGCAGGAATAGTTGTGTCCTTTTGTGGTGCAACTATACCACCAGGATCAGAAGTCGTAAGTCTCTTAGAAGAAGGTTCTTCTAAGGAAGGTTTAGATCTGGACATAATTTGTTTCATAATACTGTCATAATGCTTCTTGAGTTCTTCATCTGACATTTTCTTTACTTGAGCCATGCTCCAACAAGAAGTATAGAGGGCAGTACACTGGTTCTTGACAATATTTCTCATATATGCTCTTTGTTGAGCTTGTGTCATAGGTCTGTCCCTCTTCTCTTTGGCTTTCCTTTCTGCATCTGCCTGACTCTTCTTTCTCAGCAAAGACATAAAATCCCCCAAAGTGTCTTCATTTCTTCTAGCATTTATGTACTCTAATAGTTGGTCTGCTCTCTCCTCTGCAGTCAAGCCTGGAATTGACTTAATTGCCTTAAACTTTGATCTCAGCTCAGAATCAGCATTAATGAAGGACATAATTGAATCATCAGACTCTTCTGCTACTCTCCTTGCATACAACTCATCTTGTCTTTCCTGTTCTTCTTCCCTTTATTTCTCAGCCTTTTCTTGTGCTTGTAACCTTGCTATCGCAGCCAATGATGCTTCCTCTTGTCTTTGTTGTTTCTTTGACTTCTTTGATTGAGGAGTTTCAATGAGAATCTCCTTTCCTTGTCTCTTTGCTGCAGCAGAATGAACTCCAGAGGGAATAGCAGCAGGATTAGAAATAGCAAGAACAACTGTACTAGCAGAGGGAACAGATGGAGTAGCACCATCTTGATCTGCAGATATATCAATACCAGAAGAAATGCCAGTAGTATGATGTTCAGCAGGAACTTCTTGAGTAGGTGCAGTAGCATCCATGATATTAGCAGGAACATCTTTGGCCCCATCATTAGCAGCTACACTCTCCATATCAGCAGGAATGGAGTCACTAGCAGCAGCATTCACAGAACTACCAGCAGCAACATTGATACTTGGAGAGGCTTCAGGCATAGAAGATGCAGGTTTCCCAGTTTGTACGCCTGCCAAGGTTGCATTGGCCAACACATGAAGTGCATCCAAATTCACATCAGCCTGATCATCCTCAGAATCAGAAAGCACAACCTTGCTTTTCTTTTTCCCCAGTTGAGCTTCCAAATGTTTGACTCTGTCAAGTAGCTGAAGTATGGCCTCCACTAAGAGTCTCTTTTGTGTCTTTGAGCTCTGTTTCCAATGTATCAACTTTCAGCTTGGAATCCTTGAGGTCTGCCGCCAAAGCATCCACTTTTTTCTTATACCTGTCAAGTAAAGTGGTGAGAGGAACTGGATCCTTAGCTCCACCAGCAGGAGTACCTGTGGTGTTGGGAGCCTCATTGGATCTGGGTGGAGAGTCATGAAAGTCTCCATCAATGGTGGTGTCATCATCAATAGGCTGCCTAGTAGGACTAGGAGAGGGTTGCCTTGGAGAGGTTGGATGGTCAACATTTTGTTCAACAGTGGTGGCTTGGTCAATATTAGGTTCAACATTGGAGGTTGAGGGCTCACTACTAGGGGCAATAGGGGTATCTGGCCTAGGAGAAGGAGATTGTTGGGCATCAACAGCAACTGATGCACTTGCACCAGCAGCATCAGAAGCCTCAACACCAGCTGGAATGGATGCACTAGTACCAACAGCATCAGGTGCAGGTGGTGAATTACCACCAGCAACATCAGCTGTACCAGCAGAATCATTGCCCCTTGGCAACATAGCTGGCAATAGAGGCTGATGTTCACCCTCAAATTTAAACCTCATGGTAGCAAACAATTTACCAGTCAACCTAGCCATGATCCTAGGTGTGGGGTCAGTGGTCTGAACACCTAAGACAATTTGCAAGAATCTAGGGTACATGAGGAATTTGTGTTTAGCATGTACTAAGTTCCCAACCATCCCCTCAAAGATATACTTAGACCAGTTATACACCCTCCCATCAGACAGACAAATAAGACCAGAGGCAAGAGGACTTGAGAATTGATCCCAACCTCCTGACTTGATACTAATGCATTGTAAAAGGGTGTGAATGAGAAACCTCCATTGAGGAGAAAGTTTATTCTTATAAAAGGTAAAAGTACCAGTGACAGGATATCCAATGGCCGCCATACCATCCAGAATTTCTTGCTCTGTTAAGTTATACATCCCTTCCTCATCATTCAGTTGAAGATGAGTGTGAATGGACCCCTCAGTGACGATGTATTCATTCCCATCAATTGTTGCTACTATCTCCTGGGGTCTACCCACAATAGTTCGTACAGCAGCAGTAGCCCAAAATTGTCTCACCAACGAATCATATACTACCGTTGGACAATGAGTCAAAGCAAACTGAATAGAGGACCCACTCAGGAAGGTGAGTACCTCATCATACCCTGTACTTCGTTTAGAGATTTCAAGATACCCCACTTTGTTGTGATCATCTTTGTACTGTAATGCCGCCATAGTGATGAATCGATTGACGAGTTGGGTGAATGAGAAGTGATGAAATGAGTGTTAGAGGAAAATGATGATTTGGAGAATGGGATGAACAATTTAGGTCAGTTATATGGTTACCAAACTTAGCAATTTAAATTGCAAGTATCTCGCGAACGTATCTTTGACCAATTTGACTTTAATTCAATCCCAAAATAACTTCCCCAATTATAACGAAACCAGCAGCAACCACTGGTCAACCAGCTGGAACAGTTGGTCAACCAGCAGCAATGAAGTGGTGTGACTATGAGTCAAACTTATGCACTGGATTCCACTCAATTCCTCAATCGCCACGATAATTAAACCGCCCTAATTAAACCCACGCCAGTATCAAATTAACTCCTAAAACCAACCCAACATTGAATTTCCTTAATCCTCCATTGGCACTATAAAAGGCCTCAACATTCAACACAAATACACATAAACCCTAATCCTCCATTCATACACCATGAGTACTTCCAAGCCAACCGTTATAGAATTATCGTCTGATTCATCAGGATGGGCAAACTATTTCCCACCCAACTACTCCACTCAGATCAGCAGAAACGAAAAGGGCAAAGCAAAGGCTGAAGAAGTTTCGTCTGAAGATCTTCCAGCCTCCCCCTCCTCTTTGGATGACTCAAGCTCGGATGATGAGCTCTCTTCATGGCCAAAGTCTTTGACCTATTATAAAGGTTCTTGGGAAGCATATCCGCCGCATCCTCCACTTTCAGTCATGCTCACAAGAGAAATGGAGAAAGCTGTGGCAGCCATGAGCAAGATTCCAGTTCCAGAGAAAAGTGAACCTCTTCCAAAGCCAAGGAAACAAGTATTGGGACTTGCTTCCCCAAAGGTGTATAATTTTATCAGTGGCTTAGGAGTTCGCAAGGTCGTGCCTGATAACAAGGGCAAAGGAAAAGGGAAGATGGAGTAGTTGGCTGGGTTGTTGCAGTGGTTCTGAGGACTAGGAGTTTGTTCTTTTTGTTTGTTGTTGTTGTCTGGTGTCTGGGTTCATCTGCAGTTTAGGTGTTGTTATTTCATGTTGCTTGATCGATCTGTAACCTCACTATAACTAATGAATAAACTTTGTTTTTCTTGTTTACATAAGATTAAAGACTGATTATTTGAACTTGAGTTAACAACCTGCAAAATGGTTAGAAAACTCAATATACAAAGAAAACACAAACAAATACCATCTGCAAGACAAAGTTAGTGAAATGAAATAATTAGATAATACACAATATACAAGCATAAGCCTCCCCTCAAACACAGCAATGATGGGATCCACCATTTCTCTTGGATCCCTTTCTCAAATAATGACCATTGTGTCTCCAAGAACAACCTTTTGAGTACTGAAGACCAGTTTCCCATCTTGTCCCTCCCATATACATTGGGTCATAACAAACAGGCCAATAATCATTTTGAAGGTAACTGCTTGTAGGTCTGATGTAGGGTCTTGCAGCATTCCTTTTCCAACCAGCAGAATTGGATGTACCAGCTGGAACTGGCTTACCAGCAGGAATAGCTGCAGGTCTGAAATGCCTAACAGCAGCAACAAGTGCTGGTTGTTTTGCATTACCAGCAGGAAATGCATTTGCTCTGGGGACAAATGGGGGTATATTCTCTACATTTTTCCACACTGATCTAGGTTGCTGTTGTTCAACACAAACACTCATTTTACTCTCATAATAATTACAATATTTAATGAGGTGAGAGTAACTACCACAAAAAAAACATGATTTCTTTTAAAGAATTTGTTCTTTTCATGTCTTCTTTTATTACACACAAAAGTATCACAACCAGTACTTGAAGGAGAATTGATTTTAACAGAATTAAGAGAACTATTGTCAAAAGAAGCTGTTTTAGAAATAGATTCATCATCGGCCACTCTTGTGGATAAATCATCAGCCCTGTGTGTGACAGACTTATCACTTGAATCACATGAGGTATAGTCATCAGACTTGGGTTCAGAGGACTTGTCACTGTTAACACAAGAGACAAAGCCATTATATTTATTGTCTGAAGTAGGCAAGTCATTGGACTTTTTGCCATAGGTCATGTGTGATTCATCAAAGTCTGTTTCAGTGTGGGGAGAAGTAGGCTTAAAAATCCCTGTTATGGGTGGAGGAACAACATTCATTCCTCCTTCTTTGACATACTTGACAGGAATTTGGTAATTTACCTCCTTAGGGGTAGGGTCAAATATACTTGGGTCACTAGGGTCATATACATCATCTGGCCCAACATCATACCCCAACCCTCTTTTACACCTTACAGACTGAGTGCTATTGTTCAACTTGACCAGGTTTTTAGCTGATTCTTGCCATGAATTACACCTAGCCACTTCATTATCAAACTTAGTCTGTAATTCCTATTTTTCCAAGATCACTTTATCATATTCTCTTTGAGAATGTTTCAACAGATTAGTAGTGTTTAACAAATCTCTTTCTAACACCCTGATTTTTTCTTCATATGCAAGCTGATTATTTTGGTACCAAGTTTTTGTTTTTCTAAAGTTTTAAGAGCATTTTCATAAGCTTGAACTTTAACAAACAATTCTTTATATTGAGGCTCTAAATCATCAAACTCTTTCTTAAGTTCAGCATACATTTCATGACAGCCAAAAGGACATTTTTGTACCTGAGATGAACATCCCATCAAGGAAAATTCTTCCACATCATCTTTTGCTTCATCAACCATACTGAATGTTTGATTGACACTTTCTTCATCAGCTTCATCATGTCCTGTCCATTCTACCATAGAGTCAAAAGGTAGCAAGGCTTTAATCTTCATGGCCCACATTTCATATTTATCTTCTGATGAAGACATTGTGTAAGGGTTTAAGAGATTTGTTTAAACCAAGTTTTCTTCTTCGACAGAGATCCTGACCAGGCTCTGATACCACTTGATGGATCTAGGCCTGCTAGGGTCGTACACCTAGATAGATCTTTGAGCCTTTGTGGATTGGTAGAATGCCTATGTAATCACAAGCACGCTACAAGAGAATCTCTGAATATAAACTAATACAGAAGAAGAAGTAACTAATAAACTTTGATCCTCTATGGATCTTTTATTAACTAATAATGTTTCAAATCGATTACAAAACTTATAGCCGCATGTTTCTTTTATACTACAAGAAACCCTAATGCAGCATTACTAAGAAAACGTGTAAAAGAGATATACACTATCTCTTCCTAAATTAACTCTAACAAACTTTCTAAACTTACGGTATTTCTAAACATACGGTATTACCCGCAGCAATGACAACTATCAGCAGAAACAAAATGTACTACCAGCAGGAACCACTACCAACAGGAACTACATACCTGCCAGCAGGAACCACTAATACTAACAGCAGGAATGAAATAAACTATTATTCTAATAATTTCTAACAAATCTTGCATCAAAAAATTAAGTGCGTGATTAAAGTAAGAATGAACAACGAACGTAAATGGTATGAAATGTTCTTTTAACGGAATAATAAGTTATAAGTTAATGATACTATAAACTACTATGCTTAAAAATATCTATGTAATAAACGTCCATTGCCACAACAACGTGACACCAATATAAGATAGCTAAAATAAAAAGCAATTTTATGTGCCAGGGCAGTATCGAACCACATCACCCAGTTCATTCAAATTTAACACCTCTAAATTAAACATAAATCAACCGTAACACAAATCAAAACACCATTAACACAATGAAGGTTCTAATAACAACGGCATAAAATTCTTACCGGTGAAAATAGATTCATACAACTGTTGGACCGCCAAATCGCACATGTTCCGTTTTTCCTTTTGCCCTAAACAAACACAAAATATACACACCTATTAAATATGCTGGATGACTTTTAGCTTCCTAAGCGAATTAATGGCAGAGTGATGTAATGAAATCACTGGCATATTTGTGAACGATGTTGTGATTTGATCTGAAATAATGGTTGGTGTTGTGAATCGGTTGAATCAATAGGCGAATGATCTGTTTTTTTATTGGATGGTTTGAATAAAAAATAATCGGTGGAACTATTTTAGGATATGATCGTTACCACTAAATCAAGAAAAACCAATTGTTAACATTTAATCAAGGAGCGTGGAGAAGAAGAATGATAATAATGACTTTACAAAAATATTGGCTATGGGAGCGTTGAAAGTGTTGAGTTTGGCATTCTGAGTTACAAAAACGAATGCAGTGTTCTATTGTACATTGGGCCTATAAAAGGAAGGACATTAATAATTTTTTAATGCTCGTGCTTTAGAGCACTTGTGCAAAACCTTATTTTATTAGATAGTATAGTTAAAAGATCCGTGAAATTCACGGGTATTTTAAAGAAACGTTGAAAAAAATTAATGAATGACATTGGATAAGCAAACGTAAAGGAGAGTCATGAAACAAAAGTTATATGAAACACACTATCACCAAACAAACATAGCCATCTTCAATTTTTTATTTTTTATTTATTCTTTTTGCCTACTAAAGCGAGATACAACAACATGCAAGTCTGATCACAAATTGTGTAGCACTTATGTGTAGAACCCATTATCTGTGCTATTCGTGAGGCTTCAGTCTTCGTCACAAATCTTTAATCCTTTTTTACTCCTAACGCGAGAATCGGCTACATATAAAGGTCATGGCCAACTTGATTTTCATTGGTTGTTCTGTGTTTCCTGTATGGGCGTATACCTGTCACGTGCCATCCTAAAAGTTCCACCAATTTGTTACACCTGTCCAAGATATCTTTAACATCCCCTGTTATATTCGTACCGATAGGATGTCTTTCATTAGATGGTCATAGTAATCTGTTTTAAATGTTACATATTAGGATTGTTACGAAAAACACAACACGTGATATAATTATTGACATAACATAAACTATACTTTAAAAAAATGTAATTAAAGTTTTTGTAAATGTAAGAAAAACTAACCATTCGATGCATTTGACAATGGAGTTATTCGTTTTCGTGATGAACTTGATGGAGTAACAGTTGCAACAGATCTAGCAAGAGGAATAGAAGTTGAAGGTGACATAAGACACACTTAAAGATAAATATTGTTAAGCTTAATTCAAGCTTATATGGTTCAACAATGGCCATCCTAATTTTTCAATTGTGGAGGAAATATTATGGATCGAATTTTCAAGACATGCTACCTCTTCTCTCCTTTGCTTTCAAGTGTCAAAGTCGGTAGGAATTAGTCCCTTCCCCATAATTAGCTCCAAGATGTCAGCAAGAAGTTGTGTATGGTAAAAAATAAAAACCATAGGAATAGTTAAGGTATGTAGCTTTTACCTACATGTCAAAATAGACAAATCGGTTCGGGTTGACCTGTCGATAACCGTTTTGTTTATTTTATAAATCTTACAGATAGTTACTAACTTATTATATTGAATACGCTTACAAAAGTTAATACTCTCAAATAATAACCTTGGGGATTTAGGAAGTATACATTTGAATACATTTTCGAAACATTGGACCAGTTTTATAATCCTCTAATCTCTCTCTGTGTCAAAATTACCCGTTTGACCCATTGGATATGCAAGTACAGACAAACAATATATTGCAACTCATAATATCAACAATATATAATTTCTAGCCTTAATATATAAACCTCAATCAGTTATCAACTACAAACCTAAAATCCAAAAATATTGTGCAGAAAGTCTAGAACTGTTGGGAATTAAATATTCAAGAAGATTAATATCGGGTTCTGCTCAAGAAATACTCTTAAGTATCATTCTACTGCTAGAGCATTTGATTCAGCTGCTAGCGTTAAACATTCTACTGCTGAATGATTCTGCTGCTGGTGAATAACTTTCTACCGCTAAGTGGATAACTATCAAAGTATTCTGCTGCTGAGTAGATAAGTATACAAAGATATTATGTGTATTAAAGTCAACAATACACGATAGATAATATCTTTAGACAAAGTGTTCAGAAACAAGTTGTAAACACAGATACATGTTGTATCTTAATGACTGACACTCTCAAGCATGTGTTCGATTAGACTTGACAATATTGTAAAGATCTCTCTTGGACTATAAAAGAGAAATCTTAGGCTTAGATATAATAAGTGCATGAATTAGATCATAACTGTTAAGAGAATAGAACAAACACAACAATATCATAAGTCATAGAAACATAAGATTCAAGGTTTTGTAACCCTAGTGATAGTGAAGATCACTCGTATTATTGTGAATAATATTGAATCGTTTGGTGATAAACTTTCTTTGTTCATTGTTCTATAACAAACATAATTGTTCCATTTCCATATCCAAATAACCTTCTAAGTGTGGTTAAGTAGATTCTGCATACTTAATCATATTAACTCAATATATCATATACACAAAGCAACAAAGGTCTAACAACCTTATATTGTATCGATCATCCTCTCAATTGGTATCAGAGCCAGGCTGATATAGTTGATTTAGAAGAAGAAGAAGAAGAAATGGACGTTGAATCTATTCAGACAAATGTTGCTGCAAAACTACCCATGCTCAAACAGAATGAGTTTGAAATGTGGAGGCTGAGGATAGAGCAATATTTCCAAGTGCAAGACTATGCACTTTGGGAAATTATTGAAGATGGAAACTCTTACCAGCCTACAACCATTACATCAACAGTGGACGGCAAAGTGGTGACAACTCTGCAACAACACCCAACATCTGCAGAAGACAGAATAAAGAAGAAAAATGACTTAAAGGAAAGAAGCATGCTGATGATGACCATTCCCAATGATCAACTTTTAAACTTCAGCAAGTTCAAAGATGCCAAGTCTTTATTTGAAGCTATTGTTGCTAGATATGGTGGAAATGAAGCCACCAAGAAAAACCACAAGACACTGCTCAAGCAGCAGTTTGAAAACTTCTCCTCTACCAACAGTGAATCTCTTGACCATATGTTTAATAGGCTTAAGAATATTGTGAGCCAACTTGCTATTCTTGGTGTTGAAATACCTCAAGAAGATTTGAACTCAAAATTTCTGAGAAGCTTACCAGAAGAGTGGGCTATACATGTTGTTGTCTGGAAGAATAAGCCAGACCTTGATACAATGGAACTGATAGATTTGTATAGCAACTTTAAGATTGTGGAGCATGATTTGAAGAAAAATGGAGGTACTAGTTCTAATTCTAGGAACATGGCATTTATGTCAACTCCTAGTACCTCAAAATCAAGTGAAGAGGTGAAAGTTGTTGATGGTGTTGGTGCTGCTAGTTCATCAAGCAGTACCATGGGTATTTTGGATGAGAAGACTTGTTGTGCATTTCTCACAAGTCGAAATGATGGGTCCATGCTCACTTATGAAGACCTCCAAGAGATCAATGATGATGATCTGGAGGAAATGGACCTAAAATGGCAAATTTCTCTTCTTAGCATGAGAGCCAAGAAGTTCTATCAAAGGACGGGGAAGAAGCTCTTAATCAGCAACACTGATACTGCTGGTTTTGACAAGTCAAAGATAGAGTGCTATAACTGCCACATGATGGGGCACTTCTCAAGAGAATGTAGAAGGCCAAGGCAGCAAGATAGCAAGAACAAAGGTTTTGGAAGCACATCCAAAACAAGGGAGGTTTCTGAGCCAAACTCAAAAGCTATGGTAGCTATTGATGGGCTAGGTTTTGATTGGAGTTTCATGGCTGATGAAGAAGAAGATTCTTCACAGATGGCACTCATGGCTTTCCCTACTGAGGTACAAAATCATAAATTCTATTCTAATACTTGCACAACTCTTTCAGAACTACAAACTTTAATCAAACATTATGATGACCAAAAGAAAGTCCTAAGCAGAACTCAACAAGACTTAGTAGATTATAAGTGTGGTTTAGAATCAGTAGAAAAGCAGATCCTATACTTCAAAGAAAATGAACTTGCTTTTTCTGATGACAAAGCTCTTCTTAGACAAGACATATTCTTTAGAGATGCTGAAATTAAGCTTTTGAGAGAGGCTTTTGATAGGGTCAAAAAGAAAATGGAAACATTCACTTGACTACACAAACACTAGAACATGCTTCTAGGGGTGATACTAACATGATTGAATGTCAAGTGATCAACAGAGCTAAGTCAGGAATAGGATATAAGAGTGTCCCACCTCCTTACAGAGGAATCCCTAAACCCCCAGGGATTGACCTAGAAAATTCAGGTGTCCCTGAATTTCAACAACCTGAGCTACAATATGGTGTACAGCAAAAAACAAAGCTAGTTGTTGATGAACCTAAGAAGGTAAGTGAAAGTTTAAGTAAAACTTCACTTACTGAGGACAAGGTGTCCTCTGATAGAAGATCAGATAGAGTAGTCATTGAATACTGGGTATCTGATGATGATGAAGATGAACAGGTTATGTCTAAACCTGAAGTGGTTAAGAAAGCAGGAACAAGTGTTCCTAAGATAGTCAAACAAAATGTTGTTAGGCCTAAAACCAACATTAAACATGTTAGGCAACCAGTTAGATATTGTGAACAATACAGAACCACAAACAAGCCTAGAGGCAACCAAAGGAATTGGAATGGCCTTAAGTCTCACAAACTAGGTGATGACTTTGACTTTTATAACAAAGCTTGTTTTATATGTGGAGAATTTGATCATCTTCCAGCTTTCTGCAACCAAAGGGTATCTGGGTATACACACAATAGGGTGAATTACAAAAGGCAAACTCCTCAATTACACTTTCATTCTAAGTCTAAGAGAACAAAACCCAGAGCAGTTACAAAAGCAGTTTCTACTGCTAGACCATTCGTAACTGTTAACCCAAGACCAACAGTTAAAAATGTAAAATCAACTTACAAAAATGCATCAAAAACTGTTCAAAGTCCCATTCAAAGAAAAGCAGTGGTCCAAAAACAAGTTTGGAAACCAAAGGGACCAACTACAAAGCTAGCAGTTTCTGCTGCTAAGCATGTGGTTCATACTACTGCTAGGGAAAAAGGGCAAATGCAGTTAAGGCCTCAGCATGTTGGGTTCTTAAATCCAATGTTGCATCAATTGTTCTCAAGAGATTACATTTCATTGATGCAAGAGGCAGATCCAAGTCAGTAATGGCTTGGGTCCCCAAAGGAAACTAATACTCCTTATTTCTGTGCAGGAACATTCAATGGATAAACAAGAGGATCAAGGATACTCAGATAGTGGATGTTCAAGGCACATGACAGGCAACAAGTCCTATCTTTCTGATTTTCAAACATTAGATGGTGGCTATGTTACCTTTGGAGGAGGTATTGGTGGCAAAATTTCCGGTAAAGGTACGATTGAAACTGGAAATTTAGATTTTGAAGATGTGTACTATGTACAACAGCTTAAGTATAATCTTTTTAGTGTCTCACAAATGTGTGATAAAAAGAACAAAGTTCTTTTCTATGACACTGAATATCTTGTGCTTTCTCCTGATTTTAAGATGCTTGATGAAAGTCAAGTACTTCTTAAAATTCCTAGAAAGGGCAACATGTACAGTGTTGATATGAAGAATATTGTTCCTAAAAAGGCTTTAACTTGTCTTGTAGCAAAGGCCACATTGGATGAATCAATGTTATGGCATAGGAGGCTTGGTCACATTAACTTCAAAACCATAAATAAGATTGTTAAGAATGGTTTGGTAAGAGGTTTACCTCAAAAACGATTTGAAAATGATCAAACATGCATTGCTTGTCTTAAAGGCAAACAACACAAAGCCACTTGTAAGCCCAAGATTTTTAACTCTATCAATCAATCATTGTTTATGCTTCATATGGACTTATTTGGTCTTACAAATGTTAGAAGTATGTAGCATAAAAGATATTGTTTAGTTATTACTGATGACTATAGTAGATTTACATGGGTTTTCTTTTTAGCCTCTAAGGATGAGACTTCTAGCATCCTTAAGACTTTCATTACAGAGATAGAAAACCTAGTAAGCAAAAGAGTAAAAGTCATTAGATGTGATAATGGGACAGAGTTTAAGAATAGAGTTATGGATGATTTCTGCAAAGAAAAAGGTATTAGGAGAGAATTTAGTGTAGCTAGAACTCCTCAGCAAAATGGAGTTGCTGAAAGGAGAAATAGAACACTTATAGAAGCTGCTAGAACCATGTTAGCCGACACTAAGTTGCCTATCACTTTTTGGGCTGAAGCAATCAACACTGCTTGCTATGTTCAAAATAGGGTTTTGGTTGTCAAATCTCACAATAAGACATCATATGAGCTTTTTAGAGGTAGAACTCCTGCAATAGGATTTCTTAGACCTTTTGGATGTCATGTGACAATTCTAAATACCTTAGACCATCTTGGAAAGTTTGATGGAAAAGCAGATGAAGGATTCTTAGTTGGATATTCTCTTAATAGCAAAGCTTTTAGAGTATACAACTTGAGAACTAGAAGAGTAGATGAGAACTTCCATGTGGAATTTTTAGAGAATAAATCCAATGTAGCAGGTTAAGGTCCTAATTGGCTATTTGATCTTGAGTCACTAATCCATTCTATGAATTATGTGCCTGTTGTTGCAGAAACTAATGATTTTTCAGGTTCACAAATAACAAAAGAGGCAGGGTTACACAAGGAGACAAATCAAGATCATGTATGGATGCCAATAAGTACCAGTGTGGCTTCAACTTCAACAAATGATGAATCTTCTTCTGGTAAAGCTAAAGAAGATGTTAAAGATGAACACAAGGAAGATGGAACAAAGGAACAACAAAATGTTTCTGCTGATGATAGTACTGCTGAGACAGAGCATTCTACTACTAGGCTTAATTTTTCTGCTGCTAGGCCAAATGTTTCTACTGCTGGCCCTTCAGACCCAAATGAAGCAAATTTCTCAGATAAAGAGGTGGATTTGAGCAATATCACACCTAACTATCAAGTTCCTTCAACCCCACACACCAGGATTCACAAAGTCCACTCCCTAGAAAATGTGATTGGAGATATACAATCAGGTGTGAAGACAAGGCAACAACTGATGTCTTCAGACCAACAAGGGCTTCTTGATGCCCTTTATGCTTCAAAGCAGCATGAGTTTTCCAACTCTTGCTTGTTTGTATGTTTTCTCTCACAAGATGAACCAAAGAACATTCTTAAAGCCCTAGATGATTCAAGCTGAGTGGAAGCTATGCAAGAGGAGCTTTTTCAGTTCAAGATTCAGAAGGTTTGGGTGCTAGTTGATTTACCTAAGGATGAAAAGGTAATTGGCACTAGATGGGTTTTAAAGAATAAAAGGGATGAAAGAGGAATAGTGATTAGGAATAAGGCTAGATTAGTAGCCCAAGGGTACACACAAAAAGAAGGGATAGACTATGATGAGTTTTTTGCTCCAGTAGCAAGACTTGAGGCAATTAGGCTTTTCTTAGCTTATGCTTCATTTTTAGGCTTCACAGTTTATCAAATGGATGTCAAGAGTGCCTTTTTATATGGTACTATTGAAGAAGAGGTTTATGTTTCACAACCTCCTGGTTTCATTGATCCTGACAATCCAGACAAAGTGTACAAAGTTGTAAAAGCTCTATATGGCCTACATCAGGCACCAAGAGCTTGGTATGAAACACTGGCTTCCTATTTAAAAGAGAATGGATTTCAAAGAGGCAAGATTGATCAGACACTTTTCATCAAGTAGCAACAGAAGGATCTTTTGCTAGTTCAGGTGTATGTGGATGATATCATCTTTGGATCTACAAGGAAGGAGATGTGTTTGGAGTTTGAGAAGCTTATGCATGATAAGTTTCAGATGAGTTCCATGGGGGAACTTACATTCTTTTTGGGTTTGCAAGTTAAACAATCATGTGAAGGCATATTTATTAGTCAAGATAAATATGTTGCTGAGATACTAAGGAAGTTCAACTTTGCTGATTCAAAAATGGCAAGCACACCAATGGACTCTGAGAAGCCACTTCTTAAAGATTTAGATGGAGACAATGTAGATGTACACACTTACAGATCTATGATAGGTTCTTTGATGTTTCTCACATCATCAAGACCTGACATCATGTTTTCTGTTTGTGCTTGTGCAAGATTTCAAGTAACTTCAAAGGTTTCTCATTTAACAGCAGTCAAGAGGATTTTTAGATATCTCAAGGGTCAACCTAGGTTGGGTCTATGGTATTCAAAGGAGTCACCTTTTGACTTGGTAGCATTCTCAGATAGTGATTATGCTGGTGCTTGCTTGGACAGAAAGTCAACAACTGGAGGATGTCAATTCCTTGGGTGTAGACTTATCTCATGGCAGTGTAAGAAGCAAACAATTGTGGCTACTTCAACAACTGAAGCTGAATATGTAGCTGCTGCAAGTTGCTGTGGTCAAGTCCTATGGCTTCAAAACCAACTTCTTGACTATGGGTACAATTTCATGAAAATTGTCGTTCATATTGATAATAGTAGTACTATTTGCATAATTAAAAACCCAGTGCAACATTCTAAAACAAGACACATTGAAATAAGACATCATTTTATTAGAGATTGCAATGAGAAAAAGTTGATTCAAGTTTTCAAAATTGATTCTGAACACAACTTTGCAGATCTTCTTACAAAAGCTTTTGATGTTGGAAGGTTTCAGTACTTGGTAGCAAGTATTGGAATGCTTAATCCTTAAACTTTTTAATCTGTGTGGTTTTTGTATATAAATTTTTGATTGTACTGCTGGATTTATAAGATACTACTGATAGTAAAAAGTTTGTGCTGCTGGTACAAATTTTTTTGTTTGTTAAGTTCATATGTGTTAGTCATATTTATTATACTGCTATAAAGACATATGCTTTGCATTTTTTTTCTTGGTTTTAGACTAACAATTTCAGGTATGAACATTGAGAAAAAAGGAAGTTTCAAGTGAAATAGAAGCAGTAGAATGATGATATCAGTTGCGGACATAATAGGTTTATGATGGACTGAGTTTGGGAATTCATTAACAAAGGTCAACACCTAAGTTAATTGATTCTTTAAAACTTCTTTCTTGAAACCTAGTTATCATATTTCACATTGAATTGATGGTTCAGTTGGTCAGATAGTAACTGACTCAACTCACTTTCTATCATTTTATAATTTCAAGTATAATGAGCAAGTCTAAGGACATCTGATAGAAAGAACAGCTAGTAAAAGTGAATCTAACACTTGTGTTAGAGGCAACAATTGCTATGAGCTGGAAACCCTGTCAAGAAAGCCTTTTGAATAGGTTTATCTTTACACAGGAAGTTATTTATAACTGAAAAACATTGGTTCTCACACAACCAGAGGTTGCTTTAAACCGAATTCTAGATTGAGTGTCTGTTATACACTTAATCCCTTCAAAATGGTTGAAAGCAGTATGTTTTTTCTATAATAAAATCATGAACATACTGCTAAGTCAAAAGTTTCGTAAAAAGGATTTTCAAAGGGACTCAGTAAAACCATCCATTGATGGATAATGAGTCAATGCCCCATGAATCACCTCTCATAGGAGTTAATACACCTAGAAGTGATGAGGGAAGCACATAAACTCTTAAGGAATTGATGGCTTCATGTACAACATTGTCTGAAAACAAGTTCACATTGGTAGATCAGATGATGATGGGATGATGGTGAGAGATCTTCCAAACAGGGGAGGATAAAATGTTATTTGCAATCCAGGGGAGGAAATATCTCAGGGGAGGAAATAAATCCAAAGAAGAAAGATTAACCAATGAAAGGGAGGAAAAGACAAGAGCATACAAGATGTTGACATAGAGGTTGAAAATGACAAGAATAGAGGTGATAATCTCTTCTTCATGAACAAGATTCTGGAGTATTATGTATATTCAAAAGGGATGAAGCATTCAAAAGGAGAATGTTCTATTTAGGTCAAACGGAGAAAAGTTTCAATTTCAGTTCACTACGTTTGTTCATCACTTGCAAAGGCATGCTGATAGATGATTTCACTTGTTGAAACAAGCATCCAAGATACACAGCATCATTGCCTCTTATAATTCCTCCATCCAAGGAAATTGCACCATCTTTTAGGCTTTGTTTGAAGCTTGAAGATAGGTACTAATATTGTCAAAGTCAAAAGAAAATCGAAGATGAGTTACTGAGAAAGATATTTAATCTTGAAGAACAGAAGATAGCTCCAATCAAGAATCTGACTTCAGAAGTGTTTGAAAGATCTTCACAATCCATAATTTAATTCAGAAACATGTTGAAAAGGATTCACATGTTTAGGGGAGGATTGTTGGGAATTAAATATTCAAGAAGATTAATATCGGGTTCTGCTCAAGAAATACTCTTAAGTATCATTCTACTGCTAGAGCATTTGATTCTGCTGCTAGCGTTAAACATTCTACTGCTGAATGATTCTGCTGCTGGTGAAGAACTTTCTACTGCTAAGTGGATAACTATCGAAGTATTCTGCTGCTGAGTAGATAAGTATACAAAGATATTATGTGTATTAAAGTCAACAATACACGGTAGATAATAAAAGTGTTCAGAAACAAGTTGTAAACACAGATACATGTCGTATCTTAATGACTGACACTCTCAAGCATGTGTTCGATTAGACTTGACAATATTGTAAAGATCTCTCTTGGACTATAAAAGAGAAATCTTAGGCTTAGATATAATAAGTGCATGAATTAGATCATAACTGTTAAGAGAATAGAACAAACACAACAATATCATAAGTCATAGAAACATAAGATTCAAGGTTTTGTAACCCTAGTGATAGTGAAGATCACTCATATTATTGTGAATAATATTGAATCATTTAGTGATAAACTTTCTTTGTTCATTGTTCTATAACAAACATAATTGTTCCATTTCCATATCCAAATAACCTTCTAAGTATGGTTAAGTAGATTCCACATACTTAATCATATTAACTCAATATATCATATACACAAAGCAACAAAGGTCTAACAACCTTATAGTGTATCGATTATCCTCTCAGTCTAGAACATCAACACTCCCAACATCGGGTATTGGAAAAGTACCAGGAAGCTTAGGAAGACCTCTAAAGTACTTTAATGATGCTATTGCAGTGCGGACCTAAGTATATATTCATCGCATCTTCAATAATAACAATGAAATAATAAACATAGTAAGAAGTACAAAAAGCAAAAACCATGATATAAAATGATTAGTTGAAAACGCATTCACCTCAGGGAACAAAGTGATAGCAGTTTTCATAGTAGGAGCTTCAAGAGGTATAATATTATAAGCAATCAAGTGTTCCGTCATAGTTGTGTCAGATTCAATAACCCGTTTTAATTGAAAGATGGAACCAAACATCAGTCGAAATATATGTTCACAGATTATACATATGGGTTATACTTATATATTATTGAATGGAGACAAACCTCGTCAGGAATCAATCCTTCTACTTCCTCAGGAGAAAAATCTTTAGAAAGCTGCTCTAACAGAGTTCCCAACACTTTTTCATAAATTCTTTTTCTCTTAGCAGTTTTGCGTTCTAACCTGGTTTTTTTTTAAAATAGAAATGTATAAAACTAAATAATAACTAAACTGAATATAATAAGACTCTTAAAGAGGATAATGAAAAGGAGATCCATACTCTTGAAAGTCTCCACTAAAAGCGCCCGACTCCGTCAGTTCCATCTCCTCCTCACGTAGCTTGTCTACATTATTCTTCTCTCGGTAAAGCTTATAGAACTCTCGTAAGCGAGTTATGTCTTGACTTCGGTCAAAATATGCACCATACCTCTTCGCTATTTTTTGCTGCCAAATTAATTGTTAGACAAAAGAGCAAACATGTAATTTAGCATAATTAGTTAAAAAACATATGAACATGTATAGCATTGTTTACATGTTATAATTAGTAGCATAGTTAGTTAAAAAAAATACAAACATGTTTAGTAAACATGCATGTCATTTATCTTAACTATTTGGATATACATTTTGAGCCAGTGTATAAGCATGCTCACATACTGCAATAAAGTATCATGGATAACTGTTTAGCATTGTCTATAGGTTATAATTAGTAGCTAACTATAGTAAGCAAATGGGAAACAATAAACTGCATTAGGTGGGAATTCTCATATAACGGCATTAATTGGGTCATTTTGCTTACCCTTTTCTGTCGGTTTGAGCTTGAAAAACAACCTTGAGAGCTTACAATCTAACACAGGTAATAGGTAACTGGATTAATGGAACCAAAGCATTCTGCCCCAGGATTAATTTTGAGCTAAGGCACCTGTTTAGGCGCTTCCACGTCCAGTTCAGATTTAGCATTGGCAGTTGGGCTATAGGGAATAAATTACATATGACCCTTTTCCAGTCTTTCTCCCCATTAGGATTCTCTTACCACCTAAATGACAACTCAAAACAACACGCTTTCTTGGTTAAGCTGATGGAGACTATTAAATAATCGTAGCTTATCCCGCCACATCTTACTTATAAAGAAGGCCCCCAGACAGAGCTAAAGTGCGGAATCTCCTTCTATTGCAGGGATTGAAAGTCTTGGAATATCCAGATTTAGGCACTTGCACAAAAGTGTCAACAAAATTATATACCAAGTCATCACTCAGATCTAAAAACTATTCATTCGTACGGGCCAATCAGGGTAGGAGCTATTTTAAAGTTATACCAAGTCATCACTCAGATGTAAAAACTATTCATCCATACAGGCCAATCAGGGCAGGATCTATTTTAAAGTTCTGTAAAGGCTAAACTCACCAAATAAAAGTTCCTATAGACAATGTGAACATCAAGTAGCGACAAAGGTTAATAGAAGGATAACCTGGTCAGGAGCCATTTTTTATGGAACATGAATATTTTACTTTGGTGTTCAATGTCATCACTGTAACCAAACTTACGCAAGACGGTCCATGTTGTCTCAAGGCGACCTTTTTCGATAAAAAGAGCATGAAGAAAAAGAAATCTTGTCAGGGTAAGCCCATGCTCATTGACTTCTTCAGGCACCTTCTCTTGCATAACTCGCTTAACACACCCTATTTCAGGAGGTTGTAGAGGAGCATTAAAACACTCAACCTGCCAAGAGAATCATAAAATTAGTTCTCTATGCCTACACATAAAAAAGCCAATGAAGTAAACTTTTATGAAATAACTGCAAACATGATGAAGTAGAGTTGTTTTTATAATTCTGTAAAAATAACATACCCTTGAATGAACCCGATGACTAACTTTTTGTGTAAAATATTGCAACTGGAACTGGAAAATCACTACGTAAATGCCTATTGTTCCAGATTGATTTTATACTCGTACTTTTCGAGCTTCAAACCATTTAACTCTCCCTAAGTTTGTTGAATTTTATTCTGCCTTTAATATTGATTGCTTTACTTGGTAGCTTGTTATGAGATACACCTTCTCGTCCATCACAAATATCACCGCCCTAATAACATAATAGTATTACACACTTTGATGCCATAGTCACAAAAATTAACAGCCTGGTAAAATTTAAAAATCAACTGAACATGTTCTAGCAAACTCAATAAAAACAATTTGTGAATGGGGGGTTTCATCAAACACTTGGCATGTGCTAAAAAACTATTTGAGTTGATTATCATATACATAGCAATTAGATGTATTGTTGAGAGTTGATCTAAATAAAAATATTTAAGGGATTAAGATTTTCATACCTTCAACTTGATGTGGTGTAGTGATTATGAATCTGCAACATCAAAAAAGGTAAAAAGGCAAAGCCAGTAATTGTATTGAACACCGCAATGTCATAGCAAATATACTCAAGAAAAAGTTTGAACCTTTCTCATGTTCTCCAACTATAAACAACATCGCCGGTGCCTAGAGAGTACATAAAGCAATATCATCTTCACCCTTGCACACAGAACAAACACCAAACAAACATCAAACATATATCCGGTACAAAAAAAGATTAAAACAAACAAATGCACAGAACACATGAATGCGATTTCCCTCAACGATAAGTCTGCAAAACTTCATCCACAATTAAAAAGTAAAATCCATATTTTTAATCCCATTTAACACTCCTAAAACAGATTCCCAAATACCCTTTAAATTACATATATTAACCATTTACCTTAGCTCCTCTCTTGGGTCCAATTGGAGGTGGTTTATGTAACACCCCCGTTTTTGATATACGCAGCGGAATATGAGTTTGGGGAGTTACTTCATGGTTCATAGTCATGAGAATAGAAAATGACTCGAAAAGAGACGTTTTTAAATAAAAATTATTATCATTCATTTATTTAAATCAGAGTACATAATATAGGTCCCAGAGGGAGGTTCGGAAAATATGTTATAAAGGTTACATTATTTATTGAATGATAACAAAGTGGACACTCTTATTATAAAAAGAAAGTCCACAGCCACTCCGTGCCGATAGCCATACTCCTAGTTACCTGAGATAAACATGCTTAAAAAGTCAACACAAAGGTTGAGTGAATCTATAGTGTTTAAAGTGATAAATAGTTTGAACACAAGGTAAATAGTAAAGAAATCGGTTCAATCATAATTCAACATATTGCACTAAACCTCATGACACGCAATGCGTTAACAGTTTTCAGGTTCCACAAACATAATTAAATAAGAGTGGTCTTGCCCCCGAGTTTAAGAAATCAAATATAATGCATCTGCATAACCGGCTACCCCTAAGGATTTCCATCCGGCTAATACAAATGGGTCGTCAGGCCAATAGATCTATTCACTATATTCGCGCTCACCTTGCGGGTGACTAATGGTGCATGATATGAGGGTCTTTCAATAAATACAATCAAAATAATAAGGGACAGTTAGCCTAGTGCAATAACAATCAGGAAAATACTTGTGTTCAGTTTGATAGCATGTATCTCCCCACATATTTGGAAAACATGTAAATAAGAAAAGTGGGACTATAAACTCACCTGAACAGTCTGGATGGAAAACAAAGTTAAACAAAGTTGATAAACGTCTCCGGCTCGCAACCTGGGTTGGTTATGTCAAGTTTCACTAACTGTTTCTGAATATATATATTTCCAATGTTCGTTTCGTAATGTTTTTGGTTGTTGATTAAATGTTAAATTTGAGACAACATGAAGTCTCTTCAAAAGTTATAAGATTTTATCTTACTTCTTATCTGTAGCTTTCGGTTCTGTTTATTTGTTAAATAGACACTTCGTTCGTTAGTTATTGTAGAAAGCGTATTTCAGGTTTATTTTTCAAACCCTAATAATAATAATAATAATAATAATAATAATAATAATAATAATAATAATAATAATAATAATAATAATAATAATAATAATAATAATAATAATAATAATAATTTATTAATAATTATTATAGAAAGTTTCACTATAGACCTTATAGTTTCTTATGTCGACGACTTTTACCCTTGATCTTTTAGGAAATGACAAGTTTCACCCTTGAACTTTTATAAAAATACAATTTTTACCCCTCGACTTTGGTTAAATGACAATTTATACCCTTAAGTTTCAAAAATGACTCTTTTTACCCCTAGGGTTCCAATCGACAGCATGTTAAATCCTTTTTATAAAATTTAGTTAAAGCTTTGGCACTTTTTACCCTTGAGACTTCTAAGTAGTTACACCCGAAGTCCTTGTTATTCAAAAACGCTTTGTTTCTTACATATTTTAACGAAACTTTTTATGACTCTTTAGTCAACTTATTTATCAGTGTAATAAGACTATTTTCACCAATTCTTAGACCTTGGTTTGAACCCGCGACTTCGAAAACAATTTTTAAATCGTGCGACCCACTGTTTTGTCGAGACAGAAACAACTCGACATGAAACGACTAGAACTCACTCGATTCTTAACGAAATGACTTGATTCTTTTTCCTACAATTAGCTATCTTAGCAGTCTTTAAGCATACAAAAATCTAGAATTTTAGAACCTCGTTTTACTGGTCGAATTTCAGCATACAAATCCAGAGTCTGCTGTTGGTCGCGACAGTAAGAAAAGGAAGAAAAATCATAGTTTTTGATTTTTAAACTTTATAACTATTAATCTTAAGTTATTTACAGTATATTAAACATCTTTAGAGGGTTTCTAGATTAGCCTAAGTGTTCTAGGGTTTTTAGAAAGATTATTTAAGAGTGTGTTTGTTTTTGCTACTCGATAAGAACAAAAGAAAATAAATAATTTGATTTTGCTAGTTTTAAGTTATATCATGTTTTAATGAGTGTTTGCATATATTATTAGGAGTATATTAAGTATAGGAAAAGGATTGAAAAGAGCTAGAACATACCTTAAGATTTTTAAGTCGATTAGGGCAAAATGACGAACTAGGGTTTCGAAATAGGTTCTAAACCTATATGCTTCCTTCCCTGGCTTCTTTAGAGTTCTTAGGGTTTATATTAAGGTTGTGATTTACAGAAAGGAGGGTATATGTGGCTGTGAGAGTTGGTTCGATAGGTGGTGATGGTGGATTAGGGTTTTTGGAGTGCTTTCTATTTATAGGAATGGATTAGGGTTTCTAATGAGTTCTAGTAAGGTTATTGAGGAGTGTGTTGGTGATGTATGTGGCCATTTTAGGCGCCACATGAGATGGGGAGGAGAAGTGAGGTGTGGAAGCATAATATTCACACAAGTATCTTGTTTCTAGAATGGGAATGGTGTGGCTTATTAAGGTTCATCCATATGGAAGCTCAAGGTTGAAGAAAATGAATTAAAGTTGGTGTTCTAGTCCCATTCGAACCAAACTAGGAAATTTAAGGTAGTTTTAGTTCGTTAAGTGCATTACGGAGTTGTACCTAGGGTTTGTTTAAGTAGTACTCTAGGGTTTAAGGTAGGATTAGGGTTTTTAGGGTTGTAGGATGTTTAGAAATGATTTTTGAAATTTCTAGGAAATAATTTAAGGGATAATTATGCAACTGCCCCAGTTGCCCTGGTGTGTTGCTTATCCGACCCGCTCACAGAAAGTTCCGATACTAGACCAGGGAAACTTGTCTGACCAACCACTGGATGACACGTGTCTGACCAAAATACTTAGTGTATTTTGGGCAATTTTGTAATTTCTTGATCTAAACTGGTTTTTTTGTCATTTTACATCTTTACCTGTTTTAACCACACTGTATCCAATTCAACCACTATAACTCCCTCCTCACCACAATCCCTCCATAGCCGAAACCCCATCACCACCGAATCCCTCACCATCGTCGTAACCCTCCACCGCCGCCGTAACCCTCCACCGCCGTAACCCTCCACAACAGCGATGTACGCGGTTAGGATAACAACTCCCTGTGTTAGGATAACACATCAAAAACCTAATTCTTCTTCTTCTTCATGTATTTTTATTCTAATTAATTAATTAATTCAATTATGATTCGATTTGATTTTAATTTCACACGAGTTTAACTTGTGAGATATGGATGGTGTTCTGTTTAGCTGGAAGCTTATATTTTTCTTTGCAGAATGACAAACTGCGTTGGTGGTCAGTATATCGAGAACCAGAGCATGAGGTTGTTGGCAAAGTTCAGCTCTACATAAATTATACAACCAGCTTAGATGAGAATGGCCTGAAGGTGAGATGGTCAATGTTTAACATTTTTAAAAGTGTTTTACTGCGGCTTTTGTAAATTATCTTTTAATAATGCCAGCATCCATGAATAGAAAATGTTAGAGATTACCTTCCCAAAAAAAAAGAAGGAAAAAAAATGTAAGAGATTTTTGCACAGAGGTTTGGTTGTTGCGATTGCGCAAGTGTCTTTGCATTTCTTATTGACTAAATCTAGAATAGTTTAATAAAGCAGTCTTTTGGTTTAACAGTGCGGTTCTATTGCCGAAACAATGGCATATGACCTTGCCATGGAGGCTGCGATGAAAAAACAAAATTTTCGACAAAGAAATTTGCAGCTGCATGATCCCTGGAAGTGGCTACTCACCGAGTTTGCATCATGTTATGGGGTTTCTGAAGCTTATACAAAGCTAAGGTACTGACTTGCTCTTCGGTAAATTCTTATTTTAATTTTCTCCTGTAGTTTGAATGTTTAATCCACACACTTACATGGTAAAATAATTTGCCTACGTCTTGTTTATTATCTATGAATTTGGTAGTACATTTATGGAGATAGACTATCAGTTGGACCATTCTTTTACATCTGTAGATGGTTTACGGTCCACAACAGAACCATATCCGACACCCCTTTTCCACCGTTTTAAATGTTGTGGCAAGAGGGGGCGGGTTTGGGTAACGGGTCATTTTTAGTACAAATCAGTTTTGGCTAGTTTGGGTTGACCCACCATCACTTTTTACACATTTTCAGGTTTTTAATAAATAAAGAAGGTGTAGGCTGTACACATTAAGATTAAACTTTGAACAACTTTCAACCTGTTAGAACCGTTCAACCCATCTAACCCTTTCCTTATTTAGCTAAACTTACTGATTTGGTCCATTTGACTTGTTTAATATCTTAAATTGTCATTCTAACATTATACGTGCATGATTCATACACTTTAGATACCTCTCCTACATCATGGATGTCGCCACTCCAACAAATGACTGTCTGTCATTAGTTTACGACTTGTTGTTACCTGTTATAATGAAGGGAAATCCTAAGAGCACACTTAATCATAAAGAGGTAAACTCCATATATGCCCTTGATTACACAATGTCCTTAGGTTGTGCACTACACTAAGGCATGTTTTTTTTGCGCTCTGCACTGCAGAATAGAATGTTGGGTGAGATTGAAGATCAAATTGAAGAGACTGTTGCCGTTGTTTTTGAAAACTACAAGATGTTGGACGAGTCGTCCCCATCTGGCATGATGGATGTTTTTAGGCCGGCTACTGGGGTTGTTGCGCCTGTATTGGAAGCTGCTGTAAAACTTTATATACTCATTCATGATATATTATCTCCAGAGGCACAAAACAAATTATACAGCTACTTACAGGTTCGTGAGTCTTCTATACTTGGTAGCAATAATAGGGGGTGTGTTGTGTGTTACCAAACTGATTATCTGATTGTAACGACCTGAAATTGCGGTTAATCATTTTTTAAAGTTTGGATAATATGATATAATTACTTTTGATTACTGTTTAAGGAATAAAGATAATTGATTAAATATTACAATATTCGGCCTTTTGGCCATTATTGTAGGACGTTTTAGACATTAGACATTGTATATTTTTAGTTTGCCTAATTGATACGGTTATTTGTTTCTACGATACATGCATCTATACCTTAACAAACTTTGCGATCATTACTAGGCTGCTGCCAAAAAAAGATCAGGAAGGCACTTGACAGATACAGATAAATATCTTCATGGCACTGGTGAAGGAAACTTGATGTTGATGGATGTTGTGACTGTCTCTACGGCTTATCAGAAAATGACATCCCTTTGCCTCAACATTAGGAATGAAATTCTTACAGACATTGTGATTCACAACTGAAACACAGACAGACAGACATAGATGACTGAGGTGAAATCAATATTCATTTATCCAATAAAATCATGCACAGGGATTTCTGATTCTCAAGCAGCCCTTTCTCCTACTGGTAATCTAGTAGTAATTCTATATTACTTTGTTTTATTTTTTATTTTAATTGAATATCCAAAGTTCTGTTAATTAAATAACTTGTACTATGAAACTGTTATATGTTTGGATATCTTCATAACATTAGTAATCGTGTTTTCAATATTTTCACACTAGCTAACTCAACTGATTTTCCATTATAACTAGAGGTGGCAAAACGGGCGGGTTTGGATAACGGGTCCAAACAGGCAAATTCAACATGACCATTTCCTTTATCTAGTTTTTACTTGCCATTTGCCAATACTCAACTAAGATAACAATGGCTAGACTTGACACTGTTTCTTGCAGCTGAGCTAATTATCTACTTGTACTATTTCACGAAATAAATATGCTTCAAAATGAACATTCAACGTCACTAGTAGTATTATTGTTTTGTTTAGGATTTGTGTGGGATCGTCATTGGGTGGTTCTGAATGCCAAAGGCAGAGGATGCACTCAGCGGGTCGAACCAAAGCTTGCTCTCATTCAAGTGGAGCTGCCCACCGAGGCTTTTTCTCTTGGTTGGGTGCCCACAAAGTCTTCTTACATGGGTAAGTATGCTATCCTTCTAACCCGGAATGTTATTTTTAACACTTAATGAGTCTATTTGGATTAATTTTAAAGACAATATCGCGAAAACAAAAGGAATGGATCTATTTTTATTATGAAGTAAAAGGTCAAATAGTTGGGTCGAAGTCTGTAAAATGGGTACAAAGTTGTCAAAAGTGATTTGGCATGTGTACTTTCACCTCGTTAATTTTCTTATAAGAATTAGCATTGTTTTAAAAATTTTAGCCGTGAAAGTTTCGTAATTTAAAAAGTATTGGTAAGTCGAGTCAACCTGGACTTGATCAGTAACATTTTTTGACCCGTTAGCCAACTCTATGAGTCTGCTTCCATATGAGTTTCTGAGTGGAAATATTGTTGTTGAGTCCACTTGATCGTGTTCTGACAGTGGTACGTGCTCCTGGGATGGCGGAGCTTAAGGTCTCATTGACTAAACCGTCAGTATCGTCTGATGGGGTATCGGTCGGGGAATGGTCAGGCTCGGCTTTGGATGAGGGAGACGAAGCTGCAAAATGGTGCACCAAATTTCTTGGTAAACCGAGCCGCTTGGTGCGCTTTAATGAAGGTACATTAATCAAACTCATTTCTACAGTATGCTAGTATGTTATTGATATACGATTATAGCATATAAGCATACAGTACGTGAAGATTACTTTGTTCTAATTCTGCATATAGAGTTAGAGACTAGACCCGTTGACCCTTAGTATGCTACTGGATACAATGTGAAATTTACAGATGCTTTCCAGTTACTTTTAATCTCCCAGGTTAGCTTTATTATAAAATTTTCGTTACTATTAATGCTACTGTCAAGCTTATCATTCTTTGAGTATACTGTTTGAAAAATGAACCCCTCGAGTGCTGCAGACTTCTTTGGATGCGGTGAATGAACAACTAAAGGAACCAGTTAGCATAAATCGGTTTAGACCCAAGTATGCCTTTCAATATACTGATCTTTTATCGATACTTTAGCTTTTCTGTTAAAAAGTTTCTTACCATGGAACTTTTTGAACTTATGCAGCATCTTTGTTGATGGTTGTGAACCATTTGCTGAAGACCTTTGGAAACAGATAAAAATTAATGAGTCGAATTTTCAAGGGGTTATGCTATGCCCCCGTTGTAAGGTATTGTGCTCATACTTCTGTCTTCTAATTTCAGTGGGTCAGGTAACTCCAACTATCTAACGGGTAAAACTATGTAAAAGGAAACAAGTGCTTAAAAGTTGGACAAAAAGTGTTATGGGTCAAACCCAATCCGAATAGCTAAAAAAATACTACCCATTTTGACCCATTACTCACTCTACTCATTTTGCTACATCTACTTCTGTCGCATGATGACATTTTGTTCTTAAATTTTGATTTGGAAAACTGAAACTTCTGTGCTAATCACATTCGCAATCCTTTATTTCTCAGGTACCCACAATCAATCAAGAGGATGCGACACAAGGAAGTGAACCAACAGAAACCATGATGAAGTTCCGATCAGCCAAAGCTTTAGAAGTGAACACCTCAACCTCGCAATATAAGGGACATGTGAGTGCCTAACACAAATTAACCTATTTGACATGTTCCCCTTTGAGCTATTTTTTCTTGCACGTTTGAGATAAAACACAACACAAATTAACCCAAGCATAAGTTAACTGGTCAAAATAGGATAGTAGTATGCAAAGTATAGATTATAAAGAGTCTTTTTTTTCAGGTGCTTGCTACTTTGCTTAAGCCTCGGAATTGATGCTGCCATTAAAGTCGTTCTTGCACCACCAAAGTCAAAGAAAAAGAATGGAAAGGCTCAAAAGGCTTGCTCAATATTGTGATCAAGATCAAAATAAACAAAACTAGCTGTATTTCAATGTTCTTCTACCGTGAAGCTATCTTGGATTCATTTCTCATATGTTTGCTAAATTGTATTTTGATCTTTTAAGTACTCGAATATCGTAATGTACTAATCGTGTAGTTTGGCCAAGAATTCGTAATTACATTGCTCGTTTTCTTTTCTTGCTGGTTCATTCTAGTTATTTTAACTCCAAGTTCTTGTTGGCTTTCAATGATCCTCACTGTTTTCAAGACTTTACAACGAGCAGCAGGAAAATCACATACGATGACAAGTGTCCCCCAGTTGCCCAAAAAATACAAAAGTTGCCAAAAAAGTATGTTCTTAGTTTCTGTTGCTAGCTTCAAATTACTACTGTTCGTGGCCTAGGATAATGCTTCTCGTTCTAGTTTATACACAAGTTGCCAAAAAAAAAAAAAAACACAATTTGCCCAAAAAATACATGGTCCAGTTTTGGGCAACTTGTGTATTTTTTTGGGCAACTGGAGGACACTTGTGTATTTTTTGGGCCACTTGTGTATTTTTTTGGGCAACTTGAGTATTTTTTGAGCAACTTATGTATTTTTTTGGGCAACTTGTGTATTTTTTTGGCAACTTGTGTATAAACTAGAATGAGCAGCATTATCCTAGACCACGAACAGTAGTAATTTGAAGCTAGCAGCAGAAAAAAAGAACTCGCGCAGTAGTAAAACTAAAAAGCAGTAGTATCAAATAACGCTAGCAGCAGAAAAATCATATCGAGAAGTAGTATCTATATCGTCCAGTTTTGGCTAATACCTTTCCAGGAAATTGTAGAAACTGTATTTGTGGTTTGGCAAAGTTAGAGGGGTAGTCGAGTATAATGGGCCTATGTTCGCTAATCATAATTTTTGAGTATCAATGGAGCTTGATGCTTGTGTCAACTATGAGGTGTAAAAGTTACTAGCCGTCAAAGCACCTTGAACTAAACTTCTTAAGACATGATGTAGATTGCCAAAATACTAAGATTTAATACTTGTAATAAAATTGTATGGTATATGATACTAAAGTTTTTGAAGTAGATTGCCAAAATAAGATTTAATACTTTAATCACTTGAGAATGGCTAAAAATCTTCACAACAGCTATATCATTCAAGCCAATAATACAAAATCTCCAGTGTCATACACAAGTAGTGAACATTATCAGCCTCAAAATATAATAATACTAGTAAAATAAAACAAACTCAATAAACACATAGCTACGCCACAAACTGTCATTAGTGTGTAAGTGAGAGTAGCTTGCATTTTTTCTATCACCCATAGACTACTGCTGTGGCCTGTACACTGAATTTGATCACTTGACTAAGCTCATTTATACTTGAACATTATTTTGTAACCTGCATTTTGAAGGCTCTCTAATCCATTGTTGCCAATCTATCTCGCTTGAATTTCTCGTTCTTCTAGTAACCCACTGAAAACTCTTGAGCTTCTCGCGTGTGCTCTTCTGATGGTTTCTGGACCAGCTTTAGATAAACCAGTTCTACCTTCTTCAACCAGTTTCTTGAGTTCTCCCAACTACAGGCATCATATGTTCATGAGAAAAATGAACCTGACCAAGCAATTGGCTGTGGAATCATGCAATGTTGTTGCCACTGGTTCACACCTTCACTAGCACCCACTGAACCAAAGCTGTTTCTGGGAATCTGATACATATGTATGCAGGTATCTATGGTACGGCTCCATGATGCTCTCTGCAACATATTACAGAATTCATTAAAATATAACCAAATACAGTATGCCCAATTACCTAAAAATGGGTCGATTCAGGCCATTATGACTGGTATCAGGTATAAGCTATTAAATGAACACACATTATTAAATAAGAATAGGGCAAACTGCAATAAATAGCAATGCTCTTTCACATCATTTCTAATTTGGTTATTGTCATTTTAAAAATCGTTACTAAAACCAATATACTATTTTCATTCATTACTTTGGTTGATATCGCCCAGGATGGTTATTTTAAAAGTTTGATGGTTAATAGTAGAGATTAAGTCAAGTCACTTAGATATGAAGTGAGTGTGCGTTGCAGTTTACCCTGTTCTAGATATTTCAAAAGTATTCAAACACTTTCCTTAAAGATAAGACTTAAGAGTTAGGAACGAGCAACAAAGCACGTCTAGTCATAATGCTAAAAGCAGATTGATACCTCAGACCCTTCTACCTAAATTAAAACCTTTTTTTCCCCTTTTAAGTGTTGTCATTAAAGAACGTGACACAACTCTACAAGCTATTCAGAAGAGCATATAATACATATAAGAAAAAAACTACGAAATCACACTACTCATGGAAATGATTCTCGTTTAAATACAACTGCAACTTCGAGATCCTCAACTTATTGGGGTATGTGGAAAAAAATGTGTTTAGAGGCATGACCATGATGGAAATTTTATAAGCGAAGGCATTGTGAACAAAAACTGTAAAATGGGCTTTCAGAAGATACTCATAAATATCGGAGAAAACAAATCTCTGCTAAAAATAAAGCACCTTAAATATCAGATGACAGTTCTGATTTTCTAAATCTTAGGTGACGACAAATTTAAAAAACAATTAAATTGATCTTACATAGCAAATCAATCAATTTTGACTACATACAAATAGAAATGAGTTTAAGTAAATGAATAACTCACAGAAGTGCTTCAAGCTTCTTCAGCCTTTGACTCATTCTTAGTGACTTTCAATCTCGGTGTCTTGACATCCATACTACCTTCCCAGCTCTTCCTCAAAGCCTTGGGCCCCAACTCTACAAAATTCTTAATCGAACTTCCAATCCCAAATTTCTTCCCACTCGAACTCGAACTCGAACTCGCCCCACGAACCGCAGCCCCCTTTTCCCCTAAATTCAGTTTAGCAATATCCTTATCCAACCCTTAACCTTCGCCTGATTCTTAACTCTATTAGAAAACTTCTCAAACGAGTTAGGCAAAGAGTAACAACTACTCGGAGATGAAGGAATCGACCTTGAACTCGACGGTTTAACTTTCGACAACGATTGCCTTGATTCACTCGTATTCAATATCAATTTTGACAACTGCGACTTAGATCTCGCCAAATTACCAACCAACACCCCATTTGAAGGTCTCACACTTAAATTACCATTACTATCTTTTTTCGATGGCAATTTGTCATTACCAATTATCTTATTACTAAAACCACTTCTACTACTAGTACTACTGCCATTATTTAAAAATCCTAAAGAATGTGTTGCCACAATATCCTGCGGCGTACAAACACAGGGATGTCGGCCACCATCCATTGACAAGGAGCTAATTTAAATCTTTCCATGGGACTCCCGTAAGACCACCTACAAATTTCGCAAAAAAGGAAAGTAAATTCTTTAGCACCAAACTTTAAATTTTAATATAAAAGAAATGAGAACACATACATTGAGACATATACACCATGGCCTTCTTCGGCAGAAATCCTAGGGCACGTACTGCTGGATGAGGATATTGTACAAGACACCCGCACCAATTGATTGCGCGTGTGGTACCACTGCCGTCTCTGGAACACGGTCAGAAGTGCTACTGAAGTCTGCAGACATATACATCATATATTACTTGACAATTAAAATCACTATACTGACGGTCTATAAAAATGATGGAAAACAACAATGTACCAGTGTCAAGCTCTATAAATTCCATGTTGGTTGCTCTATAACGTGGAACACGGTCAGAGCTAAGCTTCATAGCTGCGTATGGGTTGGTAACAACAGATTTTCTAGATGTTGCCCGTAAACCACTATCTAAGTCCACAAGATACACAGTCTCTCCACGACGCAGTTCGGGTTCTATCACAGAATGGTAAAAATGCTCAGTATAACTTCAAATAAAATATATTTCAAAAGTTCACTTAACCCGTTTAATGAAAATGTTTCATAGCTTGGAACTTATATAAGTAGGGACTAGAAAAAGATGCTTTCCTATACTAAACTTATTTGATTTAAATACAAGAATTAAATTGAGTAATCCATGCCATTAAATGTAAGGGTCTCACTAGATATGCTAGATATTTAAGCAAATTTTCAGATATATCTTCCGTAAAGCTTGTTAACATCTCATTTCCTTAATAAAAAACAAAACTAAGTTTACGTTTGATTCATTATATATACCAAGAACTTTTCCTACCAGGAAGAAGTTCGGCAGCTCGCACAAATGAGGCCCTGGTAGGTCCAAGGGCAGAAGGGTCATATGCAATAATAGCATAATTGTGAACAGGGTGGAGAAACACCACCTGGAAAGTACTTAAAATGCTTAAAGAGAAGAACAGGTGGATAAACATAGGACAAACAGTCACGACTTTAAAGTATTCTCTGTTTCATACCTCCCCAGAAATTTCAATGGGCAACGCTGCAAAAGAAAGCATCACCTCTGATGCTGATATAGCAACAGTATTCTTGTCAACTGCAACCAACCCCATTTCTTCGGAATGATATATAATCACACCAGTTCCAAAATAATGATCTGAGTCGACACCATCAAGCATACACGATAATGGTACATAAACCTGAAATGTCATACACCATCAAGGATACACGATGATGCCGAAACAAGTTATAATAGATGTGGAGTGAACTGCAGACTTATGAACAATGACTTGGTTCTGAAAAATTACCTTAACCATAACAAGTGCAGGCTCTATTACACACTCAGCTACGGAAGAATTACCAGAGTCAGCTGATGTTCCATGATCCTCTGTTGCAACTGCATCACCGGCTCTACACTTTAATGTTCCATTGTCGGTTTCATCCAGAACATGTAGTTCATCAACATGTTCAAAGTTACTAGTATCCTCACTAAGAACATGATTAGCCAGTTGTTCAACAAGACAATTTTCTACATCTCGATTTCTTGTCAGACCTTGTTTGATGTCGAAAGACGATATGAGTTGAGAATTGGTAGGCAGGGCTTGCTTTCGTATCCAAATACCAGAACTGTCATCACGAATATATATCTGAGGGGAAGCATACCACTGATGGCGACCCACTGTAACAAGGACAGACTGCAGCCAAATAAAGTGAGATTTCACAAATGTAACACGAAATTCAATGATACAATATCCTAATCATTAGTTCATTACCTCTGGCCTATGGAAATCCGTGTAGCTTATGTATTCCAACGGAACTGTAGCTCCTCTAGAAAGCTTAGATAGAGCATTAATGAAGTCTTCAATATGTGAAACGCTTTCACCAGCTAACTTCTTGATAATGGACTGGCATGGAACCTCAGCTCTAGAAAGCATCCAACTGCAAATGATAAATGTTCATGTTTGGATAAACATGATTGATAGTCAAAACCCAACCATGTGATATAAATGTGATGGTGGAACTAAGAAGACAAATTACGAGTTAGGAGATGGCATTTTATCAGACAGCTTACCCAGGTTTTGATACGTACACAAGACCACAGGGAAAATGGAAATTCCTAGCCTGTTGAGAAGATTTACGTTCAAATAGTTAACATATCAGCAAAAGCAGCATTCATTAAATTAACACCAAACACTAAGTATCATGCAACATCCTTGCTCAAACTTTAGGATACGCCGATACGGTATCAGAAAGAATACTAAACTACTCGGAAGTGATAAAAAAAACCTGTTGATAGAAGAGAGGGTATGATACCGCACCACCAACTTCCAAGAAGTAGGTTGGAGTTATAGAGTGTAAATCCTCAACCTGAAGAAAACACATGGAGAACAGGGTGAGCCTTGCAAATATAAATGACCAATCTGTCAGTTGCATTTTTTTTAAAACATTTGAGCTAACCAAGAACTAAGGGAGGGTTTTAATTACTAGAAACTAGTCCCACAGTTATGGCAATCAGTATCAAGAAACAGAAATTGCTTAGTGTCATGACATGTTCAACATATTGGCATGGTGGAAATATTATAGAACACACATCACAGGATGCTAAACACCAGCTACTCACCACCAATTGAACAGTCAAAGGTACGCCACCCCTTTCAAATTCTAACTCGACATTCTGGCCCACACCATCGTCAAGTATAGTCTCCATAAAAATAATCCAGCATCAAAAAATTAAACATGAAATATTAATTTGACCAGATCTAATACAAAGAAAAATTAAACTCGTGTGAAATTAAAATCAAATCGAATCATAATTGAATTAATTAATTAATTAGAATAAAAATACCTGAAGAAGAAGAATTAGATTTTTGATGTGTTATCCTAACAGCGGGAACTGTTATCCTAACCGCGTACATTGCTGTTGTGGAGGGTTACGGCGGCGGTGGAGGGTTACGACGATGGTGGGGATTCAGTGGTGATGGGGTTTCGGCTATGGAGGGATTGGGGTGAGGAGGGAGTTATAGTGGTTGAATTGGAGGAGTTACAGTGTGTATAAAGAGGTAAACAGTGAATAACATGTAAAATGACAAAAAAACCAGTTTAGATCAAGAAATTAAAAAGTTACCCAAAATACACTAGATATTTTGGTCGGACACGTGTCATCCAGTGGTTGGTCAGACAAGTTGCCCCGGTCTAGTATCGGAACTTTCTGTGAGCGGGTCGGATAAGCAACGCACCAGGGCAACTGGGGCATATTAGTAATTATCCCATAATTTAATGTATATCGAATTACATATATAGGTGAGAAAATGATTTTGTGCTTTGGAAGGTTTTACTCTAGGCTTAGGGTGGTTGTACTTAGGTTTAGAAAATAAGAAAAATGTAACTTTATTAATTTCCTAATTTTATATAATTTTTATTAGGGTTTTAAGGTAATTAAATAGGTTTTTAGGGTTTTGTGCATTAGAGGGTTGTACCATGAGTTTGGGGGTTTGTACATTTATTTTATAAATAAGTAAACTTATTATGTGAAATTATTACAATTTATGTCTTTAAAATAAATATTTATTAAGTTTTATATAAGGATTTTATTATTTATGCATTAATGACTTGTACCTTGATTTAGAAAACTTGTACATATATATTTTATAAAAATATTTATTAGGGTTTGTGATTTTATTACATATAATAATAGTTTTGTGAAATTAGGGTTTTATCGGGAGTTATAGTGGAATTAGGGTTTCTGTGCTTTAGTGACTTGTACATTACCTAAATAAATTGTATTTTAATATTTCTAGGGTTTCGTTATTTTTATATATTGCTATGGTAGTTTAGGGTTTCATAAGAACTCTTATTAAATAAGAAACGTTCAGTTTTAAACATACGTTAATGAATTAACGTAAAGTGGTAAATGGAATCTCATAAAGTTTTAGGTCAAGTATGTTTATATAGTTAAATACTAAATCAGTTAGGGTCGAGTTGCGAGCACGTTTATCAGGGATATGATCTATATAAGATAACAGTTAAAAAAAAAACCCCGTAGAAAAGGATAAGTACTTTAAGTGATAGCTTATTTATTGTGGGATTTTTCACTGTGGTTACAGTTTAGGTGCGGCTTCTTTCATTGGTTCAGTTTCAGCTGCGATTTAATTCACAAGAACAATATTCATCATTTAGAACTGAACATCAAATACCTAATAGTGGAAATGAATCGCATCGTCTCTTGAAACAAATTTGGAACATGAAAATATAACACAATAAATAATATCAGATACAAAAATACATATCAAAATTAGAACAATCGAATCACACATATCAAAATTAATCGGCACGAAAGTAAATTGAAAAACCTAATAGAAACCTGTTACATATAAAACCTGCTACAAACAAATACAAAACGTATTGTAATTCAATCACAAATGTTGTATTATGCGATTTAAATCTAAACCCTAAATAAGATGACTGTGAAGATGATGAATCAACTAACGTCCGACACAAAAATAGATCAAAAAATCAAATTCGTTACCTTTTTTAATTTGATGAACCCAAAAATGAGCGTGGAGAAGAAGTGATTGGAGCAGAAGGTAATGATATGAGGAGCATATACACACTAGTACAAACAGGAGCTCCGCCGAGGACAATTTTTGCATAATGTCGACGTCATGACGTCGGCATGGTTAAGTTTCGACGTCATGTCGTCGGCACGATCTTGTCGAGAGAGACGCATCGGCATTGACTATACCGACAAACGACGCCGACGACAGTGTGGGACCCACATGATTTTCCGTTCAAACGTTTTGTTGTTTCGACAATATTATACCGACGCCCTGTCGTCGGTATCATACTAAATAATTAACGTTATAATTAGTTAAACTAATTAGAGTCAACGAAAGTCAAATAAGTGTGTAAATAATACCGACGACAATATGTCGGTACCATTTTCAGTAGTCAACGAAAGTCAAATAAGTGTGTAAATAATACCGACGACAATATGTCGGTACCATTTTCAGTAGTCAACGAAAGTCAAATATGTGTGTAAATAATACCGACGACAATATGTCGGTACCATTTATAATAGACAATAAGTTCAATATTATACCGACGACATTATGACGTTACCGACGACATGTCCACGGTATGGAAGTTCTATTGCAGCTGCAATGCCCAGATTTTTGCCGCAATAATTTGCAGCAAAAAACTACACAAACCTGGTTTCTAACATGCTTTCTATAACCACTATATACAAGACATTCCAATACAAACAACGGCTAAAACGGATAAAATGGCTAAACGGCTAAAACGGTTATATATAATCACGAAACACTTAATAAACTTTACAAAACGGCCATAAATCTTTATAACACCCTCAAAATACATCAGAAAGGGGTGTTATAATCGCTAAACCTAGCTACTATATCTACAAATGTTGCAATTGGGTCGTCAAAATATAGTTCCAAAGACAAAACAACACAAAATAATACCTCTAGAGCCCCTCGTCGTCATCCTGATCATCATCATCACTCCCCCTGCGAGAGCCACTCTCGCTGCTAGAGCCACTCTCGCTGCTAGAGCCACTCTCGCCGACGAGGCCACTCGCGGGAGCGCTTGCGCCGCTCCCTCCCACGCCACTCCTACTGCTTTCTCCTGCGGCACCTCGAGAACCAGCCTGGCTAATAAACGCCTCCCAGTCTGGGTTGGTCGACATAAAATGCGTCAACAACTCGAGCTTCTTCTCATTTTTCGCCGCTTTCTTCTTAGCTTTTTTTCTCTCCTTCTGAGCTTCAGCCACTATCTTTTTAGCTTCATCAAGCTTCTCCTGAGCTTCAGCAAGCTTCCCGTCGACATCGGCCGTACCTATAAACGAAATAATCAAAATATAAAAACGGTCATTTCAATACATAAGATGAGTCATTTAATATTATCCAACTGTACATACCTGGTGGAGCTGGAGGCGGCATGTCTACCCGTAGCCTCTTCAAGAAGGGTACCACCCTGCCGA
>CP139503.1:192248816-192539263 GCA_021014915.2 Artemisia tridentata subsp. tridentata | reverse complement strand
CCGAGCCAACCAACCGATCGGTTGGAACACCCAACCGATCGGCCAGACTCACTTCCCAAATCAAAACGATCTAACCGATCGGTACGAGCCCGTATCCGATTCGGCTAGACCGTTTTCGCCCAACGAAAATCCTTCAACCGATCGGCTGGAAGCCTATGCCGATCGGTTGAACCGTCCTGTTCAGAAACCAACAAAAAATTTTCTTGCTTTCTAAGTTTTGTTTATTTATTTTTCTTCTTTCTTTTGATTTCTAGTTTTGTTTCTTTTTCCGTAGATTTCTTTTACAAGTTTTATTTGTTTAAACATCTTTAAAAAAAAAGAAGTCATAACTAGTTTATTTTTCAAAGTTTTCTCGTAGTAACTAGTAATAATAAATAATAGTCGCCTTTTTCTAAAAGTAGATAGTTTATTTTTTTTTTACGTCATCTTAAAAAAAAATACAAAAAGATTTTTCTTACTGTTCGTTTTAATTATGTTTTATTTTTCACTTTTTATTCGTAATTCTCAATGACTTTTTGCAAATCGCTCCGGGTTTGTATAAACCCGCGTTCTTGGGGTAAACAAATCGTTGGTCCACTTCACGAACTTAAACGTAAGTTCAAAAAGAAGACTCGTAAACCCGATAATACACCAAATGTACCCCCCGAGATCGAGTCATCCGAGCCGTTTTCTGAGATCGATTCATTTGAACCCTTTATCAAAATCAAGTCACCCGAACCTTACACCAAACAACCGTTCATCGAGGAACTTGTCGTTGTAACAAAACTCAACATATTTGAGGAGAAATTCGAAACTCCACCCGATTCCCCAACCATAATCGTCATTGATCCCGATGATCAACCCATGTGGTCAAGCACTAGGACCGTTGCATCAACACCTAGTTCCGCTATTATTCAACGCCCTCTTTCCAACAATTTCCATATCAAGGGTACCCACATACAAATGATTCGCGAGAATCGATTTGATGGGAGAATCCGGTCCGATCCTCACCAACACATCACTGATTTTCTTGAGATTAGTAACCTATTCCAATATGGTGAAAATCAAGAGGAAGCGATTAAATTGAGGACTTTTCCTTTCTCATTAACTGGAGAAGCCAAGATTTGGTTGAACGAATTAAATGAAGGAACAATTACTACGTGGGAAGAGATGAGAAAAGCTTTTATTAGCCGATACTTTTCTCCCGCAAAGTTTAAACGTCTCCTGAATGAAATTCATAACTTTCACCAACTCGATCACGAAAATCTCGTTGATGCTTAGCTCCGAATGAAAAATATGCTTCACACTTGTTATGGACACGGTCTAACCAAAGGAGCGATAATTCAAACATTCTACCATGGTTTAGACGATCCTACTCAAGGAATTCTCGACGCTGGAGGAATTTTCCTCTACAAAACCCCCAACGAAGCATTCAAACTCCTCGAGGACAAGGTCCAACTCAAGCTCGATTTTTCTGAAAATTCTCTAATCGTGCCCAAACCAAAAACCGTTGTTTCCGCCGGTGGAAGCAACATCATTGCCGATCATTCCTTATTGGTGGAAAAATTGGAAGCTCTCTCCAAACATATTGACGATGAATTCAAGAACATAAGGGAAGAGTTGAAGGAGATACGAGATGACCAGGGATACCACGCTTCACAAAACCACATGGAGGATGACACGCCGATGTGCAAACCTCATGAAGCCAGTTACAAAGGATATCATGACCTAAAACCTAAAAATTCGTACTCCTATCCAATCCACCACCCAAACTGTTCCCATCCTCACTTTCGACCCCAAGACGAAATGCCACATCCATCACAATATTCCAAAACCTCGCCGGAGGACATGATGAATGAGTTGATGGCTAGGCAGATGGAAGCAAATGAAGATATGAAGAATCAGGTGGTTGAATTAGAACATCAAATTGATCAGGGAAAAAGAAACCACCAAGCGATTATCCAGGATTTGGAGAGGAAGTTGAAATATTTTCATGAGAAAGAAATCCAGTGTACCACATTCCTTCCTCACGCCTCAAAAACCAAGTCTAGATACGAAGTTACCGGAGGAAAATTCAAATCACCACCAATTCGAAATGAACATGATAAAGGTGATGTTGAAGTTATCGAGGAGGATGAAACTGAAATTATTCCAACCATGCCTCACCTGAGTCCAATCACGTCTAATTCACCAACCGAACCACCTTTTCTCGAGGATTGCACCGTGAATATCACTACCACTGAACGTTCAGCGAAAGAGAAAATGTGTGTACACGATGAATTACCGACTCATGTTGGTAACAAGGAACTGGATGCGATTGGAGCTGTTGGAAATGAAGTGTTGAAAAGGAAAGAGATTAAGAAGCAGGAAGAAAGAGTGTCAAAGATACCCAACAGGAATGGAGAATTGGAAAGAAAGCTTGACGAGTGGTATAATCCAAAAAATCGAGTTTCTTCAAAACAAAACGGTGGGACCGACCCAACTCCTCCAGCTCATATTGAAAACGTGAATGACATATTCACGAGGAGTGGAAAGTCCGATGACCCTCAGAAAAATCCAAAAGATTCGCCACCTGTCTTCGTTTTTAATAAAATTGATCAAGCGTTCAAGATAACGACAAGGGATTATCACGTGGTCAAATCAAAAGAATTCCCGTCACTTGAGAAGTACATACCAAAGATCCCATACCCTCAACGTTTAAGAACTGAAATTCCCCATTTGAACCGTATCATCAAAGAATCCTAATCCGGGGAAGAGTCTAGCTAATGACTCAGTAATAAATTAAGCGCTTCTCGGGAGGCAACCCGAGCTTTTACTTGTTTGTTTGCTTATTTCTGTTTTAAATAAACATGTACACCCTTTTTGCAAAAATTCTTTTCAAAACTTGGAAAATCTTAAGTGTGGGGGTGTTACATGCTAATATATTATTGTGTACATATGTGTTTGTGTGTTTTATTTACTTGTGTTTATTTTCGTGTTCATTACGTTATGGGTTTTTGTTTTGTCAATAAAAAGTTTTAAGTAAAATTTGTTTTGTTTAATAAAATAAATAAATAAATAAATAAATAAATAATAATAAAAAGTTTTTTGAGCTGTACAACCGATCGGATGTTCGAGCATCCGATTCGGTTGGAAGGTGCATATATTTAACGAATTGTCCAACCGATCGGTTAGATACTTTGACCGATCGGATGGAGCTCTCGGTAAAACTTTTTAAATCTTGTTAATGTCCAACCGATCGGTTAGATCCCTTAACCGATCGGATGGACCAATCGGTAAAAAAAAAGAAAAAAAAAAAGAAAAGAAAAAAAAGGGTGTTTTTCATTTTTCATATCTTGTTCTTGTGTGTTTGTGTTTAGATCAAATAAGTTTAAATGTCTTTTGGTTTTTGCAAGAGTATCATTTCTTTTTAAATTTGTTTTAGATTTTGTTAATTTAGTACATTGTGAATAAATAAGTACTTGTTTTAAAAAAAATAAAAATAAATATGTTTTGAACTTTGTGGGTATGTTCACTGGAAACCCTCACGAGACTTCACTCGTCCACTCGGGCCACCGAGGGGTTTAAAAGGCTTGTTGCATATGCTAAATGCAACCGTGATGCCTACGAAAGTAAGTTTTAGGATTTTACGCGTTTTTTGTAGTTTAGTTTATTTTTGCAGATTTAATAAGCTCTTGGAGATTGGATTATTGGTGATATTACACTTGGTGTGGAGATGTTTTGTGGAAGAGAAATTGATTGATCTCACAAGCTTATGCTAGCATTTGCTTAGCACCTTATCATATGGAGTTCGATCACTATTTCTTGGCCCGGGAAGTTTCGTTTCTCTTGGATTATTTATTTACTTATTTATTTTCCCTATTTTACATGCTTTGAAGTTTATTTTTCACAATGAGTATAATGCGTAACTTAAGTGTGGGGGAAAGTTAGATAGTGGAAAAACGAAACTGCTTTTCAAATTTATAATTTTTTGGGCCAATTTAAAATTTTGTACACTTGTTTGCCCTTGAGATCTAATTGTTTTCACGCTTTTAGGATAATATATTAGAATAACTGGATAATTCCACTGGTGAAATATGTATTTTTGAAAAATCTGAGATGTGTCCCGATTAATATTGCAATCCATTCTGGGATCGATAACATTTGCTAGCACATATTATAGCCCTTTCCAATAAATTGTGAGGATTTGAGCCTGTTCTATATATATAGCATACATCTTTTATGCTTTGATCTTTTGCTATGAGTGTGCCGGTGATTTTATTTATTCTAGAACTTGTACTTGTAAATCATTACCAGACTGTAGTAAGATCGCATTTGTGTGATATAAGTGTATTCGTGTGATAAAGAGGCAACCTTAGGAATAAAACCAAATGGCCTTCCGTTTACATCTAAAAGATATATTAGCTAGCTACACTGGTTAGTTAACCACCCATATGGACCCATTTGTTAGCGTTTATCTTTAGCGCTAGATACCCTTAGTTAAACCCTCCGAGCCATCCTTTTCATTTTTGATTAAATCCAGAAAAATACAAAAATATTTTACACTTTAAACCTTAGCCTAACCCCGTGTCAAAGTCTAAATGGTGGGTTGCTAGTTGCTTGGTATGTTGGAGTGTTTTTGATGATTATTAGTTAAGCCACACTCTGTCATTCGTGTGTGCTATTCCGATAAAGACGAAGGATGCATACTTCTTATTTGTATTTTTGTGGTGTATGCTTATGCGAAGTGTGGGGGAGATGTGATGTATGAAAGAAAGGTTGAAAAAAAAATGTGAAAAGAAAAAAAAAATGAATAAGTCATCGAAAAAAAAAAGGGAAGAAAAAATATATGCGATGGCAATTATAGTCAATGTGCTATATTATTATGAAGATGAAGGAAGATGAAGTATGTTTGAGATATCGATTAGCCAATGTGCTAAGACGTGATAGATACATATATATTTGGTGATCGATATGTGAAGAGGAGAAAGTTGTTAACTATAATCATTTACGGGTTTGCGGTTTGTTTAGTGACTAGCAACATGGGTATTAGACTTGACTTTATTTTTCTTTTAAAACCAATTTCATAAATACTCCCATGCCTTATCCTTACCCTTTTGACTTTGTGAAATTATCAAGTGTATTGACATGTAGTGACCATCCGATTTCTTGAGGAATTAGGTAACGTCGTTAGTGATCTAAGGTTATCCTTAGTGACCATCCGTTGTTTGGTGATGCAAGAATTCGTTGTTAGCGAGCTATTATGTCTTGCATAAGATAGTTGCACATAAGTCTGATATAACCCTTTAAGCCTTGAACCCGAATAAAAGACCTCTTTAGATGTTTACACTTGGCGCTTACGCCATGTCGGTGGAGTTTTGTTTCTTGTACAAGCCTATGGTAATAAACGGATCATGACTGAGCAATGAGTGTGATTTCCTTTATATATACTCCACTACCTAAATAAATGAGTGATTGAGTGAATTATACTTCGTTTCTTTTTCGTGAGGTGTTTAGAAATGTTACTCAAGCAAGAAAATCTTGTCATACATCTCGGTTTTTCACCATAACGCTTAAAAATGATGAATCGTATCTTGTACTTGTACTTGGTAGATTTGCATCATAATTTTTATAATCATCTTTCATGCACCATGTGGATTTATTTTTTTTATATTTGCTTGAGGGCAAGCAAACCCTTAAGTGTGGGGGAGTTTGCGCTCATTTTCTTATTTTCGCGCTCATTTTCTTAATATTTTCTCATTTTCCCTTTTAATTGGTAAAAATAAATAAATAAATAATAATAATAATCAATTACGATCTGTCCAACCGATCGGATGTTCAAGCATCCGATTCGGTTGGCAGGTTGCACGTTTTTACGAATTGTCCATCCGATCGGATGGAAGTGCAAACCGATCGGATGGATGCCTCGTTAAAGTTTTTAAAATTTTTTAATTTTTCTTTTCGTTTTGTCATTTAGGTTTGAATTTTAATTTTTCTTTTCTTAGATTTGCTTGAGGGCAAGCAAAGTTCAAGTGTGGGGGATTTGATAACGCTCAAATCTAACATGTTTTTAGGAGCGTTATTGTGGATTTTATGCATATATATTGGTCACTTTTATGAACTTATGGTACTTAATCAAGCATAATTGCTATTTTAGGTTCATGGAAGCTCAAGTACAATAAAACGAAGAAAAAGATGAATAAATGATCAATAAACGAAGATTTATGCATGTACGAAGAATTCCCGACAAAAGCGAGTCTCTTGGAGTATATTCGAGAAGATAAATTCATGAAGTTTGTCACTCCAAAGACTCCAGAATAAAGCACAAGAGGGAAAACGAGAAAAGAAATGAAGAAAAGAAGCTAAAACGAAGAAATAATGGAAGACTCGTTGTTCCCGACACACCTTCACCATTTTGGCCATAACTCGAGCATACGAACTCGGATTTCGATGATTCAAGCGGCCACGGAAAGCTAAGAGAAAGATCTACAACTTTGGCCTGGAAAAAGACCTCCAACCGATCGGTATGGCCCCGCAACCGATCGGATGGAGGAATCTGTCATCTCAAAAGTCCTTTTTAATGCTTCTTTAAGTGTCATTAAGTCCCATGTCCATTCATGTGCCTCCATTAACTCCATAACCTGCACTTTTATGACACTTTGTGCCCAAGTAACTTACTTGTTGGCTAAGGGTGACTTCTACCTATTAATAAGACCATTTTGACATGGTTTTGGATGTGATATTCTAGCCTCCACCCTTAAGGACGAATTTCCACAAACTATTATCAACCCCAAAAGGCCACAAACCTTTGCCATTTCCAGAAGTAGTGCTCAAGTGCTTGACGAAGTGTTCGGGTGTAATTTTCTGGCTTGGTTAGAAGTTGTAGTTGATTGGAGGCTTGAAGGTTGCTATAATCCTTCACCTTTGCCTATTGTAATCTACTTTGGGTAAACTTTGTTACTTTTATATTTCAAGATGTTTGTTATTGATATGATTTATGAGTGTATGTCTTTGATTGACATGAGTGGTTAGTTCTATTTATACTTGTTTGGAATCATGTGAATATTGATATGGAGTGTTTGGTATTTTGCAATATAGAATTATGGTTTTGCTTATAAGTTTGTTTGAATAGTAACATGTCTAAATAACTTGTTGATGAATCATAACCGGGTTTATAAGGTCGAAAGAACTTCTTGTTATGATTTGTTCCAAATGTTAATGCGCATATATGTTTGGTATTTCATAATTGAAAACTATGAATAAACATGTTAAATGGATTTGTTTAGGTCGAAAGGGTTCTTATGAACAGATTGGTAAAACTAATATTTCTAACAAATGGTTTATAATGAATCGGTTAATAATAACATTAAAAAGGCCGAAAGGAAGTGTTAGTCTAAACCATGATGTATGCAATTTCATGATATCACCCATTGAATTGGAATTGTATGAACTTAGATTTTGTTTGTTATTGCTTGATATCTACCCGATACTCCATACACTCCATTGAGATAGACACTAATTCCAAACAAGTATTGTTTTTAATCTTATTGAATTCACATAATCATCATTCTTAGTGTTACTTGTTGCTTATATGGTATTTTTGGTCGTGATAACCAATTACCACCTTTTAATTGCTTATTGTTACATAGATTCTTCACAATTGAAAACACCCAAATCCTAGTGAACGACCTCGGCTTACCAAACCAAACTAGCTACACATGAAAGGGTCATACTTGCCCGTGTGTTCTTAGCTTTATTGGGTAATTCGTGTTATAAATTTAAAACTAGTAGTCGCGAGACACATCATGCTCCCGGTCTTCTGTTTGTCTTTCCCATCCTTGATGTTCTTAACTAGATGGTCCAATCTGCCTTCTTTTACTAGCTTATCAATTAGTTGGCGCAATTGGACACAGTCATTGGTGGTGTGGGCCTTCTGTCCATGATACTCGCAGTATCCGTTCCCTACGCGCCGATCTTCTGGGGTGCGCATCGGTGGGGGTCTCGGAAAGTTCGCGCCTTCCGTCGCAAATATCACCTTTGGAGTCTTCGTTAATGGGGTATACTTGTCATTCTCTCGTCCGCCCCCTGACTGCGGTAGCTTTTATTACGATTGCTACTCTGGTCATTGGATTGTCTCCTGGGGTGTTCTTGTGACCTATAGTTTGAGTAGCCTTTCTTACTATCCGCAGCGGCGGCTTCTCCTTGGATGAAGGACCTCGTGCGCTTCATAAGTTCGTCAAAGGTTTAGGGAACCCTATTATTTAACTTTTTGATAAGTTCTGGGTTATTGATTCCGTTCATAAACCCTGAGATCTTTAGTATTTCGGGGCATGCCTTGACATGTATGCATTCGTCTTTATAGCGCTCCACATAAGCGCTTGTGGATTCCCCTTGGCGCTGTTTTACCCTAGCGAGTTTGACAGGGTTCTTGGCGCACTTCTTCCTCTGAGTAAAGTTCAAACGAAATGCCTTTCGCAACTCTTCAAACCCATCGATGCTTCTACGTGGAAGCTTACTGAACCAGTTTCGCGCATTCCCTACTAATGTAGAATTAAACATGTGGCACCACACAGGTTGTGGCCAATTTTCGATGGTAGCTGCTGATTCGAAAATTTTTAGGTGGTCGTCAGGATCACCTGTCTCATCATAATTTTTAACATTAGCGGGCATGCGCCTTCTCTTATCTTCTAAAAAATCACTGATGCGCCGAGTGAATGCGTCAACCTTTTGGCGGCGCCAGGGACGAGACATATCTTCGTCCTCCTGGTCGCGGTATCTTCTCCTGGACTTCCAGTGTCCTGTTTCTTCATCCTCGTTGTCCGAGGAGTCACTTGAGGATGAGCTTACTCTTTTGCGGCGCTTGCGCCGACTATCCTCAGAATCCGAGCTTGAAGGGCTTTCGCTTGGGGAGCATCGTCGCCCAAGTCTATCGTGAATCCTGTGACTGCCAAGCCTAGTATGGACATTGGTGCGCCGTCCATCATCTTCATGCTCCTCCAGATACTGAAAGTCGGCTGCTTCATCATCCACAACTTTCCTTCCGATCCTAGTAAACACTGGGTGTCGGCGGCTATCCTTCTCGCGCCTTTCCTTTCGGTAACGCGGTGGGGATGCTTCATGCTCAGGGTCAAAGTTGAGCCGGGCTTGCAGACTCTGGCTTGACCTCTTTTTTGCTTCCTCTCGCATAAGTGCAGCCAAGGTTTCATAGTTTTGAGATACGAAATCTCTTAGCGCTAGTTCAGGCGTGACTCCTTCTAGCGCGAGGATGTCTGTTTCCAAATCAGGACCCTTGTTTCGGATAGGCGCATTTGGCGGCTCAGTGAGGTCTAATTCTGGCATGGTGAAAGGAGTGCGCTGTAGATCTTCCGCGCTAGTGGTTGTTGTAGTAGCATGGGTAGTCCTTGTGAGCGGTTCTACTGTAGTAAATGCCAGATCTGAGTATGATCCTAGGTTTTTGGGCGCACTGGTTGTTACAGAGGCCTGCTTAGGGGCTGAATCAGTTTGCTGCTTCTGCCCCTGTAGGTCACCATGCGTTTTCTTCGCCTGCGGAGTCCGCTGATTTAGGTTTCCGTGCTTTGTCATTCTAGTTCTTCGTAGAGTTCTCAGTGTTTGGTCCCACGGATGGCGCCACTTGTTGATACAAAAGTTGGGCGTTCCTTGTTTGGATTCCTGTTCCCGTATCAATTGGATCTTAATGCTTGAGACCTGCGCACTAAGAGAACAAAAAACACCGTTAGGCTTATCGTGGGATTGTCTCCCACGATTATCCTCCGGCGTGAGAGTAAGTAATCGGTTTTAGGGTTTTAGTGAAGAGTTAGGGTTATGATATGATACCTTTAATGAGAGCCGAGATGCCCTTTATATACACACGAAATCCTTGTTGGTTTCGTGTTCCTTACTCTTCGGCGTATCCCTTCTTATTCGGTCCATTGATCCTTATCCCATAAATAAGAGATCCTATATCAAGGCCAATAATAGATTTTGGATTTGGGCCGTTGTAAGCCCAAATCTTTATCGTGATAGCCCACGCGTGATGGGCTTGAGTATTGGTCGGGTTCGTGACCCGAATGCGGACTATACATCATCAAAGACCATTTGGGTGTCCTGTTACTATCCTTAATACCATAGATCACTTAGGCAAGTTTGATGGAAAGGCTGATGAAGGATTCTTTGTTGGATACTCACTGAATAGCAAAGCTTTTAGAGTGTTCAATAGTGGAACTAGGTTAGTGGAAGAGAACTTGCATGTTAGGTTTAGTGAGAGTACACCTAAAATTGCAGGGAGTGGACCAAACTGGCTGTTTGATATTGATGCACTAACCAAAACAATGAATTATGAGCCAGCTGTTGCAGGTACACAGTCTAATAACTTTGTAGGTACAAACACAAGTGAAAGTACAGGTCAAGCTTATAAGGAGACAGGACCTGGAAAAGACTATGTATTGCTACCTATATGGACTGTTGATCCACTTATCTCAACCAAAGTTCCACAGAGTTCTGAAGAAGATGATCGAGATGAAGATCTAAAAGATGATAAAGAAGATGGTGTTAAGTCTTCAAGTGATAATGAAAAGCAGGATGATGAAGCTCCAGCTGAATTTGGTGATCAAGTGAAGGATGATGTTTATAACATGCCTAAAATTATCGCAGCGGAAGATAGTGTCACTGGGGTATTACTTCATAGCACAAAATACAAGTCATGGAAAATGAACTTTCAAAAAGACACGTTTTAAAAGTATTTCACATTTGATACATTAAAACCTTAGAGTTTGCAAAAGGTCCCAACAGTTTTCATAAACCACAATGTTTTCAAAAGATCACAAACGTTTTAAACATAACATAAATCTTTAAAAGATAGTCTCTTCAAATGTGAAAATATGCCGAGTCTTCGAACGATATCCGTGCGACTCCATCCAAGACCTTCATGCCTTAAAACATGAGATAAAACATGCTAAAAAGTTAACATAAAGGTTGAGTGAATCGATAGAGTTTAAATATAAGCAATTGATCACAATATATAATTTATAAAAGCGACTAAGCAACAAATGCAGAGTCTGGTAAGGTTATTATTGCCTTAAGCTCGTGACTCCGAACATTAACGTCATTTGCTGTCAATAGCATAAATTTGCCCTTCAACAATAAGTAATAGCCATACCTAACATCAATACTAATACAATGCACACGATAGCCAGCAGGCGAGTTCGGCATGTGGGAGGTCATGCCCAATAGATCTATTCACGGTATTCGCGTTCACTCGCAAGTGATTAACGGTTCACGATAAAAGGGACTTTTAGGCTATTGGCAAACTTAGGCAATAATAATATCAGGATAGCATACAGTTTCAAAGCATTTGTGATCGTAAGTAATATTTATAGCATGTATCTCCCCCACGGTGTTTGTAAAACAATTGAAGGAAAAATTGGGGCTATGAACTCACCAATGATGAAGTAGCAGAAGTATACGGAAAAGTGCACGTCGAGAGAAAAGCCGCAAAAGTCACAAATGACCTAAATAAAATACAACACGACTTAGGCTCGGGGAATTAAGGTGTAACACTTATACTTATGTTTTTATTGAGTACTTATACTTGTAATACCATATGGTAATTTAGTTAAAATTCTTATAGCAAGTCATGGGTCAAAAAGACGTTTGTAAAAGCTTATACGGTTTAAAATGCAAATCTGTTAGAATTATTATGAAAATGCCGCACTAATCGAGTCGCCATTCCTAAACCGTAAGGGATAAAATTATGAACTTTATATGATTGGAAAGGTATGACTCTAAATTATTTAAAAATCAAGGCGAACTTAACTGAGAACTTCAAAACATGGGTGAAATTACCAATTGACCCTCGTCTCTCTATGCAGTTAATTCCAGCATCCATTTAGGCTTAGTAAAACGAGTAGATCTTTTGTTCTACAGGTCTAATGGACACAAGACCAGTGGGAAAAGTTTTCTATATGTCTTAGCTCAAACTTTCATGTTTTGACTAACATAAGGGTCTTTGCAACATTTTAGAGTATTTGGCTTTTCAAATCTGACATACATTTTGGGATAAGTTTTAGTGTAGATTTTTTCGAAAAATCATCGGGATGAATTAAGATGTAATGCTTTCGGGGAAATGACCCTAAGACCTGTGGCTAACTCACAATATTTTTTTTAGCTTAAAACCCACTGAGAACAAAGTGGTGAATCATTTTTGTTGCATAAAATCCTGGACAGGTTTGGACCAATCACAAGGGTTTACTTTATGCCTATTAAATGGGTTTTTGTGCCATGCATGCCAAGAATAATCATTAGTTTCATTTTTATAGATCTCAACTAGGGATGGCAACGGGGCGGGTTTGGGGCGGGGCGGCCATCCCCTTCCCCAAACCCGATTACCAAAGTTCTCTACTAATTCGCCCTGATCCCCATCGGGGATCTAATCGGGGCGCCCCGTTGGGGCGCGATGGTCCCCCAAACCCACCCCGTATTAATCAGGGATCTTATCGGGATGTCCTCTTTAGGTGCAATTCTCGATCAAAGCTGTACAATTTCACATTTATTGTTATTTTTATAATTTAACAATTACGAACCTATTAATAATCAATTACAAACAAGCCTTATTAAGTTTTCAACGATAGTATTATACATAAATAATGATAAATTATACCGCTAAAAATTAAAACTTAAAAGTATGACACTAAACTTGTTTCTATAATCAATTTTGCATTCTTAGAAATATAAAAAACTAACGATATTAGAGTAATATTTTTTATTACGTAAATACTAACAAAATACTATATAGGAATAGATATATTTGTATATGTGTACATATTAATCGGGCGAGGCGGGGTGGGGCGAGGATTCCCCGATCCCCGCCCCAAACCCGATTAAAATCCCCGTTTAATCCCCAAACCCGCCCCGTAACCCGATTAGCATGCCCCGCCCCGCCCCAATTAGTTCGGGTTTTGGGTTTCCCCGTCGGGTTCAGGTTTTTTTGCCATCCCTAATCTCAACCTCAAAATGTCCAGGTGTTTATTGGTTTTTAAATAAAATCTAAAAATGGTTTTGATAAGCATAACAATAAGAAAATCAAGATTAACATATAACAAATCAATAACTCTTGCATTTGAAAACCCATTTAAGCCTAAACTACCTATCTAACACCTAACAATCCTATGAAAACTTGATCAAATCTTCCAAAACATACATGTAAGAGTCGTTTTAATAACCTAGCAAATCTCAAAGAAAAACCTTAAAAAGAAATGGAATGAGGTGAAAATTATTAATGGAAACTTACTATGATGGAAGAGTAACTAAGTAACAAGGATTTGAGCTTGGAAAAACTTGATGGATTGGGGTGTCTTGGTGGCTATCTCACGGCAGCAAGGAGAGGACACAAGAGGATAAAAACCAATTTTTGTTAAGTAGGAAATGAAGAGTTTGTGAGATCTAGTTTGCATGTTATAAATAAAAGTGAAATGGAGGGGTTTTGGAAAACAAATGACAAGTGTCCCTAGACACTTGCCCATGGCCTGCCATTTGGGGGGTAGGAAGGGTTAATGAAAAGTTTTATTTGTTTTTCTGTAAGTATCTAAGGTTACGGAGTGAGTTTGAAGGCCAACGGAGCTAAACCGGTAAGGTTTTCAGTGAAAAATTTAAAAGTAGATGTCATAAAAATAATGTTTTCATAAATATATCACATTTAACTTAAAATGACTAAATTTGGTGTTTCATGTATTTCCCGAGCCTTTCAGAGTCTTATAACGTCATTAAAGCTTAAAACGCGAGTCAAAAACGCGTAAAACGTAAAAAGTGCAAACTTCGCGTAGAAATGGAAAAATAGAATATTCCATATGAAAACAAGTACGTGGGGGAAAATAAATCATATTAATGGGTAGACTAGGCATAGTCTGAGTCAAATTACGAATTTAAATGTACGTGTTACGACGTACGCGGGTAACTTTCCCGGCAAAAGACAATTTACTTAAAATAGAAAAATTAAATAATTAAAATTAGTAAAAATAATGACCTAAAATTTCATGGTTGTTACATCACCCATCCGTTAAAAAGGAATCACGTCCTCGTGATTCAGTTTATCTTATCGGTTGATGGTGTGTAGAAAAAAAAATAAAAATAAGAAATGAGGGTACTCTCGTCGCAATCTGATCTTTTCGCTCCCATGTGTACTCGGGTCCATGTCGAGTATTCCAACGAACCTTGACAATGGGAATGCACTTTGCTTGAGTCGATTGACTTCCTAGTTCATGATCTTAACTGGTTCCTTATTAAAGTTAACATTGTCGTCAAGCGTGAAACGTGTTGAGCACACTACTCAGCTCTTGTAGAAGTTCGAGTCAATAAGCTACCGGTCCATCTTTTGCCAAATTCTTGAAGGGTTCACTGTACATCGGGTCCAGTTTTACTCGTTTTCTGAAATGTAGCACGTTCTTTCATGGCGAGACTTTCGCGTAACTCTCCTGACGATCTTGTACTGCCTACAGTCTATTGTCCTGGGGTGCTGTCCCTAGGTCCTGATGCGTAATAACGATGATGTGAATGAGACTACTAAGGAAGCGTACTATCAGTCGGAAGAAGTAGATGTCAATGCCATGGAAGAAATGATAGGTACAAGGGGTAATTAATAATACAAACGAAAGATCTTGATGAACCATAAAATGGTAATAAGTTTATGTCGAGTCTAATGTTTTAGGAGCAAGACTGCTTAAAATGGATAGATTAAATACCCGTATGAAAAAAGGAGCAAGTCATTATCGATTAGTGCAACCAAAGAATCAATGAATAACATTAGTGGACCAAATTTTGATGTCAAGAATATTGGTATTAGTATGAGTAAAAGTGTTCAAAAGAAAGATTAGGTATTTTTAAGAACAAAGAAGCAAACTGTTATCAATCGATGCAAATGAAAGGATCAATGAATCAAAACAATAGTGAATAGATTAAGATGTCCATATCATTCGTACTAGTATGAGCAAAGGGTGCTCGGAAGAAAATTTGATATTCATACGAACGAAGAAGCAAATGACAGGTTGTGTAAAACAGAGGTTAATGACTCAAATTAATGCAAACAGAAGAACCATAAATTATAATAATAATAAAGAGAAGAGATATAGAATATTAACACAAATAATCAATTAATCGAGACAACCAACGAATCAAACCAATAGTCAAAAGAGGCCAATACTGAGAGACAGAATTCTAAATGAGGTTCAATAATAAACGAGACAGACAATATTCATTGTGAATATCAAATGAGAATGAACAAGGAAAATCGTTAACTAAGAAGGATAATAGACACACGATTGTTGAAAGAGGTTAAGTGAAATAGACAATAATTGAAAAAGTAATAAGAGTTACAATATGCTAAATGCCGATAAAGGAGATAGACAATAAGTGTGAAATCAGACAATAAATGAGAAATATAATAAGTGTCACGAAGGAGAACAACCAATGAATGATGAAGTCCATAAATATCACGAATGTTAAATGAGAATAACTGAGAAAATCAAAATGAGAAAAACGATATGCATCTCGAATGCTAAATGAGAAGAAATGAGAACAAACAATAAATGAGAGAGACAACTAGCAGCAGGAATGCTAACTGAGAGTAAATAATTAATGAGAAAGGCAATAAGTGACAAAGACAATAAGCATTGCGAATGCTAACTGAGAATGAATGGGGACAAACAATAAATGAGAAAAGCATTACGTTGAAAGCATGCATGTTAAATAAGAACAAACATAAAATGAGAAAGTCATTAAGTATTACGAAAGTTGATTGAGGATAAATGAGAACAAATAATAAATGGTAAAGTCAATAAGCATCACGAATATTGATTGAGTAAGATCCATACTTGGCTCCTCGGGCTTTACTCTTCACCAACGAGACTGTAGGTTGGCCATCACATCTCATTTCTGTTGACGTGAAATATCTCTCATGATGTGCCATGTGTGTCACCAACGATGTGATGCTGTGGTGGATGGGCTCTCTGTGATAGATTCTGGTCGAGTGGGAGGAGTAGGTGTAGTAATGGTTCTCCTCCTCGTCTTTCGAGGGGTTCTTCTTCGAGTGAGTAATCTTCTGGTTTGAGTTCACACTCTATAGCCTTGTCCTCGAATGGCTTTGTCTCACTATTAGACATTAGTATATAAGTTGGTGAAGTGGGTGTCAGAATGGTGGCCGACAAGTTTCCAAATTTTGTCCTCGGAATCGAAAGATAGTACTAAATTAAGGTAAACATTATTGTCAAGCTTCGGCGTTACCTTCCTAGCGGCGTGATTCTTCAAAACACAAGGAATGAAAAAGAATGAGACGTTAAAAAGTCGTGTTCCGAAAGTAGGGTGTTCCAAGGTGGCACGTTAAAGTCATGCTCTAATCAGCCGGCGTGTCTTTAGGCGATGGTTTACGAGGCGATGCAAGTGTTCCAAAAGTATGGGAAAAATGTTCCAACTCATCTTCGGAGACGGGGAGTAAGACAACCAAATGAAATCGATAGACTGTAATGGGTTTTGTGTAAAATAATGTTATGAAAGGTCATGAAAAGTTATAGCGAATCACGATATTACTTGTAATGTTTTGAAAATAACTGAGACCATTGTTTTTCTCACACTGTCTTGAAAACAAATGAGATCATTGTGTCATCTACAATGTCTTAGGAAATTTTTAGGTGTCATTTAAATGTAAGTGTAGGTATGTAATCGGGGAAAACAGGGTTTGAGCTCAAGCTCTGGAAATAAGCATAAGAGGTCAAAATCAGTCAAACATTTATATAATTAACCTTTATATAAATAAATAGTGATGCTTAATAAATAAGCATCGTGATCGAAAAGTACACCAAGTGTGTATATAAATAGCATGTAAATCGATAGAATAGCGTTGCTCCAGGAATGAGCATAAATGTTCAAGTATTTATATAATTATTCTTTATATAAATAATAGTGTATATAAGTATACTTTATATAGTACCAATAGCGATGACATAAGTATAACAACATAGGCAGTCTGGTGGTATACGAAGGGATATCGGATACGGCAATGAGAGACTCTTTAGTGAAAAATAGTTATAGTCTAGGTTTCGAAAATGACCCAGTTCTCTATAACTGTAGCTCTGATACCATTATGTAACACCCCCAAAATTATTGCAGCGGAAGATAGTGTCACTTGGGTATTACTTCATAGTACAAAATACAAGTCATGAAAAATGACCTTTCAAAATAGACGTTTTAAAAGTATTTCACATTTGATACATTAAAACCTCAGAGTTTGCAAAAGGTCCCAACAGTTTTCATAAACCACAATGTTTTCAAAAGATCACAAACGTTTTAAACATAATATAAATCTTTAAAAGATAGTCTCTTCAAATGTGAAAATATTCCGAGTCTTCAAAAGATATCCGTGCGACTCCATCCAAGACCTTCATGCCTTAAAACCTGAGATAAAACATGCTAAAAAGTCAACATAAAGGTTGAGTGAATCCACAGTGTTTAATTATAAGCAATTGATCACAATATATAATTTATAAAAGCGACTAAGAAACAAATGCAGAGTCTGTTAAGGTTATTATTGCCTTAAGCTCTTGACCCCGAACATTAACGTCATTTGCTGTTAATAGCATAAATTTGCCCTTCAACAATAGGTAATAGCCATACCTAACATCAAGACGAATACAATGCAAACGATAGCCAGCAGGTGAGTTCGGCATGTGGGAGGTCAGGCCCAATAGATCTATTCACGGTATTCGCGTTCACTCACAAGTGATTAACGATTCACGATAAAAGGGACTTTCAGGCTATTGGCAAACTTAGGCAATAATAATATCAGGATAGCATACAATTTCAAAGCAATTGTGAACGTATGTAATATTTATAGCATGTATCTCCCCCATGGAGTTTGTAAATCAATTGAAGTAAAAATTGGGGCTATGAACTCACCAATGATGAAGTAGCAGAAGTATATGGAAAAGTGCACGTCGAGAGAAAAGCCGCAAAAGTCACAAATGACCTAAATAAAATACAATACGACTTAGGCTCGGGGAATTAAGGTGTAACACTTATACTTATGTTTGTATTCAGTACTTATACTTGTAATACCATAAGGTAATATATTTAAAAGTCTTATAGCAAGTCATGGGTCAAAAAGACGTTTGTAAAAGCTTATACGGTTTAAAATGCAAAGATGTTAGAATTATGATGAAAATGCCGCACTAATCGGGTCGCCATTTCTAAACCGTAAGGGTTAAAATTATAAAATTTATATGATTGGAAATGTATGACTCTCTATTATTCAAAAATCAAGGCCTCACTTAACTGAGAACTTCAAAACAGGGGTGAAATTACCAATTTACCCCCGTATCTCTATTCAGTTAATTCCAGCATCCAGTTAGGCTTAGAAAAATGGGTATATGTTTTTCTCTACAGGTCTAATGGACACAAGACTAGTGGGAAACGTTTTCTATATGTCTTAGCTCAAACTTTCATGTTTTGACCAACATAAGGTTCTTTGCAATATTTTAGATTATTAGGCCTTTCAAATCTGACATATATTTTGGGATATGTTTTAGTGTAGATTTTCTCGAAGTATCATCGGGATGAATTAAGATGTAAGGCTTTCGGGGAAATGACCCTAAGACCTGTGGCTAACTCACAATATTTTTGTTTTAGCTTAAAACCTACTGAGAACAAAGTGGTGAATCGTTTTTTTTGCATAAAATCTTGGATAGGTTTGGACCAATCACAAGGGTTTACTTTATGCCTGTTAAATGGGTTTTTGTCCCACGCATGCCAAGAATAATAATTAGTTTCATTTTTATAGATCTCAACCTCAAAATGTCCAGAAGTTCATTGGTTTTTAAATAAAATATATTTTTTTTATAAGCATAACAATAAGAAAATCAAGATTAACATATAACAAATCAATAACTCTTGCATTTGAACTACCTATCTAACACCTAACAATCCTATGAAAACTTGATCAAATCTTCCAAAACATACATGAAAGAGTTGTTTTAATAACCTAGCAGATCTCAAAGAAAAACCTTGGAAAAACTTGATGGATTGGGGTGTCTTGGTGGCTATCTAACGGTAGCAAGGAGAGGACACAAGAGGATAAAAACCAATTTTTGTTAAGTAGGAAATGAAGAGTTTGTGAGATCTAGTTTTCATTAGGGGTGGCAATCGAGTCGTGTTCGTGTTGACCGGTTCGGGTTCGCGGGTTGAAATAACCTTTACCTAAACACGACCCATTTATTAATCGTGTTAAGAAGCTCAACCCTAACCCAGATCTGCATAACATGCGTAACCTGTTTGTGACCCGTTTAACCTATTTAAGTAAATAGGTCAAGCAGTGAATAAGGTTGGTGGTTTGTGGATTTAACTAGTTTAAATGCAAAAAATGATATAAGGATCTAAAATATGATATAAATAACATACAAATAACTATACGACAATTTCACTAATATCTGAGTTACAAGCGTCAATTTCAATATATAATATCTGAGTTATAATCATAATTCACTCATATTAAGTACATAAACAAATACATTTAATCCATATCCAACATTAAAACCAAAATATATATTTTATTTTTTGTGGCTTATATATTTAAACGGGTTCATGTGTTGACCTGTTTAAAACTTACTCAACCTAAACACGACTCGTTTATTAAACGGGTTAGACAGGTTGACCTATTTTTAACCCAAACCTGTTTATCCTCAAACCAAACCTGTTTAACTTCGTTTCGGGTTTGTGTCGTTTATCGTGTCGTGTCGAAAATTGCCACCCCTAGTTTGCATGTTATAAATAAAAGTGAAATGGAGGGGTTTTGGAAAACAAATGACAAGTGTCCCTAGACACTTGCCTATGGCCAGCCATTTGGGGGGGGGGGGGGTAGGGAGGGTTAATGAAAAGTTTTATTTGTTTTTGTATAAGTATCTAAGGTTACGTAGTGAGTTTGAAGGCCAACGGAGCTAAACCGGTAATGTTTTAAGTGAAAATTTTAAAAGTAGATGTCATAAAAATAATATTTTCATAAATATATCACATTTAACTTAAAATGACTAAATTTGGTGTTTCATGTATTTCCCGAGCCTTTTGGAGTGTTATAACGTCGTTAAAGCATAAAACGCGAGTCGAAAACGCGTAAAACGTAAAAAGTGCAAACTTCACGTTGAAATGGAAAAATAGAATATTCCATATGAAAACAAGTACGTGGGGGAAAATAAATCATATTAATGGGTATACTGGGCATAGTCTGAGTCAAATTACGAATTTAAATGTACGTGTTACGACGTACGCGGGTAACTTTCCCGGCAAAAGACAATTTACTTAAAATAGAAAAAGTAAGTAATTAAAATTAGTAAAAATAATGACCTGAAATTTCACTGTTGTTACAATGTTAGCTGTTCTAATGAAGTTAATGCTGCTGGTGATGGTAACAGCATTAACAGCATTCACGAAGTTAAAACTGTTAATACTGCTGACAAGGATGACATTGCTGATAATAAATATGAATATCCATTTGATCCAAACATGCCTCCTTTGGAGAATATATATGCAGATACTGATGATGAAGAAGTTGGTCCAGAGGCTGACATAAACAACATGGATGATACTATCTGATAACGCTCAGAATGAGCATGTTTTTAGTTGCGTTATCAGAAGTTTTGTGCATCATATTTGGTTATATTTGTATGTATTTGTTACTTAATCATGAAAAAGTGTATATGCAAGTAAATGTAGCCAAGTACAGGAAAAGATGATGAAAAGACGAAGAATTGGAGTGATTATGCACATTTGGAAGATTCTTGAGATGGAGACAAGAGAGAAACCACACAAGGACTCAAGGATTTGATAGTGTTAGGATTTCCATGTTCATATATCAAGGAAATATCAAGTTCTATGGAAGAAATCAGCACCTAAATGAAGGATAAAGCATGCGACAAGAAATGGCAAGAAAAAGTTAAAGTTGTGAGTGCATGAAGCATCCAACCGATCGGATGCAACCCGCATCTGATTCGGTTGGAATTTACCGAGGCGAGGAACCGATCGGTTGGTCCAAAAACCGATCGGTTGGACAGATCTGCAGTTACCAATTCGCATTAAATGAAGGTTTTACTTCCCATTAATCATTAGAGTCCGATCATTTCTTGATATTAACTCTGGAAGGACGTTTTGGCTTGAAGAATAAGTGTTCTTACACTATATACTGGACCCTATGCATGTATGCTTAGTGTGACACCCCAAATTAGTAAAAGGCTTACACCAAAGTACTTACTATCTTATTATTATTGCCCGAAAGTCTAGTATTGCTGTAGAAACGTCCAGGAGATATTGAGTTTGAGTCTCAATAGTTTGGTTTGAGTTTGGAGTTGTTTACTTGTCATAGAAGGCGATTGGAGGAGTGTGGTTGCTATAGTTCCACGATTCTAGTTCTTGTAATCCTAAGCTAGGTATATCTTGTTTATTTACAATGAACTACTTTTACTTTGAGTTTAATGAAAGTATTGTTTGTTACTTGTGTTTGATTATGATTGCTATGGAATAATTTGTGGTATACTTGTGTGTATGATGTAACTAATTATGGAGTATTCTTATCTTAAAAAGTGATGCATGAAGACATTTCTTATTTTATGAGTTTGTTGGAATAATATCTAATCTTGCTTAATTTGTTGGTAAAAACATTTTAAAGAATAAAAAGGCCGAAATGATTTTCTTTATGTTTTTATTCCAAAACGTTAGTGCACGAATTAGTATGGGATATGGTGTGTGACAAGCATCATATTTACTCATTAAAATGGATTTGAAACGATTTCATCACGAGAAAAGGCCGAAAGGATTCGTAGGAATTTATGGGATAAGAATTGCTTTCCAAACAACTAGTGTTTAATAGAATTATCTTAATAGTTAATAAGGCCGAAAGGAGTTAACTAGGAGATTGAATTCTTAGTAATGATTCTTCATGATATAAACCATTGATTGTTAATCATTCATATAAAATTGTGCATCATTACAAGTTACACCAAACTTTGTAGAATACTCTATGCAATTGGTTAAGGAATTACACACAAGTATATGTTTTGTTTGATTGGATTCTATTTACGTTTTTGAATTTTCGCAAAAATTGGATTGACAACCCTTTTACAAAGCTAGTTATAAATTAATACAAATACCAAATCCCTTGGGACGATCTCCACTTACCCACCTTTACTATCACGGACGAGTATACTTGCTCGTATGTGTTAAATAGAGAACCGGATAAATCGTGTTTATAAATTTTAAAAATTGTACACGGTAGAGCACATCAAGTTTTTGGCGCCGCTGCCGGGGATTTGAATTGATTTGTTTTGATTTTTGTTTGTAATTTTATAAGTTTTGATTTAGAAAATTCGTGTTAAAAAAAAGTTTGGTTTTAGGTCCAACCGAATTGGATGGATTAGCATCCGATCGGTTGGAGCTCTCGGAAAAGTTTTTTGTTTCTGTTTTCTTTAGTCTTAAATGATAGTTTAATGATTGTTTAAGTTTAATAATAGATAATTTTAATTATATGTTTAAGTAGAAGTTAATGATAATCATAGGATTAGTATTTAATATATGTTTTAATGTTTTATTAAATTATTTAATGTTAGTAAGTAGTTTTAATTTTATGTTTTAAAGTAGCTTAAGAGTTTTACATTTATATTGTTAGTTAATGTTAGTTATTAGTAGAGTTAATTTGTTTTATTTAAAGTTATTAATTATAGGTTAACTTTTTCTAGATAATTAATTTTATTTCTTAGTTATTATATTAAAGTTAATTAGAGTTAAAATAAAATAAAAATAAAAAAAAAGAGTTTTTTTTTTTTTTTTAAATTTTGTTCAACCCAACCGATCGGATGTTGCCCGCATCCGATTCAGCTGGGCCATTTTGGGTTTTTACGAATTAACCATCCGATCGGATGGATATGGATACCGATCGGATGGATGCGTCGGTAAAATTCTCAAAAATTTTCAATTTTTAGTTGTTTTAGTGTTTTGAGTGTTTGAACTTGTTGGTTTACTTGATATGATTTCATTTTGAGTATGTTTCGATTATGACTAACCCTAATGCTAATGATTTGAATATTTGTGTTTGTGGTTATGTTATAGTTATTATTTCCTTTAGTAAGATGGAAAGTTTGAGTGAAGTTTCGGAGTATTTGAGGAATTTAGAGGAAATGTTCAAGGATTCTGGAGATTCCTTGGAACGTTTGGAGAACATGTTGGAAGAAGTTAAGATGGATCTTGAAAAGGTAGATGAAGTAGGAGAAAATCAAGTTTGTTTGCCAAAGAAGAAAAAGGTTGTTGTGTTCATAAGAGCTCCTCCGAAGGAGTTTGATGCACCACACATGAGGTTTGCTACACCTTGTGGGGTGGAAGGAGTCAAAGCTTGGGATGCTCAATTAAACACAGAGTATGAATGTGAAAATCAGTTGAGGTAGATGATGAAAATGACTTATGTGTATCCTGGTGATGGGGATACGTTTGAAGATTTCTCATGGGAAAGAGCTTTTAGAGTCTATGAAGATGTGTATCGAGAATGGTGTTTGGAATTCTTTTCAACCTTCTATTTTGAAAGGAAAGTGGTTGATCTTATGAGGGAGACTTGTATTTGGTTTAGGTTATGCGGGAATGAGCATACGTATACTTTGCCGGGTTTTGCGGTTGCTCTTGGTTTATATGAGCAACATGAGGTTGAACGCAGGTTGTTTGAAGCTCATTTCGTGAGCTTAGTGAGGTATCATAATGACTATGATGGTATTCCAACTTATTGGAATCGAGTTGGTGATCCGGGATGTTCTAGGAGAAATTCATCCAAGTTAAGGAGCCCTTTGATGAAGATTTTGCAAAAGTTGATAGCTTGGGGAGTTTTGCATAGGACGGGTAGTAGAGATAAGTGTAATCAACCCGACTTATGGGTAATGAAATTGCTAGAGGAGGATAAGAATGGTAATGCGGCTTGGATCATAGCCGAATATCTTTCTATGAGAGCACTGGGGATTAAAGACAAGAGTGATATTTGTAGAGGTCATTATGTAACCGCATTGGCAAGGAATTTAGAATATTTTGAGGATGAAGAGTTGGATAAGTGTTCGGGTCCGATTGAGAGTGAGACTTGGGATGATAAGAGTTTTGGAAAAGCGTTGGATAGGAAGAACAAGACATTGGGAGCTTGGACTGAGCCGGCAATTGCCGTACCTCAACCACCACCACCAACGGGAAATGTTTATGGACATGCACCGAGTAGTTTTGATTTGGGATGGGGAGATTGGAACCGTGAGCTAAATGATATTGAGCGTAGGGATGTTTGGAGAGATTCAATGATGATGAGGGATAACTATAATTATGATTATTCCATGCCGATGCTCCAACACTTGGCACGTGAGGCCAATTATGCGGTACCACCCTACAACCCACCAAATGTTTCACCATACCCATTTCTGTATGATCCCTATCCTGGTCCATATCCTTACCCATATCCTGGGTATGCACCTTTTCCCGAGCCAGTGCCAGTGTATGGTAGAGTTCTCGAGGTTATAGGTTCGAGTTTCGATGTTGGTGGTTCATCATCTGGAGCTGGGCGGCAGAATAAGAAGAGAAACAGAGTCTATACAGTTTTCGAGGAGGCCGAGAACTATGAGACTGAAGGCAGAGAGGAACCAGAAAGTGTGGATGACGATGATGAGTGATCGTCTTGATGTTATGATTTGTGTTTTAAAAAAAACAATTATGTGTGTCGAATAATTTCTATCTCTACTTTCTTTAATTTTTTTTCCTTTTAGGATTAATAACGTATGGTTTGTTTTTAATTTAATTACTTTGTTTGTTTTAGTATTATGTTTGTTTGTTTGTTTTGTTTCGTATATTTTTGCAGTTTTTGCAGGGGTGAATTACCGGAAGCTTATTGTTGATCAATATTTGGAGTTGGAGAACTCATTTGCTTATTTATGATCAAATATGCGTATGCGTATTTACCCTGTTAGTACCTTTTTAACTAAATTTTTCCCTTTTCTTTTACTTTGAATTTCATTTTTATTATATTGAGGACAATGCAAAACTTAAGTGTGGGGGAGGGAAGAAAATAGGAAAAATGGTTTAATTTTAAATTTTTTAGGTTTAGTAGAACTTTGGACTTAAGTAACTAGAATTCGTTCGCCCTTGATTTTCTAGTTGTTTTCTCACATAATTCATATATTTTAAAAAACTAGATTGTTCAAATGGTAAAAATGAGGCTATTTGAATTTTTTTTTAACTTAATCAAATTATGAGAGCTAATTCATTCTAGATTCGATAACATTTACTGGTACATGTTATAGCCTTTTTCACCTTAAATTGTGAGGATTTAAGCCTTTTTGTATAAAACATATCTTTATGTTATATATTTTGCTATGAGTGTGCCGGTGATTATGTTGATTCTAGAACTTGTACTTGTTATGCATTACGATTAAAATCACTTTCAAGTGATAAAATATATTCAAATGATAAGAGGCAACTTATGATTTACACCAAATGGCCATCCGTTTACAGAAATATTTTTGCTGACCACATCGGTTAGTTATCCTCGTATTTGGAACCCATTTGTTAGCGTTTTTCTCTTACGCTAGATACCCTTAGTTACACCTTCTGAGCCATTCTTTTCTTTTGATTAAATCCAAAAAATTACAAAAATATTTTACACTTTACACCTTAGCCTTACCCGAATCAAGTTCATTCGAAGTTCAAAAACTATTTATTTTTTGATGATTACACGTTGGCCACACTTTGATATGTGTATGTGTTGTTTCAACGAAGAAGGAGGTCGCTACTCTTATTTGTATTTTTTGTAGCGTGTGCTCATCCAAAGTGTGGGGGTGACGAGAAAGTTTCGTTTGTTAGAAAAAAAATGTGAATAAAGTGAATAGCCAATGAGCTATAATGTATGAGTATCAATTAGCCAATGAGCTAAGAGGAAATAAGTGAGTATGTGATGCGGAATAACGATCAAAGGAGTTTGGAAAGTAATCATTTATGGTATAAAGAGTTGGGAACGGAATTTGAACTTGGTTCTTATTTTTTTTCATTTTGTAGAAATCTATCATATAAATATTCCCATGCCTTATCCCTACCCTTTACCAAATTACTTTATTCGTTGTTAGCTTTTGAGCATCCGGATTAAGTGATGGCTTTGTAAAGATATGTAGCACAGGGATATTGTAGTGACCATCCAGTTTTTGAGTAACTAAATGACGCGCCAGCGATCTAGTACGTATTTTGGTGACTATCCGTTATGCAAATAACGCGCCAGCGAACCAAGGTACACTCTAGTGACCATCCGTTGTTTAGCTAGTCAAAAGTTCGCGCCAACAAACTATTATATTCTTGTATGAAATGTTTGAACATTAGCCGGTAACCTTTAACCTTAAACCCGAATAAAAGACCTCTTTGATGTTTTATTTTATTGTTTTGATACTTGTACAAGCTTATGGTAAGACACATGAATCATGACTGAGCAATGAGTGGTTTACCAATCAATTTCCCTTAGAGTGTTGAGTGAATTTCAAAATTCTTCATGAGGTGCTTAGTTATGTTATCAGGCTCAAGATTAGATTGTTTATGTTTCAAGAATATTCACATTTAAATTTAAATTAGCAATTGTTCCTTCGGAATAGTTGATAGATTTTTGGAATAACGATAATGATACCATTGAAATCATTTTTCTAAATCCTAGACTTGCTCGAGGGAGAGCAAAACTCAAGTGTGGGGGAATTTCATAACGCTCAGAATGAGCATGTTTTTAGTTGCGTTATCATTAGTTTTGTGCATCATATTTGGTTATATTTGTATGTATTTGTTACTTAATCATGAAAAAGTGTATATGCAAGTAAATGTAGCCAAGTACAGGAAAAGATGATGAAAAGACGAAGAATTGGAGTGATTATGCACATTTGGAAGATTCTCGAGATGGAGACAAGAGAGAAACCACACAAGGACTCAAGGATTTGATAGTGTTAGGATTTCCATGTTCATATATCAAGGAAATATCAAGTTCTATGGAAGAAATCAGCACCTAAATGAAGGATAAAGCATGCGACAAGAAATGGCAAGAAAAAGTTAAAGTTGTGAGTGCATGAAGCATCCAACCGATCGGTTGGTCCAAAACCGATCGGTTGGACAGATCTGCAGTTACCATTTCGCATTAAATGAAGGTTTTACTTCCCATTAATCATTGGAGTCCGATCATTTCTTGATATTAACTCTGGAGGGACGTTTTGGCTTGAAGAATAAGTGTTCTTACACTATATATTGGACCCTATGCATGTATGCTTAGTGTGACACCCCAAATTAGTAAAAGGCTTACACCAAAGTACTTACTATCTTATTATTATTGCCCGAAAGTCTAGTATTGCTGTAGAAACGTCCAGGAGATATTGAGTTTGAGTCTCAATAGTTTGGTTTGAGTTTGGAGTTGTTTACTTGTCATAGTAGGCGATTGGAGGAGTGTGGTTGCTATAGTTCCACGATTCTAGTTCTTGTAATCCTAAGCTAGGTATATCTTGTTTATTTACAATGAACTACTTTTACTTTGAGTTAAATGAAAGTATTGTTTGTTACTTGTGTTTGATTATGATTGCTATGGAGTAATTTGTGGTATACTTGTGTGTATGATGTAACTAATTATGGAGTATTCTTATCTTAAAAAGTGATGCATGAAAACATTTCTTATTTTATGAGTTTGTTGGAATAATATCTAATCTTGCTTAATTTGTTGGTAAAAACATTTTAAAGAATAAAAAAGCCGAAATGATTTTCTTTATGTTTTTATTCCAAAACGTTAGTGCACGAATTAGTATGGGATATGGTGTGTGACAAGCATCATATTTACTCATTAAAATGGATTTGAAACGATTTCATCACGAGAAAAGGCCGAAAGGATTCGTAGGAATTTATGAGATAAGAATTGCTTTTCAAACAACTAGTGTTTAATAGAATTGTCATAATAGTTAATAAGGCCGAAAGGAGTTAACTAGGAGATTGAATTCTTAGTAATGATTCTTCATGATATAAACCATTGATTGTTAATCATTCATATAAAATTGTGCATCATTACAAGTTACACCAAACTTTGTAGAATACTCTATGCAATTGGTTAAGGAATTACACACAAGTATATGTTTTGTTTGATTGGATTCTATTTACGTTTTTGAATTTTCGCAAAAATTAGATTGACAACCATTTTTACAAAGCTAGTTATAATTTAATACAAATGCCAAATCCCTTGGGACGATCTCGACTTACCCACCTTTACTATCACGAACGAGTATACTTGCTCGTATGTGTTAAATAGAGAACCGGATAAATCGTGTTTATATATTTTAACACTTGTACACGGTAGAGCACATCACTATCCCAGTCAGTCCTATTCCAACTACCAGAATTAACAAGGATCATCCTAAAGAGCAAGTAAATGGAGATATGAAGTCTGCTGTTCAAACAAGAAGAATGACCAAGGATTTGAAGGAGCAAGGATTCTTTGCTAGAATTCTTAAGCAGAGAAACAGTCACAAAGATCTTCAAAATTGTTTATTTGCTTGTTTTCTAGCACAAGTAGAACCCAAGAATGCACATAAAGCATTACAGGATCCAAGCTGGGTGGAGGCTATGCAAGAGGAGCTTTTGCAATTCAAGCTACAAGAAGTTTAGACTCTGGTTGATTTGCCTAATGGAAAAGGGTAATTGGTACTAAATGGGTTTTCAGATGCAAAAAGGACAAAAGAGGCATTGTGATTATAAACAAGGCAAGATTGGTAGCTCAGGGATACACTCTAGAAGAAGGGATTGACTATGATGAAGTCTTTGCCCCAGTTGCAAGAATTGAAGCTATAAGGTTATTTTTGGCTTATGCTTCATACAAAGATTTTGTGTTGTATCAGATGGATGTGAATAGTACTTTTCTATATAGGACAACTGAAGAAGAAGTATATGTCTCTCAACTACCTGGATTTGAAGACCCTGACTTTCCTGATAAGGTATACAAGGTGGACAAATAACTTTATGGTTTATATCAAGCTCCCAGAGCTTGGTATGACACATTATCAACATACCTGTTGGACAATGGTTTTAGTAGAGGGAATATTGACAAGACATTGTTTATCAGAAGACACAAAGATGATATTCTGCTTGTTCAAGTTTATGTTGATGACATTATCCTTGGATCAACAAACAAGGTGTTATGTATTGAGTTTGAGAAATTGATGCATGAAAGGTTTCAGATGAGTTCTATGGGAGAACTCACATTCTTCCTAGGGTTACAAGTCAAGCAAAAGGAAGATGGCATATTTATCAGCCAAGATAAGTATGTGGTTGATATCTTAAAGAAGTTTGGGTATATATATGTCAAGGCAGCAAGCACACCCATGGTCACTGACAAGCCTTTACTCAAGGATGAAGATGGTGAAGAAGTGGATGTTAATTTGTATAGATCAATGATTGGGTCTTTGATGTACCATACTTCTTCAAGACTTAACATCATGTTTGCAGTGTGCGCATGTGCTAGATACTAAGTCATACCTAAAGTTTCACATCTTCATGCTGTGAAAAGAATTTTTAGGTATTTAAAGGGTCAACCAAAATCGTGTCTTTAGTATCCAAAAGATTCACCTTTTGATTTGGTAGCATAAACTGATAGTGGCTATGCTGGAGAAAGCTTAGATAGGAAATCTACAACAGGAGGTTGTCAATTCCTAGGGTGTAGATTGATCTCATGGCAGTGCAAGAAACAAACTGTGGTTGCAAATTCTACAACTGAAGCTGAGTATGTAGCTACATCAAGTTGCTGTGGTCAAGTGCTCTGAATTCAGAATCAATTTTTGGATTATGGGTACAATTTTATGCATACCAAAATCTTTATTGATAATAGCAGTACTATGTGCATAATTAGAAATCCTGTTTATCACTCAAAACAAAACATAGACATCATTTTATAAGAGATTGTAATGAAAAGCATTTAATTCAAATGGTTAAAATTCATACTGATAATAATGTTGCAGATTTGCTCACAAAAGCTTTTGATGTGGGTAGATTTCAATTTTTGATTGCCAGTATTGGAAAGTTAAATCTTTAAAATCTCCTATCTCTTTGTGTTTTTTTTAATGTTTTGTAAGGATTAGTACTGTTATTAGGTCAATAAATTATTTCTGCTGCTAAGTATAATTGATGCTGCTAGTTATACTTAGAACTGCTAGTTTCTGCTGCTAGCTGTCTTTACAGCTGCTTAATATAATTGGTGATGTGATTATTGTGAACTATGTTATTGTTTGTGTTTTGGTGTTTTTGAACTAATTTTTTGCAGGATAAGCAAAGAAATGTTGGAATGCTGATAATTAAGATGTTTGGAGTGGAAACTGACTTAGTGCTGCAAGGCATAAGTTAGTACTGCTAAGCATAACTTAATGCAGCTAGGTTTCTGCTGCTAAGTTTGAGAGTGCAGAGTACTGTTTTTAAACTTTGAACAATAAAGGGTTTTTATCCTTCAATCATTCACACAAGTGTTTTTTATCCGGTCAAAACCTCTCTCAAACAAAACCCTAACTTGTTTTTATCATTTAATTGCAAAACCCAACAAGATCCTACACGATTTTTTTTTTTCAAAAATACATACTGTCGACTCTTTCTTTTGCCGATCAACATAATATGATTGCATTTTTACAAAAACCCAAAGAAAGTGAAGGTTTTGCTGAAATCATTGATTTTTTAATGCTACTCATCTTAAGTATGCATTAACAGTAAATCCTACTATATATATTTCCAACATTAAACAGTTTTGGTCTACTACTAAGGTCAAAACTATTAATGGGGAAACACAGATTCATGCCCTTGTGGATGGGCAGAAGATTCTCATTACTAAGACGTCTATTAGGGAAGTTCTTCTACTAGCAGATGCTGAAGGAATTGAGAATCTTCCAAATTTTACAATTTTTGAAAACCTTGCACTGATGGGGTATGAAAGGCAAAGTGATTCTTTAAAATTTTCAAAAGGAGCCTTCTCTCCTCAGTGGAAATTCTTAATCAACACTATCTTGCAGTGTCTTAGTCCAAAGACAACTGGTTGGAATGAGTTTAGCAGTAATATGGCTTCTGCCATTATCTGCTTGGCTAAAAATCAAAGATTCAATTTTTCAAAATTAATTTTTGATAGTGTGGTTAAGGGCTTGGATAGTTCTTCAAACCAATATTACTTGTATCTGTAACCACCGGTAAATTTCCACTTGTATTAATATTCTAAAAAAAGAATACTTATCCATTTTCTACGTCTAATTTTTTTTAGATTAAACGTTATAGGTTTATCTTATCACAACAACAAACTAATGTGATGCAACTCACATTCTCAATAAACGTGCTCACCAACACCAACATGTCTTAAGTACGTTTCAAATAAACATTCCTTATACGTTAAGTATAAAAGTTTTCAACTCTTATTTACCACTTTACATTATTTCATTAACGTACGATTATTAAATGTTCAAACTAAACGTTAGCCATTTATTAGAATTTTCACGAAGCCCTAACTTATTATAACCATGATTTTATGTAATTAAATCATAAATACAAAAGTACAACACTTCAAATGCTAATGTACAACCCTCTAATGCATCATTTCAAACTTTGTTTTATTTTATTTTACAAACTCTAAAGTACAAGATCTAAAGCTCATGGTACAACTATATAATGCATAAACTCAAAATATATTTATTTCATCTCACGACCAAGTAACCAAACAAGGATTGCACCTCGCATATCTCAAGTCTATTTTTAAATATTTAATACCAATTATTATTACGTTTTATTAAATAATATTACTTTTAGTAACGATCACAAAAGTTTAATCGTGTGAATTATACTCACGGCCAACACAAGATTAGGATGAGTCTATATATTCAAAATACTCGAATACATCAATAGTCATATTTCATATGAACTATTGTCACTTTGTTGTTTTTTATAAATTATATTCTTTACGTAATACGATTAATCAAACTTATGTTTTATCTACGTATATGCTCTCCTTTAAACTTATCACACGTCTAATATAATTGGTTGGAGTATATTGATAAACTTTGACATTTTTATAAGTATTATATTTTAACGTTACCCGGTTTTATGTTTCGTGACTTAAGGACTTAACATTAGTAATTACCGGGATCAAACTATACCATACGTGTCTTAATACTTTACCATGGCATTCTAAAACTATATGTGTTTCACCATGCAACTTTCGATATGCATGGCTCAAAATCTTACACCATTCGAATGGCAATATAAACCAAGTGTGATCACCCTAAACTTATGGTAGTATAAACTAAGATACTTAGCTATCAAATTTACCATACAATTTCATATGGTCCCATATACACTCACGTATACAAAACCAGTGTACAAAACTTGATTTTTGTGGCTATATATACGATCTAACACACACCCTTTTTGTTCATCCTTTGCTTTCAAGCTTAAAACTCAAACCCACACGCTCCTACTCACTGTAAACAAGCTAAAGAAAAAGGAAAAATGGAAGTTTGTACGAGATTTCTATAAGCTTGGAAGCTTGGTTTTTCATTTGAAGTCACCTTGGTCAAATTCTTTCCTAATCGAGTTCTATAAATCCGTGAGTCCCCAAAGTTTCTTTTATCCATTTTATACTTTTTATTTAACACTTATAGATGATGTTAACTTAGTACAAATGGGAAACAAGGATAAAAAAAATGAGTTTCCTATATTTTTTTTTTTTTTTTTTTTTTTTTTTTTTTTTTTTTTTTTACCGAGATCTCAAAACAAACCCAACACCCCCGTCGTTATTTTTATTTTTTTTAAAACTTTAATCTACACAATGGGTTACTTGGATAAGCTAGGGTACATGTTAATAAGCAGGAAACACAAACCAAAAAGTCCCTACAAATTACGGATATATTTTCTTCTTTTCTTTTCCTTGTCGCAAAACAACCAAACACCCTCCTTTGGTTCAGTTTTTTTACCCATAAACAAAAGACTATGTGCCAAACTAATTAATATACCTTAATAAGCTTACAACCAAGTTTATAAAACCATAAGACCTTGGCCAAAAACTCCAAAGACCTTGCATCATTTTCTTTATTGGGCCTTTAAGGCCCATAAGCTACTTTAAAAGCTCATAAGCCCTTTTACAAACTAATATGCTCTCCACAGCTTATTCTTAAGCTCAAGACAACTTATATTAATAAGCCATAACGAGCCACCCCTTTTTCGAATCCAAAAATACCAAATTCGCAAAATAAGGACTAAACATGTAACGACAAACATGCATGGGGGTAAAAACACTAAACTTAGAGTTTCTTGGGTCAAAACTGTAAATTCAGTTAATAATATTGAATAAGGACTATGCATGTAAATTGCAAAATGCATGGAGGGCCTGTTTTGCCAAATTTCTAAAACTATATATAAAAAGGATTAGATTTAAAAACTAATTAACACTTGGGGATAAAAAGTGTAAATTATGAATTAATAAGTTATAAAAAGGACTCCGGTGCAAATTATATTTAACCAAGGGGTATAAAGTGTCACTTTTGAAACTCCAGGGTAGTTCAAGGGTATAAACTGTCAATTCTCAAAACTATAAAGGTATAAAATGTAACATCTTTATATTATCACGGAACTATACTCTTAACACGTTTTGACTCGTTTTTTATAATAATCAACATATGAAATATTTACAATTCTTATCGATCGGTCAAACTTTAAATATGATAAAACACAATTTATCATCCACTAACTTTTGAACAACTTCCAAACTATAAACTTTATCAATTGTACTTTTCTCGTTCAACCACACGCGTTATACTCAAAAGTTCAACACATAAATTATCGACAATACATTTGTCGTACAAATATAATACACCAACACTCTTTATTATTTAAAACCTAGAATATAAACCAACATACTGAGACTTGACATATCCACTTAGGTTGCATGTCGGAGCAGTTTATTCTCAAAACTTGATTAGTTTTCCAACCAGACTACTATACCCCCGAGGTGAGTTCATGGCCCCTATTTTCAATTATTTTGTACTATCTTTGCGGGAGATACATGCTCGTTTTACTTACGGATTTTACTCGTTTATCATAAACAATTTACTCAGTTGATGAAACACTCTATATGTTTATTGAAACTTAATACATGCTGAACACAAGTACTTTCTGTATGCTATCCTCATTGTTATTGCCTAAGTTACACACTATTGCCACTAAAAGTCCCTCATATTATGAGCCATTAATCACTTGCGAGTGAACGCGAATATAGTGAATAGATCTATTGGCAGTTGACGCCCCATTTGTTCTGCTGGATAAGTAGCCAAATGCACTTTATTTGAGATTAAACAGGAAGTTGGCAAGCTCCTGCCCGAGGGCATTGTTACTTACATAATCTTTATGATGTCTATAATTAACATCATTATTATGATGTCCCACTATTAAGGTTTGCGTGTCATGAGCTTAGAGCAATAATTATTATTTACCCATAATTGTATTCGTTGCAATTATTCTCTTAAACTTGAAACTTGTGTTCAACTGATTTGCATACAAACACTATGGATTCACACAATCTTTGACCCATTTAGGGCAAACAAACAAAATATGCGTATATAACAACGTAGCCCACTACTCATTTTATCGATATTTGTATTTATTACAATTATCACTCAAACTTGAAACTATTAAAATCAACTGTTTTACTTATAAACTCTATGAACTCACCAACCTTTGTGTTGACACTTTTTAGCATGTTTATCTCAGGTCCATAATGAATGAGGATGGCACGGAGGGGCACAGATACTGATAGAAGGCTAAAATCTAATTATCATTCGAAACTTATTTAAAAAACTGTAAAACTACTGGGACCTCTTTTTGTAAACTCTGATATTCGAATGATAAAACTTTTAAAATGACTCGATTAGAGATTGTTTTCTATTATTATAACTGTTGTGCCGTCGAGTAACACCCAGTTTGAATTCTGCTGCGTATCACGAAATTGGGGGTGTTATAGTATCCAAGCTTTTTATAACTTCTTATGGATAGCCAATTTACAAATAATAAAATTCATAACAAGGTTTATCCTGCTCTCTCTCATACTAAAAAGATTTTTGCTAACATGAAGAGAGAGGGAAAGGACTTTTCAGGCATAGTTACACCATTGTTTCAAACAATGTTGGAACTAGGTCAAATTCAGGGTGAAGGTTCAACAATCCCAGTTGATACCCATCACACACCCATAATTTTACCATCCACATCTTAACCTCAAAAGACATATAATCGTAGGCTCATACAAAAGGGCACTCAGCTACCTCAGCCTAGTGCTAGTATGGATGCAGATGAGGCTACCCATGAGGAGAAGGGAGGTATTTTGGAAAGGGCTGCCACTACTGCTGCTAGCTTAGATGCAGAACAGGACAGTGGTAACATCTCTAAGACCCAATCCAAGGCAACTTCTAATGAATCAAGTTCCTATGGAACTGATTCAGGTGAAGGAATCCCCAGGCGCCAAGAAACCATGGGGGCACAAGTGTCCATTCTAGGGATGAGGCTGTGTCTAATTTGCCTAGTGATCCACCTCTCGGGATAGGTAACCCAATCCGAAGTGGTGAGGGCAGTATGGAACTTATTAATGAATTGATGGCAACCTGTACAAAACTGTCAAAAGATGTTCTTGATCTCCAACAGCTTACAACTTCTCAAGGTGCTGAAATTATAATGTTGAAGAGAAGGGTTAGGTATCTAGAAGAAAGACAGAGGTCAAGAACACACAAAAACAAAAGATTATACAAGATTGGTTCTACTTCCAGGATTGAATCTTCTGATGAAGCACAGAGTTTGGGGGAGGATGCTCCCAAACAGGGGAGGAATACAAGCAAAGCTTCAGGGGAGGAAACTGGGGTAGATAATGACGTAATAATAGATGCTCAGTTGGTTGATGATGAGGAGGTTGTGTATGAGAGTGATGAATTTATTGTTGCTGATCAGATGAGGAATGAAGTAGTTTTGGATGAAGCTGCTAAGGTTGTTGTGGAACAACAGGATGGAAAAGTTTCTACTACTAAACCAGAAATTACTGTTGCTAGTGTAAAGGTTACTACTTCTACTATAACAAGTTTAGAAGATGATCTAACTACATTGGCTTAAGCTCTTGCTTCCTTGAAGAGCACAAAACCACCAGTTAATGGTGTAATGATCAAAGAACCATCCTCTGCAACAATAACAACAACAAAACAATCACAACCACCTCAACAGGGCAAAGGAATGGCAATTTTGATTGAAGAGCCTGTGGAGAAATCTCTTTCAAAAACAAAGCAGATGCTCTTAGATGAAGAAATAGCTAGAAAACAACAAGAAGTGTATGATGCAGAAGATAAAAGGATAAGGGAAGAAAGAGAAAGGAAGGCTAGAGAAGAAGAAGAGGCTAGCTTAGCAGAAATTAATACCTGGGATGACATACAAACAAAATATGAAGCAGATCACATGTTAGCCTAGAGGATGTGGCAAGATGAACAGGAAGAGCTATCTTTAGAAGAAAAATCAAGGCTCTTCATGGATTTCTTAGCCAAACAGAAGAAGTTCTTTACTCAAAAGAGAACTGAAACAAAGAGGAATAAACCACCCACCAAAGCTGAACAAAGAAAAGTAATGAGTGCATACCTGAAAAACATGGATAATTGGAAGCCTAGTCAGTTGAAGAATCTTAGTTTTGAAAAGATAAAAGATCAGTTTAACAAGGTATTCAAGAGGGTAAATACTTTCATTGCTGATGCGCGTGATGTGTCGTTGCGGTTTAGCAGTTTTAATGCCTACTCAAGTTTTAAATTTATATTTAGCCGACTTATCAATAACACACACACTTAACGAGCAGTGTACCCGGTCAGTATGAAGATAATGGTAAGTAGAGTGTCGATCACTAAGAGTGGAACGTATAATCTCGTTAATCTAATCAGTATTTTAATATCCTAACGCAAGGGGGTTTCAGCCTGAGAGACTGGCACAGTTTTGTTTGCAATTAAATAATAAAATAAACAAATAGGCACGAATCAGCAAGTAGCACACACGTACACAGATAGATACTAGAGACAATAAGAGGGCTGTCCTTATGATTAAGTAGATTGTCACTTGTTTTATTGATAGCTTTATATGAAGTGTATGTAATTAACCCTTTCTCGTTGGTCCTATTCTTATCGGCGAGTAAACCCTTAATGACGACTTATGTCTAAAAGTTATTCCTAAGTGATCAATTTAGAAACAACCGTGGGAGCCACACCTTGTCCCGCAGTCGGGTGCCCGCAAGCCACTAATAAACACAGAGGTGGTCAATGCACTAATAAGTAGTAACCAAAGACATCAACATATAAACTTTAATTGATGGGAAAGCAAGTATTAAAGGGAGTGCAATCTTTCCGTTGTCACATTACACAAGCCACCAATCCTGATGAATTAAAGTTTGCTAAAACAATAAAACAAAACTACTTAATGAATTAAATACATGCAGCACCTTCTTACAGCTCTTGTATCTTCGATTTGGGTGTGTCTTGTGCTGCCTCTTGACTGAATTCGTCCTTCTCTTCTGTTCGGTCTTTAGGTTTTCGAACTTCCGAATCCTCAATCTCTTTAATGCGTCTGGTCTACGGGGTATTTATAGTTTGTGTCTGAGGAAAGATGCGGCGCATCTACTTAAGTAGATGCGGCGTATGTACGTAACTTCGCGTGGGGTCCAAGATTATAATATTCAGGAATATTCGTACACCGCCAGAAGATGCGGCGTAACTCCATGATTAGATGCGGCGCATGTCCTCTTGTATCTTGGATCGTATCTGGTGACATCTTGATAGAGATGCGGCGCATGTTGATAGTGAGATGCGGCGCATCTGGAGCAGATTAGTCTTGATCTTCTTCATTTCAGTAGACTCTTCACTTTATGCACGTTTTGCTCCATTATTAGTCCAAAATCGCCAAGTTTCACCAAATGCTTGTTTTTACCTGAGAATCACAAAAGTAAACGATTAAGTATCAATCCTCATACATAATATAGTAAAACAAGTCAAATTAATAGGATAAATGATAGTAATAAAATGTACTTATTTGAGTTCATCAAATATCCCCCCACTTGAACTTTACTTGTCCCCAAGTAAACCTTAGATTAAATCTCATGAAAATGTATCCTAAAAGATGTTAGGATTTATTTTTATATTTAAGCATGTATTCGTTTATTTCATAATCACACAACTAAACACTTAACGAATTAGAAGTAAAATAAAATAAGTCGATAAAAGCAAATCTAATCGTTTAACTGTCCAGTCGCGACGAATATTCTATCATAAGCTTGGCAAGTATACACATCTCCACCACTAAAGCTAAGGAATAACAAGTCTAAAGCGGTAAAAAGGGTTTTCAGGCTTAAGGGTTAATTATTCTCTTTTCTATCGATCTCAAATTCCAGAAAAGGCGACAAAATCACAAATACATGATCGAATCCACGAACACGATACTTGCAATTGCTCAAATCCTTAACTCGAATAGGCTAAAGATAGGTCCAAACTTCACCAATAATAATATATCAAAAAGGGCGACAAAATCATAAATACATAGCCGAATCCACGACTACGATACTTAAGATTGCTCAAATCCCTAATCTCAATAAATCAAAGGTTCGGTTGGATAAGGAATAATAAAGGGCATGGATAACATTTGGGATATAAATTGGTGTAAAAATAAAAATAAAAATAAACAAAACAAATAAATTAAAATCCAAAGTGTGGTTAATCACTATCCCAACCATCCCATGAATAAGACTCATATCATTGAATAACTCACGCTTTAACACTTGAAACACACGCTTTAGGTAGACACGAATTATACTCAACAAAATCTTAATCAAAGAATAAACCTTAATTGGCATTCCCATAACTGCCAATTCCCATTCAATCCATAGATATAATACAACAAATAGTGGTGATATCGACCACTTACATAACTCTACATCGTTGGCTTAAAATAAACATCCAACTCTTTTTTCTTTCTTTTTCTTTTCTCATTTTTTTTTTTTTTTTTTTTTTTTTTTTTTTTTTTTTTTTTTTAAGACATCAACATATATGTGTAAAATTTCACCACATCACTACAACTTTCTTTCCGGATAATTTTTATTCATACTTTTCATAACTTCAGAAATAATGGTAATAGTGAAAGTAGTAAACACACGAAAAATAAACTCTAAAATATACAATATTTAATTTCACTCCAATTGCATTGTGCAATTTCCCGACCTAACCATAGATAATGAATTACGCACGCGAACACAGGTAATGTAAGGAAACACACTCTGCCTATAGCAATTAACCAACCACGGACTTTAATCTACAGGGTAGGCTAAGGTGTAAGGGTGTAACGAAACATTTTAAACATAGGTGTAAGAAACGAAAGGAATGGCTCTGAGTGTTTTTCTAGGGGTATCTTACTCTTAAAATGAGAGTAACAAAAGGGTTTATACGGGGGTTAACTAACCAGTGTAGCTAGTTAATAACACATAACATATAAAGGCTATTTGGGTGTAATCCTAGAAATTTACCAATTTAGACAAGTCATTCCAATTATAAAAAATAATACTTATTATGGTGGTCTCGAATAGTATACAAGCCAAGTTCTAAAGTTTACAAGTCACCGGCACACTCATAGATTTGTGAATTTTGGAAAAATCACAATTTTTGAAAATAACGTCATGTGTGCAGTTATGCAACTTAGATCTTAAACAAAAACATGCTAAAAAATTTTTAAGTTTGATATATTAAGCACATTTTAAGCATAATTTTTGAAAAAGTTTAGGACAAGTAAGTGTTAAGTGTTCTAATTCTCCTATCCCCCCACTTAAGTTAAACAACGTCCTCGTTGTTTGTATAAAAGGTTAAAAACTGGAAAATAAAAAGAATTAGAACAGAAAAACTCCCCTGAGATTTGCTCGGTATGATCCTCCATTAGTGTAAGAGCAAAAATCATCTTTCTTGTGGATTAGAACGTTAAAGCTTCATACTTGATTTATCCACAGGAAATCCAGGAAACTATAATACCACCAACACTTTAAAAACACACCTAAGATAAGAAAGGTTCAACTTGCATAATACATTAGTAGTTAGGAAAAAATAAAACTTAAAAATTAAAACTGAAAATCATCAGGTCAGTCGATGCGCCGTATCTTATTGAAGAAGATACGCCGTATCGAGCCTGGAATTAATACGGATCAGAATAAAGATGCGCCGCATCCTTAACCAGGGATGCGCCGCATTAAAATAAACTGATAAATAGTTTTAAAGTCGAAAATTAAAATGCAGAAAAATAAAATAAGATATGACCATTGCAGAGGATGCGTCGCATCTCAGGACTGAGATGCGCCGTATCTTCGTGCGGCCTGGACTGACTCGACTCAGAAAACAGAATAATAAAAGATAAATCCGGGTTGTCTCCCGGTCAGCACTTGTCTTTATTCCAGAGTCTTCAAGTTAGACTCACGTTCAGCTCCTTAGTATCGATCATTGAAGGAGTCGGAAACATCACGCTCCTTCATCCCCAATTTAGTAATATTGAACACTCCTTGCTCGTCCTTAATTTCCACGCCGTTTTTCTTTAATATCTGTATAAACAAAGTCCTGTCCCTTTCGGGCAGAGATGACAAAATGATAGACGGGAAATTCTTATTATCATACAGGCACAAATAAGCAAGGTGGGGTGGTAGTTCAATAAACACATCATTGTTCAAATTCGTTTTCTCAACTACTCTCCTACGTTTATTAATTACTACACAATCATACCACTCATCATCAGAATCACTAACAATATTGCGTCTAAGTTCCGTAGGTACATTAAGGTCAATGAATTCCTCAAAGTCTTCATGATTAGGATTAGCTGAGTTGTTTTGAATCAATGTTTCTCCCATAAGTCTAGCTTCAAGATCGAGGTCCATACGCTCTCTTAATCCTAGCACATAAACACCTCTAATTATGCTTTTAACTGGATCTTGGCACTTATAGACTAGTTTATTATTCCCTACCCTTAATGAAATTTTTCTCTTAAACACATCAATCTTAGCATGGGCAGTAGACAAGAAAGGTCTTCCGAGGATTAAAGGAATCTTAACATCCTCGGGCATGTCTAGTATAATAAAGTCTACGGGAAAAATAAACTGCTCAATTTTAACTAGCACATTATTAGCAATCCCTTCAGGTCGTTTTACTGTTTTATCAGCCAATTCAATAAGTAATTTAGTTGGTGCTAATTTTCCTAGTCCTAGGGTAGCGAATGTCTTAAGAGGCATAACACTAACACTAGCTCCTAAGTCAGCCAACACATTATTGAAAGATATATTATTAATAGAACAAGGTAGAGTAAAACTTCCTGGGTCTCTTTCTTTATGAGGCAAGGCATTTGAGTCGGTTGCAGGGCTCTCTTCTTTCATTGTTGCCTTGATCTCCTCTTCAATTTTTGTCTTCTCTTTTAGTAGTCTCCTTAAGCTGATTGAAGAGTTAAAGAAAAATTCGGGTCTTGCACCATCATTACCATTCATCGATCTTCTAGGTATATTAGGAGTGACTTCTTCAGTGGTGCTTATGGCCTTGACATGATCCCTTGGGTTGGTTTCAGTTGAGCTCGGTAAACTTCCATATCCCCTTTCTTGAAGAACTTTGCTCATTTGACCAATTTGTTGTTCCAATGCTTTGATCGAAGCTCCTTGATTTCTTGTAGTAGTGTCCGTTGAAGCTCTAATTTCCTTGATCATAGCAGTATTCTCTTCATGTCTTTTAGCAGCATCGGCCATAATTTGCTTTAAAGTATCATCTAAAGTCTGCCTCCTCTCTTGATAAGCGGGATTGAAGTTGTTCTTTTGATAGAATCCCGGACTAGCTTCCCTAAATCTTGCTGAAGGTCGGAATGGTTGTCCAAATTGGGTGTAATAAGCTTCTTCAAACGTCTCACTTTCATTCTTGTTCGGGCAATCTTTAGTGTAGTGAGGTCCTTCGCATTTTTCACATCCAACTTGGGCAGCATATGCTCTTTCATCTCGCTTCTTCATCTCTCTACTAATTTTATCCAATTGAGCTTGAATAGCAGCAATTCCATCAAAATTAGTGCTGCTCTTAGATCTAGTAGAGGTCCCATCGTGCCATTTCTGAGAATGATCAGCAGCTTCTTGGATTGCTTTCCTAGCATTAGTTGCACTCATCTGAGGTACAGCTCCCTTAGCATCCAAAATCTGTCTAGTAGGCACGTCCAATCCCTGATAAAACAATATTATTTCCTGCATAGGGGTTAGATAGTGTTGAGGACATTTTATCAATAAATCTTTAAATCTTTCCCAAGCTTGATAAAGAGTTTCATCAGGCTCTTGCTTGAAACTATTGATAGCCTCCATCTTTTTAGCAGTCTTAGCAGGTGGACAATATCTCTTCAGGAATTTGCTCTTCAAACCTTCCCACGTAGTGATTGAACTAGCAGGTTCATTCTTTAGCCACTTGTTAGCAGCTCCTTTTAGTGAGATTGGGAAGATTCTTAGCATGAGTTGATCGGTATTGACACTTTCTGTAGTAAACAAATCTGCAATCTCCAGGACCTTTTCAACATGCTCATTAGCATCCTCTTGTTCCGTCCCACTGAAAGCATTCTCTCTGAGCTCTTTGAGAAATTGTCCCTTCAACTCAAATTTTGACTTGTCATCAAACTTAGGTCTAGCAACTCCTGAAGTGTAATCAGCACGGGTATTGTTCATGTATTCCTCCATAGTAGTGTTTTCGCCCATTGTTTCTGTTTCAACTTCCTCTTTCTCTTCAGAAAAATAATCAAGCTCGAGTGAACTTGAAAGATCAAAGCTTCTTGTGTTGAAAAGCCTTTTAAGCGAATGTAGGGCCCGTTCAGGATCTTCGAAAGGTTGAATCAAGTTCTTCGTAGAACTCCTGGTCATGCACTTCCTGAAATCAATCACAAAAGCATCAGTAGGGTATGCTCGAGAAAGTAATATATCAGATAATTAATAACGAAAACGGAATACGAAAAATTAAAGTTACTGATATCTGCAGACGATGCGCCGTATCCAAAGAGTTGGATACGCCGTATCTTAATACGTTAAAATTTAATCAGACTTTTTATTCAGAAAATAGATACGCCGCTTTAAATTTATGAATGCGCCGTATCGAATTAATCAATCAAAAATCAATTTATCTAATTAAAATTAAATGCGTCGTATCAACGAAAGTTAATGCGCCGTATTTTCGTTACGTTTAAAAATAAAAGATTTTTGATTCAGTAAGATGCGCCGTATCGACGGAAATCGATACGCCGTATTTGTTTAATAATTCGCAAACTGTTTTTAATTAAAATAATAGATACGCCGTATCTGCGAAAGCAGATGCGTCGTATGGCGTTAACGTTTAGAAAAAATTTTTATCAAAACAGATACGCCGTATCTACAAAAGCAGATGCGTCGTATTACTTTATCGCTTAGAAAAATTTTCTTGTTAAAAACAGATACGCCGTATCTTGGGGAAAAGATGCGTCGTATCGAATTAATTAAACGCGTTGTATTAAAAAAAAATTAAACGCAATACGCCGTATCTGAGAGATCAGATGCGCCGTATCGTTTGATTTAGCACAGTACAACGATAGCAGAACAGAAAAATACGAAAAATAAAAACAAAAAATAAAACACACGAAACAAAAATAAAACACACAAAAAATAAAAACAAAAGCAAACAAATAACACACAATACAACAAATATGCAAAATAGTACAATGATGCAATTAATCTAATAAAAAGAAAAAAAAACTAATTAAAATACTAATTAAATTAACAGAAAATAACAATTCACTCCCCGGCAGCGGCGCCAAAAACTTGATGCGCGTGATGTGTCGTTGCGGTTTAGCAGTTTTAATGCCTACTCAAGTTTTAAATTTATATTTAGCCGACTTATCAATAACACACACACTTAACGAGCAGTGTACCCGGTCAGTATGAAGATAATGGTAAGTAGAGTGTCGATCACTAAGAGTGGAACGTATAATCTCGTTAATCTAATCAGTATTTTAATATCCTAACGCAAGGGGGTTTCAGCCTGAGAGACTGGCACAGTTTTGTTTGCAATTAAATAATAAAATAAACAAATAGGCACGAATCAGCAAGTAGCACACACGTACACAGATAGATACTAGAGACAATAAGAGGGCTGTCCTTATGATTAAGTAGATTGTCACTTGTTTTATTGATAGCTTTATATGAAGTGTATGTAATTAACCCTTTCTCGTTGGTCCTATTCTTATCGGCGAGTAAACCCTTAATGACGACTTATGTCTAAAAGTTATTCCTAAGTGATCAATTTAGAAACAACCGTGGGAGCCACACCTTGTCCCGCAGTCGGGTGCCCGCAAGCCACTAATAAACACAGAGGTGGTCAATGCACTAATAAGTAGTAACCAAAGACATCAACATATAAACTTTAATTGATGGGAAAGCAAGTATTAAAGGGAGTGCAATCTTTCCGTTGTCACATTACACAAGCCACCAATCCTGATGAATTAAAGTTTGCTAAAACAATAAAACAATACTACTTAATGAATTAAATACATGCAGCACCTTCTTACAGCTCTTGTATCTTCGATTTGGGTGTGTCTTGTGCTGCCTCTTGACTGAATTCGTCCTTCTCTTCTGTTCGGTCTTTAGGTTTTCGAACTTCCGAATCCTCAATCTCTTTAATGCGTCTGGTCTACGGGGTATTTATAGTTTGTGTCTGAGGAAAGATGCGGCGCATCTACTTAAGTAGATGCGGCGTATGTACGTAACTTCGCGTGGGGTCCAAGATTATAATATTCAGGAATATTCGTACACCGCCAGAAGATGCGGCGTAACTCCATGATTAGATGCGGCGCATGTCCTCTTGTATCTTGGATCGTATCTGGTGACATCTTGATAGAGATGCGGCGCATGTTGATAGTGAGATGCGGCGCATCTGGAGCAGATTAGTCTTGATCTTCTTCATTTCAGTAGACTCTTCACTTTATGCACGTTTTGCTCCATTATTAGTCCAAAATCGCCAAGTTTCACCAAATGCTTGTTTTTACCTGAGAATCACAAAAGTAAACGATTAAGTATCAATCCTCATACATAATATAGTAAAACAAGTCAAATTAATAGGATAAATGATAGTAATAAAATGTACTTATTTGAGTTCATCAATTGCTATGAATGAAGATGAGGTGTTAGGAGGTTCTAAGAGAGCAGGAGATGAATTAGAACCTGACAGCAGTAAGAAGCAGAAATTAGATGAGCAAACTGAGCAAGCACAAGAGCAAACAGAGCAAGTACAAGAAAGTGATGCAAAAGAAACAGCTAATCTACAACAATTGATAGAACTTGCAAGTGATCATGATGAAGAAATTGTTGATGTTGTTCCTTTGAAAACTAAGGTACCTATCATAGATTGGAAAACTGGTTATCATGGAAAGACTGCTTGGTGGGAGATAATCAGAGTTGGTGGACAGTCTCAAAGGTTTGTCACTTTTGCGCAAATGCTCAGAAACTTTGACAGGGAAGATTTGGAGACCTTATGGGCATTAGTCAAAGAGAAGTATGGAGATTCTAGACCAGAAGACATTTTGGATAGAGTTCTCTGGGGTGACTTGAAGGTTATGTTTGAAACTCATCATGAAGATAGAGTTTGGCATGATCAGTACAGAAATAAAGTTGTGCTTTGGACGCTTTTTCAGTCATGTGGAGTTCATACTGTGATGATGAGAGGACTTCATATCTACATGTTAGTGGAGAAAGATTATCCTATAGCTAAGCATACACTTGACAAGATGCTCAATGGTACTATCATACTTCAAGTTGATCATTGGAGTGAAATGGTATATCAGCTTCTCAAGAAAATGGAGAAACAACTTTATGGGTCTAATTATAAGAAAATGAGGGAATAGTTCTTGGAAGCATCCTCCTGGTGAAGACTTATACTTTCAAGGAAACTTGATGATTTTAGGTGAAAATATCAAGTTTAGGGGAGGATTGTTGGGAATTAAAGCTTCCAAGATGTTAATGCTGCTCAAGATGTTAAGGCTGCTCATATGATTACATCTGCTCAGGGATTAATGAAAAATGTTTCAAGTGTGTTTCTGCTGATAGTACAAATATTAAGACTGCTGGTGTAAGTTAAGACTGCTAGTAGAAGATTACAATAGCTGCTGAACTTAAAGAAAAATACTCTAAGTATGTTTGTGCTGCTGGAATAAAGTTAGTGCTGCTAGTACCAATTTACAACTGCTGAAGACTTAATGCTGCCAGAGTACAGAGTTAGTACTGCTAAGTGTTTATTAGTACTGCTGGAGTATTAAAGACGGTTAGATATGTATAGAAAGTTTTGATAAGTATAGAAAATATTCTTTAAAGATTTATCTTGTATAGAAAGTAATTGTAAGCCGACTAGGACTCCTTAGTCTATAAAAGGAGGTCCTAGGGCATTGAGTTATTTATACATTCATGATTTTATTCATAGCTTCAAGGTTGTAAACCCTAATACTAAGAGAGTATTCGTATTAATAATATTGAAGTTGTTTGTTTGTTTGTTTGTTCTTGTTCTTCTTAATACTATTGTTTAGATTCCGCATAAACCTTAATAAATTCAATACGGTTTCTATACTAGTTGTGTTAGTTCATCTAGCATAACTAAACCTTTACAAGCTAAGGGAATTCGATCAAGTATACAACTGGGATCAACACGGTTTTCGCGTCTTGAAGCTTGGATTTTGGATGGACGGTGGGTGGTAATGACTCGGTTGTTGGCTAAGACTATTTGCTTGTTATTTTTATTTTTCACTATTTGTGTGCATCCCATGTCTTATCATACCCTTAAGTCATGAATCATGCTTAGGTGAGGGGGTGAGCAGTCATTGGTGTCTTTGCCATAGATTTGGTCATGTATCGATAGTTTTTGTCGCCTTCGCCATAACATGTTAATAATAAAAATTCACCCTAGCCTTATAAATTTGTTCACCCAACGTTGAGATCTGTGCTTGGAGCACTAAAGTTCTCATACATCTGCTTTAGAAGAGTCTTCTGAGTCTTCTTAGTAGCTTCATTACCTCTAAACCTTGTTGTGATAGCAGCAAACAAGGTTTTGGCATCCTTGTACTGACTGAAGGTCATCTGATGTTCATTGGGGAGTGCCATCAGTAGCATACTTCTTGCCTTCACATCATTCTTCTTTTGGGTCTTCTCATCAGCAATTATAGGACCTGGTATTACAGTAGTTGTGACACCATCAACTGTTGTTGATTTAGTAACAGGTTTGAATGAGTTTCTATTCTCTATGACATCCCATAGAGAATAGTCTTGAATCTGAAAGTATTGTTCAATTCTGAGCCTCCACATGTCATAATCACCCTGTTTAAGAATGGGTAATTTTGCAGTAGTAGAGGTTTGAGTAGTTTCAAGATCCATTTCTTCCTGGTGAGTAAGGAGTTCATCTGTGTTGGGAATTAAATGTTTCTGGGTTAGTACTACCGAAAGAATACACTAACAGTACTGTTGGGTTCGTAAATACCCAATTATCTTAAACAGGATTTGAACACAAATTAAGCCAAGTGTTTATCAACCGAGAACAATTCAAGTCACTGAGTGAACAGTAACTCAGTGAGTCATCTTCAGGAAGCTTAAGGAGAATTCAAGAAGAAGGATTCACTCCTCAGGAAGGCGGGACTCCCTGAGTGTGACTTAAGCCAAAGAAGAAGATGATGGATTCAGTGAGTACTGACAAGAGCTCACTGAACCCCTCAGTCTCCTGAACAACAATGAAGACTGTTGACTAAAGACTGAAGACCAAGACTGAATCTAACGCCTGAAAGAAAGGCGGGATCGAGCGGGAAAGTTTAAAGGAGATAAGGATGAGTCTTATCGCCGCCAAAGTAAACTTACCTTATATGGCTTGAAGATGTGAAGTGTCATAACTGACAATTGGAAAGCTTCTTTAAGACAATCCCAAAATAGATTCTTGGAACTGACAAAAGACTGTAGTGCTTTTGTCAGACTAGACTAGGTTTTCCTTTTGTACTTTAGTCACGGGTTGTTCTTTTATACTTGTGTATAAATAGGATAGATGGGGAGAAAAGTGAGTTAAGGTTTGTGCATTAAAAGCTTAGACTTTCGCAAACCCACTTTTCTCCTCCAAAGAACAACCTCATCCCTGAGATAGCTCAGTGGGTCTTTTTGTTGTCACTCAAGAACAGCTTGAGTTTAGAGAGGAGAACACCATACCTTGTCTATTCAATCCCAAGTGTTTATTCCGCAAAACACTTGGGTAATAGATTCTTTGATTAATTTCTAATAAGAATTTAAACGTTGAAAAACCTTTGTTGTTTTTATCTTTACGTTATTACTTAATTGGTAAAATTAATCATACATTGTATCAGTCTTAGTACACGATTAGGATAACTTTGTAGTTATTTCTATAAGTGTAACGGGAACAACAAGTGGTATCAGAGCCTCTGGTTTATAAAATCTTTTCAAAACTAAGAGTGCTCAAGGTTTTTAAAACCAAGATCCTACTATGGCTAATATCAATGTGCCCCAGCTAGTCGATAAAAAGGGAGGTAGATATTCAGCTGTTGCTCCCAGACTTGAAGCTGGAAAATTTAGCAAGTGGAAAAAGCGCATGCTTTGCTACTTGACTGGTATGGAACCATACTACATCACTTGTATCAATGAAGGTCCTTATGTCCCAAAAACTGATGAAGGGTTAATCAAACCTGAAGCTCAGTGGACTATTGATGAGAGAAGGGTGGTCAACCAAGACCAGCACCTGAGAAGCATCATTATATCTTGTCTCCCTGACGATATAATGGAATCAGTCATTAATTGTACCTCAGCCAAACAAACATGGCTTGACTTGGTTCATAGCTTCGATGGTCCCTCAGATACCAAGGAAAATAGGATCATGGATCTTAAACTTGAGTATAATACTTTCAGGGCCAAAGACTCTGAAAGTCTCTCTCAGACCTATACCAGGTACAAGACCCTGATAAATGAGTTGTCCAATGATGGTGTAGTTTTGTCTAAGCATGAGATCAATGTTGGCTTTGTCAACAGTCTCCCTGAGAAGTGGCTAAACTTCTCTCAAGGCCTTAGGAATGCAAATCACATTCAGACCCTTGAGCTTGCTGAGATCTATGGGAAGTTGGTCTATGAAGACAACTTAATCTCAAGGAGATACCCAGACTTAAAGAAAGCCCTTGAGACCAAAAAGGCCCTGACTTCCTCACCCATATCAACTGCCTTTTATTCTAATGGTATTGTGCAAGATTTTCAAGAGGATTCTGATGATGAGGTTGATGATAGAACCTGTGAGGAGTACCTAAGTGACTTACACTTGGAATTCCAAGAAAGGGCACTCCTTGCAAATTCAAAACGGTTTATCAAAAGAAATCAGTCAAACTTTTCAAAAGCTAAAGCAAATAAGACCACTGAATGTTTTAAATGTGGTAAAAAGGGTCATTTTGCTAAAGACTGTTATTCAAAAACAACCTCAGAACCTTCTTACAAATTTTCTGGAAATAGTTCTTCTTCAGGAACTAGCAAGTTTCAACCTAAGATGTTTCAGTCTTCTCAAACCTCTCAAAGTAGTCAAAAAGACTTTGAAACTAAGTATAGGAAAGCAAAAGCTAAGCTTGCTCTTCTTGAGGCCACTCCCTCAGTCTCTCAGGCTCAGGCTCCCAAACCTGTTCAGACCAAGAAAAAGGTCCTTATGGCTGAAGCTTATGACTGGGATGAAGAAGAGGTCTCTGATGATGAAGAAGTTCATGTAAGTGCACTGATGGCACTTTCTGATGGTGATCAGCTGGCTGTTGGAAAGAGCCATGCTAGAAATGGAGAATGGGTCAACATCACAATGAAGAAGGTAAACATTTTACTTTCTATGGATGATGATTCTGATTGGCAGTCTTATTTGAACTATATTTCTGTAGATCTTAAGTTTGTAGAAGAACAAAGGCTGAATTTGCTTTCAAAATATAATAATCTTGTGTTAGAATTGAATAAATGTAGAGATGAATTGCTTGTACTTAAACAAACCAAGTTAGAAGTTGTCACACTACAAATTCAAAACACTGAGATTTTGAAAAAGAATCAAGCCCTTCAAAATGAACTTAACAAAGAAAAGGCTGTCATAGAAAGCTGGACTAAAAAGAACCCAAGAGTCTATGAATCTGTTAGTCTAATTCCTAGTGAAAATAAGAAAATCATAGGAAGAGACCAACTCACTGACACCCCCAGTGAGACTGACAAAGAAAAGGCTTTTATTCCAGCTGGCTTATCTTTTGAGCAAGAGATGAAACCTAAGTCAAATGACTGGATTGTCAGGGACAACCCAGTCAGTAAGTTACCCAACTTTGAGACTGGGAAAATCTTGCTTCCTGAAAGTCAGTCTCTGAAAAGTATGCTAGGACTCACTGATCAACCCAGTAGTACTGAGTCAATCACTGAGTCAGAATCAGAATTAGTTACACCTCTCCCACCACTGAAAGTCCTTCAGGGAGCTTCTCCAAGCTCAGACCTCACACCATTGGTCTATTCTGAAAATTCTCCAAAGGAGAAATCAGGACTGGGAAAAACAATCCTGAAAAGACAAATCCCTGAGGTCTCAGTAAATACTGATGACTCATCAACTTCAGTCCCTTCTGAAGTTAAAACAGAAAGCCCTGACTCAAAAATTGATCAGTTGGCTGAGCTTGTCAGGAAGCTGAGTGAGAAGATAGAATCTTCTGAGAAAACTCCTAAATCTAAGATTAAGGAAACAAAATCAGCTTCCACAAGTTCCAAACCAAAACCAAAGCCCACCAAACCTCTGCTGAAATGTGAGCTGTGTCACTTTACCAATCATTCCACTAATGACTGCTATAGAATCCTTTACTGCATGATATGCAAAAAGGAAGATCACAGAACATCTGATCATCAATCATACACAGCCTCATCAAAGATGGCAAACTTTAAAGTAGTTGCTCATAAGTATCCATCTGATTCAAAGTAGAAAATGAAACAAAAGGAAAAGCCTTTTGAACCTTGCCCTCACTGTGGATTCAATGACCACCTCCCTGAGGATTGCCTAATGGACACATGTTGTGACTTATGTGGTGATCCCACTCATGACACCTCAGGACATGAGGAGGTCATTCAGGCAAGAAGAGGTATGACCAAACCATCCTGTCAGTCTACTGAGTCATCCACTGCTATCAAATGCAAAATTTGTGGGAGCTCAGTCCACTCCACCACTGACCATGAATCATTGTCTACTTTTAAGCAGGCTATTAAAGCCAAGCCCTCCAAGAAGAGGGGTCCTAGAAAGAACTAATTCAGTTTACAATTTGTGCAGAGACATGTCAGGGAGCCAATTTGGCATCTAGATAGTGGATGTTCAAGGAGCATAACTGGTGTGAAAGAATATCTGCACAAATATGTAGAGGAACCAGGACCCAAGGTGGTATTTGCTGATAACTCATCATGTCTCACTGAAGGGTATGGTTCAGTAAACTGCAATGGTATAGTCTTTACTAGGATAGCTTATGTAAATGGCCTTAAGTATAATCTAATCAGTGTCAGTCAACTATGTGATGCAAAGTACATAGTTTAGTTTGATGATAAGCAAGGAACCATCTTCAATGCAAACAAGGAAGTTGTCCTTATTGCACAAAGAAGGCAAGATGTTTATGTGTTAGACATGACCAGTCTAACTCAGAATGGAACTTGTCTCTTTGCTAAGGCCACTGAGACCCTCAACTGGCTTTGGCATAAGAGACTCTCCCATCTGAACTTCAAGAACATAAATCATCTTGTGAAACAAAACAAGGTCCTTGGCTTACCATCTCTTGTGTTTTCAAAGGACAAACCATGCTCAGCTTGTAAAAAAGGCAAACACAAGAGAGCATCCTTTAAAACCAAAACCAACTTTTCCATCAGGAACTGCCTACACCTTCTTCATATGGATCTCTTTGGGTCCATCAGTCCTAGATCTATTAACCATGAGAAGTATACTCTGGTCATTGTGGATGAATACTCAAGATACACTTGGGTCTACTTCCTGACCAAAAAGAGTCAGGCAGCAGGAACTATCATGTCCTTTGTCAGGAACATTGAAAATCAGAATGACATCAAAGTCAAACAGATTAGGACTGACAATGGGACAGAGTTCAGGAACCAAGAACTTGAAAGTTTCTGTGATGAGAAAGGTATCCATCAAAACTTTTCCTCACCTTACACACCTGAACAAAATGGTGTGGCTGAAAGGAAAAACAGAACACTCATTGAAGCTGCAAGAACAATGTTAAATGGTTCAGTCCTCTCCAAACATTTTTGGACTGAAGCAGTCAAAACTGCCTGTTATACTCAGAACAGATCCATCATTGTCAAGAGACATAGCAAAACTCTATATGAGTTATTCAAGGGAAGAATCCCTGACATCAGCTACTTTCATGTCTTTAGGTGTCCTGTGTTTATTCATAATCACAAGGATCACTTAGGGAAATTTGATGCCAAACCTGATGATGGATACTTCCTAGGATATTCCCTTGTCTCAAAAGCCTTAAGGGTGTTCAACACAAGGAGACAACAAACTGAGGAAACATTCCATGTTACCTTTGATGAGAGCACTGAAGCTATCAGGTTCTCAAATGCCTCAGTGGAAGAAATAGGAATCAATGATTCATCCAGATATCCTCTTGATGAATATGATCCTGACAACAATCCTTCCACTCAGTATCAAGCAAATGCTGATATCTCCTATCACATTATCCCTCACAACCACCCTTACCTAACCATCACTGAGTTTATTGAAGCACAAACAAACACTGATACATTAAATCAGTCTGTTCAAAGTGCTCAAGAACCAAACAATCTCAGTGATCAGCCAACCCATTCAGACACTTAAGATCCTGAAAATTCTCAAGTGTCTGAACCTGATCCTACACCTCCACCCAATCAGGCCTCCACAAGTTCCAATCAGTATCCTAGACCTCAGGACAGTTGGACTAGGTCTTAGGACATAGAACTTGTCAACATCATTGGAGTGCCTACTGAAGGCATGCTTACTAGAAGCATGGCTGCTAAACTAAGGGCAGCCTCAGCCAATGAATGCCTATTTGTGGATTTCATTTCCACCATTGAACCCAAAAGTGTCAAAGAAGCACTTACACATCCTAGTTGGGTTCAGGCCATGCATGATGAACTGGAATAGTTTGACAGAAACAAGGTGATGACCTTAGTTAAGTGTCCTGATGGTGTCACAGTCATTGGCATGAAATGGGTGTTCAAAAACAAATCTAATGAAAATGGCATAGTCATCAAAAACAAGGCCAGACTGGTTGCCAAAGGCTATAACCAGCAAGAAGGCATTGACTATGAGGAAACATTTGCACCAGTTGCAAGGATGGAAGCCATCAGGATCTTCCTTGCATTTGCAACCTACATGAACTTCAAAGTGTTCCAAATGGATGTCAAAAGTGCATTCTTAAATGGGTCACTGAAAGAAGAAGTTTATGTCCAACAACCCCCTGGATTTGAAAGCTGTGAGTTTCCTGACTATGTCTGCAAGCTTGACAAAGCTCTCTATGGACTGAAACAAGCTCCCAGGGCATGGTATGAAACTCTCTCAGCCTTCCTGATCCAAAACAAATTTGTCAGAGGCAAGATAGACAACACCTTGTTTATCTACAAGATAAATGATGATGTCATACTTGTACAAGTATATGTTGATGACATCATCTTTGGCTCAACAAGTTACAAAATTTGCAAACAATTTGAAAAACTGATGGCAAAGAAATTTGAAATGAGCATGATGGGAGAACTGACTTACTTTCTTGGATTGCAAATCAAGCAGACCGATAAAGGTACCTCTATCAGTCAAGAGAAGTATGTCAGAAGCATACTGAAGAAGTATGATCTCAGTGACTGTGCCTCAGTCAAGACTCCCATGGTTCCTCCAAACAACCTTGGTCCTGACCTCACTGGTAAATCAGTCAATCAAACTCTATTCAGAGGAATGATTAGGTCACTGATGTATCTCCTTACATCAAGACCTGACATCCAATTCTCAGTATGTTTGTATGCCAGATATCAATCTGACCCAAGAGAATCTCATGTGGAAAACTAGAAGGGGGGTTGAATAGTTTTACGTCCTTTTTAATTTATGAAAACTTTTGTTTACTTTTTAAAAACTTCGATTCTATCTTATGTGAATTCAACTCTTGATCAATATGAACATATATAAACAAATATAAATAAGTAATGCAAGTAAGGTAAATATAATGAAATGAAAGAGAGAGATAGAAAGATCAAACCACAACACGGAGATTTATAGTGGTTCGGCTACAAGGACACCTTCCTTGCCCTACTCCACTCCTCGAGTCACCTACTCGAGAGTTTTCTTCACTATGTCAACAAACTCCCTTATGGCGGAGAAACCTTACACAACTTTAGCTTACACCGGCTTAACGACACAAAGCTAGATGTCGAGTTCTAATCGTAGCTAGAACCAATCTTACAACTTATACACAACTTCTACACGACTTAATCACGACTTCTTCACGACGGCTTCACAACGGCTTCACGACTTCTTCACGACTTCTTCGCGACTTCTTCACGACTTCTTCACAACTACTTTTCCACAACTACTTCACAACTACTTCACAACTACTTCTACACAACTTCTTTACAACACAACTAATTACTTACACTAGGATCTACTTATCACAACTATACAACACTTTACACAATAACACAATTGAATGAGGTAAGTAATAACACTTCTTCACTAGTTGAAGTAGAGTTCTTCTTTTGCACTTTTGGTGGTGGAAGCTTGGATCACTTAGAAACCAATGCTTAAGAAAATATGATCAAAGGATTTACAATGTTTAGAAAGGTTTTAAAACAGAAAGTTTTAGTGTGCAAAAGGTAAGTAAAAATCCAGGAGAGGGTTGGTATTTATAGGAGAAAAACTGGACAGCTGGAGGCCTACTGGAGCGTGGCCGGCCCCCTTAAATAGGGGGGCGGTCCCCTTAATTTTAAGGGGGCCGCCTAGTAAAATTAAGGGGGCCGCCCATGGTGTCCGTTGCCCAGATTTGTCCTTTTGTGGGGAAGGTTTTTCTAGAACATTTTAACTGATTTTGGTTAAAAATTTGAATTCATATTTTTATAAAAGATTAAACATTTTTATTTAATACCAAAAATGTTTTTCAAAAATATATAAAATGTTTTTGATGTTTATAAAAAATCTAGTTATTAAGAAAATGTTCCTTTGATCATATAATGCATTAAGCATTAGTTCATTCATACCTTAAGTGATTTGAGTTGTAGAAATAGATATTTACAACTAAATACTTGTTTACGTCATAATTTTCTGATTAACGATTTTACATTTTGTGATTATCAAAACGTAGAGATATCGTAAAATATTAATAACATGTTTAGGCATTATTTATATCAACAATCTCCCCCTTTTTGATGATTACAAAATCTAAACTCATTAAATCTAAAAATTAGTTTTTAGACAAGTATTTAGTGAGTTTACATCTATTTCTCCCCCTTTTTGTAGAATCAAAAAGGTTATGCCGACAAGATTTAGAATCCAAATTTGTCAGGACGAGAACTCCCCCTTGATGTGTACCCCCCCTCGTTAGGGGGCACCAAGGAAACGAGCTATGGAACGCTTGCAAGAAAAATGTTAGAAGTACAAGTATATGTAACAACAATAAGCAAGCATGTAGAATAAGACCATTCATTTAATAAAAGTGTTGTGTATAAATACACAACCAAGAAGATTACAACATAAGGCATGGAAACATTCAAACAAAGAAAATAACTAATGATACTACATAATCGTCCTAGTAGTACATGATCTTCCATGGAGCTTGCATACAAAAAGGGTTTGAAAATTATTTATAAGCATTGCATATGCTTATTTGGGTGAAAATGGAGGTGGTGGTGGTGTAGTGGGTGAAGGTGGTGTAGGTGGTGGGTTGGTAAGCATGTGTTCAAGAGATGAAAACATGTAGTGTATTTCATCTCTAAGACCAAAGATTATGGTCCGGTTATGGATGCAACAAAGATAATTATCACCATGGGCTTCAAGCAATGCCCAAGGTATAGGAAAGAGTGGTTGTGGGGTTGGTGATGGTGAGAAGTGAGCATCAAGAGGTGTGATGGGTGATAAGGAAATGGCAAGTTGGGTGTATGAAGGTTCTTGAGTGGATGGTGGTGATGATGCTCTTGGTGATGATGTTAGGTGAGTGTGGATGTAGTCATTGATGGATGAAGTGGATGGAATGGAGGAAGATGAAGCTCCATGGGTAGAGGGTGTTTTTGATGGTGCATTTAGTGCACTTGGGGATGAATTTTGAGGTGGTGGTGATGGAGTTTTGATGTCATCTTGGGTTAGGTCTATGAAAGGTTGTTTTGGTGGTATGATAACAAGTCTTTGCTTCCTTGGAGTCTTAGAGATGGAGGATTTTGGTGATAACATGGTGGTTTTGGATGATGAAGGATGATGGAATGAGAGGTGATTGTATGGAGGGAATTTATAGTATGAAAATGTGGTTGGTTTAGGTTGATTTTTGAGGTTTTGTAGAAAGATTCCAATACCAGTTCGTCCATAAGGAGAAACGGTAGCTGGGGCTAGGTAAAAGTGGTCACAAGATGCAAAAGAAAACAGTAAATTTTACTCTCCAGATGGCCGGTCCCCTTAATTGTTGGGCGGCCCCCTTAAAATTAAGGGGACCGCCTAGGAAATTAAGGGGGCCGCCCATCTGGTGTTTTCCCAGGCGACCAAATTTGAAAAATTTCCAGAAAAAGGTCATTTTTAGGGTGTATTTGCAGCAAGTTCCATTTGGATCATGTACATCAAGAATGATTAAATATTATCAATAGCATATTAAACAAATAATATACATATTAAGACAAAAAAAATCATATTAGAAGCATAGGCATATAATTTCAAATAAACTAGTAGCTTAGTTCTAATAAGTTTATCATCTAACATAATAAAAGTCATAGCAAACAAATGTTAAGATAATAATACTACATATAAATGTCTAATCATAACATCAATAAAAATCAACTAAACACTCATCAAACATGTCTATTTCTTCTTCTTTCCAAACATCCTTCCAAGTGTCTTTCCAATAGACTTGAAACCGCCTCGTACTTCTTGGTGCATCTGCTGTGTGGTGTTGAGTAGTTCGGTTTGTCTTTCAAACAGTAGTTCGTCTGTTCGTTCGGAACGAGAAGGAACTTGATACTCGGTGTAATCAAGATCCGGAAGATTTTCAACGAAGGTCCTAGGTGATGGGGTACTAGCACGTGTTGTGCCCTCCTCCTCATCATCATCATCATCATCGTCTCCTTGATGTGACGTGGAACCACGAGGTGGAAGTGAGACAGATTTACGAGATTTTCCCTTGTCGCTTCGGGGGCGACGTTCACGGACACGAACAAGTGGATTAAGGACCGGTTGAACAGACTCATAAATTGGACTCTGAAGATGTGGATAATGCATCATGACATGATTGTAGAGGCGAGTGAGAAACATGCCATACGGAAGATATTGACGAATTTCTTCAGAGGATGGAATCTCAGAGTAGTAAGGACCCTGTTGAGGTCGATATTGCTCAAGAGATGAGAGATCCCACTCATTAGAGAAGACGGCTTGACCGGAGTAGGGGATTCCTAGAATTTGACCGAATTGAGCGAGAGTAAGAGTAATGAATTCGTGTTGAATCATAAAGGATATGAGGATACAGCCATTGGGATCGGTTTGCACCGTCACTTGGCTATAGAAGTCAAGAACAAAGCGGGGAATGATAAGCTCATTGATTTTGTAGAGACAATCAAGACTAACGTTGGAGAACATTCGTTCGATATAGTCGGATTCATAGAACGATGGATAGACAACTCTCCCTTCATGAATGTTTCTATCTTCAATGGGACGATAGAAACAAGCAACAGCGGGAGAAATGCCTGGAGTGGCAGAGACTTTAGGAATATTCTTTTGTTTTTGAGACATCACCGACTGTAGTTTTGGGCATTTTCACCTATACAAGAAAGCAACAAACAAAGAAAAATAAGAAAATGACATGCATATATTATATATGCTACTTATGTGGAACGTAAACATACTTCGACTCTAAAACTTAAATCCTAAGAAGTAGTTTACAATGTTCTTTAGTTTTAATTTTTAACTCGCTTAAAATGTATTTTATGATGTTAAAGAATAGTTATAGGGACATTATGATAAGAAATCAAAAACATCCGAACGTTCTTTTATACGTCATAATCTACTTTGAAATGTGGCTAGACAAACATTGGATTGTATATCTAGCTATTTCTTACGAGTGTTCATGTTAAGTATCTTAGATTTTGACTTAAAAATTTCTTTCAAAATGTTGTGCCAAATGCTCCTTTAAATATGAAAATAACTAGTAAAATTTCAATATACATATGAATTATGTATCTTGATGACTTAAAACAACTAATTGCGTGTTTATAAACTTGACAAGTAGTTGTGAACTTAATTTTGATCAAATTTTGATGATTCTAGCTCCTGATCCAAACACTCTCTTATATTTAACAAAAACATTTTTTTATGATTCGAAAAATATATTTTTTAAGATTAGTGAGTTGTAATAAACCAATGTGATTAGTTTTAACAAGTGTTTATGGCATAATTCAACAATGTGATTAGTTTTGAAAAGAAGTGATTAGTTTATCAATGCTTTGACATAATGGTGTTTAATTACTTAGTTTCTAGGTTGATTAAGCATGCTAATCCTATTGGGAGCATTTGGTTATAAGATTTCTAGACTTAATTTTAACAAAATTTGGATTAAAAGAAAATTAAGTAAAAGACCTAATTATGATTAGACTCAAAATTGAATGGAATTAGATGAAATGTGAATTAGAAAACTTACAAAATGTGTTGCTAATCAAAATATAGGTGTTTGCCCCTTGTGAAATTAGTCGGGAATGATGATTTGGTGAATGGTTTTGGGTTTTGGTTCGTTCACAGTAGCAGCAAGTATGGGTGTGTTTGAAAAGTGGGGTGTTTGGCAAATGAAATTGGAAGAAAAACGTTTTTGGAAGCTACAGTAGGCCGGTCCCCTTAATTATTAAGGGGGCTGCCCCCGTTTACTAGCCGGTCCCCTTAAACATTAAGGGGGCCGCCTACCAAACTTGGAATTAGTTCGGGTTTAGTTTCTGATAGCAAAATAATTTTATGTATATATATATAGATTTATTATATATCAAAAATACGTTGGGTTTTAATGGCACGAGGAAGGAATACTTGACATTTTATTAACATTTCGTTAAGAAAACATTTCTTGAGAATTTTGGATAAAATGATCAAGATGTCAAGTCGACAGAGGTTTTAGGGAGTGAGAGTAAAAGTGCATATATATATATATATATATATATATATATATATATATATAATATATATATATATATATATATATATATATATATATATATATATATATATATATATATATATATATATATATATATATATATATATATATATATATATATATATATATATTGTGTGTAAACGTGGGATGTTGAATGGAGTTGAGAAATGATGAGGTAATGACGTAGATAGGTGCTGACGGCGACGGGAGTTTGTTTCATCCATAGTTTTCTTGACGCGACTGATGCGTGGGTTTTGCAACCTTACAACAGGTTTTACCTCTCGAGGGATCTCAAGAGGCTTACAACCCCACCAGGCAGTGTACCTGACCGATGTAGTATAGTGTAGTGGTAAGTACGGGGGATTGATCGTTCTCCACAGGGAATAGTGTTCGTTAGGTGTGAAAGGCTACTCTAATTAGGTCTAAGGGTTGAGGAAGATTCTTTTTATGTTTTTATAATTTTATGAAAGCAAGTAAAATCTCGGGTTTTGAAGGAGTGGGCGGAATTAGTTGCTAGTCAACTAACCCAAATTACTACAAATGCGAATAAAATAAAATAACAAAAATGAAAAGTGGTGAGAAACTTATGTGTAGAGAAATGTGTTTACTTAGATTTCCTTACTCCCTAACTATCTTTTACCGGTTAATTAGTGTGTATTAGTCGCGTGGATGACGGGTGTATTCCTTAATACCATTCGTGGGGTGGCGTACTTACTTCCCCAAACTCTACAAGCTCCTACTTCACTCCTATGTCGAGCCGGCTAGGAAGCTCCTAACATGGGATCACTAGAATTCGCTTGTGCATTAAATACAACCATAAAAACCTTTAGTACGCGTTTGGTTCATGTTTCTTAAGACGTTCAAGCAAGTTACCGAATAGGAAGTTAGCCAGTTTTCTTAAGCCTAACATAGATAAACAATCATCCAATACAACTAATAACACACTAACAACCAATAATCAATAGCTAGGTTTCATTAGATCTAAGCAAACACAAGATAAAATTAGCCTAACATGTTAAACAAAAGACAAGCATAAGATAGAATCAAACAACACATAGACATATTGAATGATTAATTGATAACTTATCTTTCAATGAAACATGGAAGATCTCAAGGCAAGAAGCCCTGAAAAAGTAGCTAAAATCGTCTTAGGGTTTTATCCCAAAATCCACACACTAAGCTCTCTCTTAATGACAAAAAATTAGAAAACTATATATAGACTTTGACATCTGACGGCGTCACCTTATGGATTGTGACGCCGTCACCTCGCCGCTTTTAGGGTTCCCGGATGACCATCTTGACGCCGTCCCTCTTTAGCTCTTCAAAAATCCATTCTGGCTTATCAAGGCTTGACGCCGTCGGACCTATAACGTGACGCCGTCCCCTTATGATTTAAGCCGTGACGCCCTTGATTTAGTTAAAGCGTGACGCCGTCAGAATTCTCATGCAAACTCACTGGCCCGTCATGAGTAAATTTCACATCCAACTTTTCTTGCCAAGGCATGACGCCGTCTGGAGTTAATGTTGACGCCGTCAAAGGTGACTTTCAGCACAATTTTGAGACTTTGCCGTTTTCTTCACTTTTATGCTCCAAAAACGTCCAAAATGCCTCCTTTTCCAGATTTCTCCTCAAAAGTACCTAAAATGACAAAAGGAACGATTTAGGGCAATATTTGATCAAATAAATACGATTTCGGGCTTAAATGACCCCTTAAAAGCGGTACACTTTTCGCCTCATCAAATACCCTTACACTTGAGATTTGCTTGTCCTCAAGCAAATGCGCTTTTATTCTAATCAAAATACAAGTTAGGGGTCATTTAATGCAAACATAAAAGTAATTACAACAAATAATCGTTCCACTTCAATCATAATAAGCACGGAGATTACATACTAGCACCTCACAAGTAGTGTTTAGATACTCACATCTCTCAAGTGTCATCAAAATAAATCTCATAAATGAAAACGGAAAATATCTCTCACTACCTGTCATAGCAAATAGATTACCATAGGCTTGGGAAAGGATCGAAAACCTCCTCCACTAGGCGTAAGCACCTAAGATAAACTATCAAAGAGGGCTTTTAAATGGGTTATAACGTTAGGTGTAGGGAAAAGGAAAACACGGTTTTGTTGGATACGGGATATTTTACTGGTGGCGAGTTAAAGATCTTGATCAATTACATGTACTATACAATGTTGCTAAGCCAAGACTAGACTCGATCTTAAGCTAGAAACAAAATAACATAAACATAAAATAAACATAAAATAAAACGGGATGGTAGTCCGTATGTTTTTTCTATTTTTCTTTTTCTCATTTTTTTTGTATTTTTCTTGATTTTTTCGATTTTTTTTTTTTTTTTTTTTTTTTTTTTTTTTTTTTTTTTTTTTTTTTGCATACACTTTTACCCTACCATCCAAAATAATACATCATAGGGGCGTTGCATCCCCTTACACTTGAACTTTTACATAACTTTACAAATAACTATTCTAATGACTCGAATTAAGATAATTGAAAAACTTGGAGTACTTTTAAAACATTTAGCACATATGGGGGTAATAAATGATGTTCTTCCCCATTACTCCATTACACTAGTACTTTACCCATGAGTCCCAATCGTCCCAAAACAATATGTACAAGGATATGACTCGACTTAGCAACCATGTAATCAACTAGATAATTAACTTGGGTTTAAACAAATGTTGTCACAATAATGCACTAAAAATGAGTGCATACAAGGTAGGCTAAGGCGATTTGGGTGTACATTTAAGTGGGGTGTAACAAATTCTTCCTTTAAGTAAAATGCTTAAAGGTCGAAACGAAAAGATAGGCTCTGAGGGGTGTACTAGGGGTATCGTGTACTAAAAATGAGTACAACGCAAAGGGTGTGGGAGAATTACTTGACCAATGTAGCCAATGTAATTATAACAAAAACACAGGTGTAAAACATGGGTTAATCCTAATGCCTCTTATCATGTAGTAAATCTAACTACACGAATGTAGTCTCACTTGTGGCCTCGGAATGGTCCTAACGCAAGTTCTAGAATCTAAGTGCTACCGGTACACACATCATAGCATAAATGCTTTTCCTACCAATTCTAGGGGCGAACCTCACATATTTGGGGGTGGAAAATTTTTTAGTTGTACGGTTTTTGTGCTAGTCATATAACTCCTATCCATGAGACGCTTATTAGGATCAAAGTTTCACTCCTATATGTTGTAAAAAATTTTAAATTTGGCACTAAAATTACCTTAACAAGTATTTCTCTCAGTTTTATTACACATCTACCATCAAACAAACAAAAATCAAGCGCAATTGTATTCTCTAAAATCGTACTTTTACCCTCCCCTTACACTTAAGATGAACATTGTCCCCAATGTTCAAATAACAAGATGTAAAAGAATAAAGTAAAAGAATGAAATCAAATACTCCCCTGATTCGCTCGTTGGATAATGAGATTACACGGTTAAATCTTCCTCCAAAGAGAATGTTGAAGCTCCATGACTAATGCATCGCCATAAGCTTGATTCAAAACATTTCCTTGTCCAAAATAACCTGTTGAACCTGAGAAAACAAACACGAAAACCTGCATAACATCGGCGGGAAAAAATCTATATATAAGGATATAATGCTTGTGGAATGATAAATTTGCAGATTCCTGGAGATTATAAGTTGGAGATTTAATAAAAACTTTTTATGAAAACAAAATTTTCAAAAATTTCTGGAAATTAAATCTGACGCCGTCAGGTTATAACCCCTGACGCCGTCAGAAATGACCTGACAAAAATTTTCGTTTTAAGTTTCCGGAAAATTTCTGGAAAAACCTTTAACTTACTTCCTGGAAATCCTGCAAAACATCATTATGACTCGATACAAGCATTTGACTCAAACAAATACGAATATGTATGCTAATTTATTATTATTACGATTCATGTTCATTTGTGTTCTAATAAACCGATTTAGATTTCCCTTACACTTATCTTTTGCAAAATACCTTTATATGTAGTTAAGACGAAGTTAAAAACAACATAAAGCATTTTCACAATTTAATTTTTGAACATGAATCAATAATGATAAAAATTAAACACACATACGGAAAATAAAACCAAACAAGCAAATAAATAAACACACAAAGCAAATAAATAAAATAAAGCAAATAAAGCAAATAAAGCTTGGGTTGCCTCCCAAGAAGCGCTTGTTTTTGTTCGAGTCATGAGCCTGACTCTACCCTTATTTAATGGATAAAGGAGAGGTTTTCCCTACACTTAGGATTAAGTGCGGGTGATAGTAGCGATACACACCAGCTCGGTAGGAGTATGCCACGTGAGGAAAGAGTGGTGGATGAATTATATGCTCAAAGGGGTGTGCTCCTTTCATCATAACCTTGCCTAGTTCACTTTGGTCAATGGGTGATTTTGAGTTTCCTCCTAAAAAGGGATCATCTTCTATCAACTTCGAGAGATTCCTTGTTGGGAATCCATCTTGACCTAATAGACCCGGTTTTAAACCCATAGTGTTTCTTGTGATTAATCATGAATGGGTGATGTAGACATGTAAGGTCATTTTTCACTCCTATATTGTCTTCCTCACTACAAGGCCTAGAGTCTACTACCTTAATCTTAACATTACCCGGACTACATGGTTTGATGGGTGGAACGGGACCTAATTCAATTCCTAAGTTCACATCTAAGGATGGAAGATTAGGTAACGGTTTTGGTTTAGGCTCCGGTTCATCAAAACTAGGAACTTCCATAGAACTAAGAGTAAGGTTGTGATCACTATAAGCATTCAAACCTACATCCTCTAGTTGTGCTTGGTCCAAGGGTTCTACCTCTATTGGGGTTCCTATAGTCTCTTCCACTTCTTCCGGGTAAGTCACGGGCGGTGTGTGTGCCTCAAATGATGGTAGGACTTGTGGGGCACTTGGTGGGCTTATGTTACTTACCTCATCATTCCTTACGTCAAGCTCACCTATATCCTCATCATGCGTTTTAGTGGGATCTAACCCTAACATTTTCCCAAGTATCTCAAGTGCTTCTCTAGGCATTTCAACTTCTATATCCGAATCATAAGGATCATCCTCAATATTCTGACTGCTATATTCAAATTGCCCAAAAGATTCATCATGTGTTTCTTGAGATTCATCGTCATCGATCATAAAACCTAGGTCTTTTTGATCAATGTGATCATGCTCGGCTAGATCCTCCATCACATCAAGATCACCTAAGTGTTCACCCTGTATTATGGTAGTGCCTAACCATGACATGCAGCTAGGTGGCTCAACTCTAACCATCTCAGAATCTTGGTTTGACTCTAAGTCCATGTCCTTGGAAACTAGGTCTTTTTGCTCATACGAATCCATCAATTCGTTCCACTTATGGGTCATCGTTAGGAAGCTTTCCTCAAAATTCATCCAAAGGGTCTTACTAAAAGGAATTGATCCAGATAATGATTGTCTAAGAGAAGTATCACATGCATAGAATTCATTAAACCCATCTAACCTTACCCCCAACTTTATTTGGATATCACAAAGATCACGAAACAATTCATAGGAATGATAGGAAACAAATCTCTTGGTGAAGTATAATTGTTCATCTATTGTCAATGATCTAAATGGAATTTCATCCGCCATAGTGACAAATGAAAATGGTTTTACAAACAAAGGGCACAAAGAAAAAGATAGACTAAAGAAAACCTAGAAAAATAAAATAAAAAATCTCACTAGAAAGGAATCTAGTGAGTAGACCTAATAGAAATAAAAATTCAACCTAAACAATAACTATTCCCCGGCAGCGGCGCCAAAAACTTGATTGCGTGGGTTTTGCAACCTTACAACAGGTTTTACCTCTCGAGGGATCTCAAGAGGCTTACAACCCCACCAGGCAGTGTACCTGACCGATGTAGTATAGTGTAGTGGTAAGTACGGGGGATTGATCGTTCTCCACAGGGAATAGTGTTCGTTAGGTGTGAAAGGCTACTCTAATTAGGTCTAAGGGTTGAGGAAGATTCTTTTTATGTTTTTATAATTTTATGAAAGCAAGTAAAATCTCGGGTTTTGAAGGAGTGGGCGGAATTAGTTGCTAGTCAACTAACCCAAATTACTACAAATGCGAATAAAATAAAATAACAAAAATGAAAAGTGGTGAGAAACTTATGTGTAGAGAAATGTGTTTACTTAGATTTCCTTACTCCCTAACTATCTTTTACCGGTTAATTAGTGTGTATTAGTCGCGTGGATGACGGGTGTATTCCTTAATACCATTCGTGGGGTGGCGTACTTACTTCCCCAAACTCTACAAGCTCCTACTTCACTCCTATGTCGAGCCGGCTAGGAAGCTCCTAACATGGGATCACTAGAATTCGCTTGTGCATTAAATACAACCATAAAAACCTTTAGTACGCGTTTGGTTCATGTTTCTTAAGACGTTCAAGCAAGTTACCGAATAGGAAGTTAGCCAGTTTTCTTAAGCCTAACATAGATAAACAATCATCCAATACAACTAATAACACACTAACAACCAATAATCAATAGCTAGGTTTCATTAGATCTAAGCAAACACAAGATAAAATTAGCCTAACATGTTAAACAAAAGACAAGCATAAGATAGAATCAAACAACACATAGACATATTGAATGATTAATTGATAACTTATCTTTCAATGAAACATGGAAGATCTCAAGGCAAGAAGCCCTGAAAAAGTAGCTAAAATCGTCTTAGGGTTTTATCCCAAAATCCACACACTAAGCTCTCTCTTAATGACAAAAAATTAGAAAACTATATATAGACTTTGACATCTGACGGCGTCACCTTATGGATTGTGACGCCGTCACCTCGCCGCTTTTAGGGTTCCCGGATGACCATCTTGACGCCGTCCCTCTTTAGCTCTTCAAAAATCCATTCTGGCTTATCAAGGCTTGACGCCGTCGGACCTATAACGTGACGCCGTCCCCTTATGATTTAAGCCGTGACGCCCTTGATTTAGTTAAAGCGTGACGCCGTCAGAATTCTCATGCAAACTCACTGGCCCGTCATGAGTAAATTTCACATCCAACTTTTCTTGCCAAGGCATGACGCCGTCTGGAGTTAATGTTGACGCCGTCAAAGGTGACTTTCAGCACAATTTTGAGACTTTGCCGTTTTCTTCACTTTTATGCTCCAAAAACGTCCAAAATGCCTCCTTTTCCAGATTTCTCCTCAAAAGTACCTAAAATGACAAAAGAAACGATTTAGGGCAATATTTGATCAAATAAATACGATTTCGGGCTTAAATGACCCCTTAAAAGCGGTACACTTTTCGCCTCATCAGCGACGGTCGAAGTGCTACTTCTACGTTAATCCACTTAACTCACTTCTCTTCATCACCATGAGTTATGTGATAGTGGACACGGAAGATTTTCGTGTTGAACGTTAAAGTTCAAAAGAGGCAAAGGGGGAAGAAAAGGTTCGAGGACGAACAATTTCTTTTAGTTCTAGATAGTCAACAAATGACGTATCTAGGTTATGTGCGGATATATTTATATATGTATATAGTATATATATATATATATATATATATATATATATATATATATATATATATATATATATATATATATATATATATATATATATTATGTATATGTATAGGAGATTATCTACTAACTACCATACAAGTACTGACTAAACTAGGCATTAAAAACTTATGGGGGCATGCAATTGGCTAGTTCATTAATCTACGCACATAATGATGAGCATGAAAGAGGGGCGTACCTTTTAGTCTTCAACATGTGGTCTTCAAGCGCTTCAAAGCGTTTATGTTTGACTTGTAGAAGTCAATCAAGGAAGAGATGCCAATAATCCAATGAAATAGAAATTTAGCCACTTGGTCCCTATTATCTCATTGATCCAAAGTTGTTTGAACCAAAAATGGGTTGTAGTTGACTAGGATGCATGTATGGTGGAAGTATTCCCCAAGGATTAAAGCTTCGTGGATTCGGGTAATTCCACATTGGGTAACGATTATTATGGCGGTTTGGTCTATTTTGGTTTCTTTTAGGTTGAGGTGTTTTAGGCCGAGGGTGAGGACTAGGTGGTCTTCTAGGAGGAGGTGTTTTTGACCTAAGCTTTGGTTTAGAGTTTTCTACTTCGGTTTTTAAAGATGGTTTGTAGAAAGCTTTTATTTCCTCATTATTGGCTATGGGTATTTTTCTATCTTTTATAAGTATATATTTAGGCTTTGACTCTAATAATTTTTGATTACTAGTTTCACTTTCAAACTTTACATTTTTAGTTTCACTAGTTGTAGCCTTAGTTGAGTTAAATCCTAATCCGGTTTTATCTCCTGATATTCTTTAAATGCTTATTATATCTCTAAGTGAATTACTACTATTTTCAAATTTGTTAAGTCTACAAATTTCTTCCTTAAGTATTTCGTTTTCATTTTTAGTTTCTTGACATGTTTCACATTCAAGGACTTCTTTGCCTTTTTCTAAGTTATGTAGTTTAATTTTTAATTCTAGTATTTCTTTTTCTAATTCGTTATTTATGTGTTTTAGTGATTTATTTTTAGTCATTACTTTTTGACCTAATATACATAACCTATTATATTCGCTATCTAGGTCTTTTTCATCTAATGATAAATTTTCATCACTAAAGTATTCGGTTTCGGAACGTACCTCACTTGATGTCTTAGCCATAAGACACTTCTCCTCTTTTGTGGTTTCTTTCTCGTCTTCTTCACTGTCACTCCATGCTCCTCCAATGAACGCCTTTTGGTTTTTCTCCTTTGACATCATAGGACATCTTTCAATGAGATGATTTGGATCACCGCATTTGAAGCACTTCCTCTCGCTCTTGCTACCTTTGTCGTCTTTGTTTCTTTGGAGTATTTTCCTTTCGTCATGTGGTTGTCTAACGAATCTTCCTCGTCTTTTGAAAAACTTCTTGAAGTCTCTTACGGCCATGACATATTCTTCATCATCACTTTCGGAGGTTGAGCTATCCTCGTCACTTGATGCTTTCCTAGCTTTCAACGCGATTGACTTGCTTTGCTCTTTCTTTCCTTTGACCATCTCGAAGTCTTTCTTGATTATTGCTTCGTAGACTTTTAAGTTGCCAATCAACTCGTCAAGTTGAAGAGTTGACAAGTTCTTCGATTCTTCAATCGCCGTAACTTTAGCTCGCCATTTTGGATGAAGAGCCCTAAGAAATTTCCTGACAAAATTCTTACTAGAAAAACTCTCATCAAGTTCCTTTAAACTTGTGATGATTGTGTTAAACCTAGCAAATGCATTATCAATTGATTCCTCTTCCGGAATCGTGAATTGTTCATATTGTTGAACAAGAAGATCTATTTTATTATCTTTGACTTGACTATTACCTTGGTGAGTTATTAGTAAAGAATTCCAAATTTCTTTTGCGGTTTCGCACATAAAGATTCTTTCGTATTCTTTACGTGGTAACGCATTATAAATAACCATTTTAGCCTCATTATTTTTAGAAAGTTTTCTTTTTAAATCATCATTTTGTATTTCAAAAGGTACAATTTCATCCTTTTTAGTTTCAAGATTATGTTGAATAGGTAAAAAACACCATTAGTAATAACATGCCAAAGATCTAGATCTTTTGATTTCACATAAGTTTCGAATCGATTTTTCCAATATAAAAATCCATCACTTTCAAATAGTGGTGGTCTTTGCATAGATTGCCCTTCTAAATATTTTTCAGATTCCATAGATCGTTTCAAGTTTTAAAATACAGTTTATTTTAAAAATCTTATTTGACGTGGCTCTTGATACCAATTGTGGAAAACTAGAAGGGGGGTTGAATAGTTTTACGTCCTTTTTAATTTATGAAAACTTTTGTTTACTTTTTAAAAACTTCGATTCTATCTTATGTGAATTCAACTCTTGATCAATATGAACATATACAAACAAATATAAATAAGTAATGCAAGTAAGGTAAATATAATGAAATGAAAGAGAGAGATAGAAAGATCAAACCACAACACGGAGATTTATAGTGGTTCGGCTACAAGGACACCTTCCTTGCCCTACTCCACTCCTCGAGTCACCTACTCGAGAGTTTTCTTCACTATGTCAACAAACTCCCTTAGGGCGGAGAAGCCTTACACAACTTTAGCTTACACCGGCTTAACGACACAAAGCTAGATGTCGAGTTCTAATCGTAGCTAGAACCAATCTCACAACTTATACAAAACTTCTACACGACTTAATCACGACTTCTTCACAACGGCTTCACAACGGCTTCACGACTTCTTCATGACTTCTTCGTGACTTCTTCACGACTTCTTCACGACTTCTTCACAACTACTTTTCCACAACTACTTCACAACTACTTCTACACAACTTCTTTACAACACAACTAATTACTTACACTAGGATCTACTTATCACAACTATACAACACTTTACACAACAACACAATTGAATGAGGTAAGTAATAACACTTCTTCACTAGTTGAAGTAGAGTTCTTCTTTTGCACTTTTGGTGGTGGAAGCTTGGATCATTAGAAACCAATGCTTAAGAAAATATGATCAAAGGATTTACAATGTTTAGAAAGGTTTTAAAACAGAAAGTTTTAGTGTGCAAAAGTTAAGTAAAAATCCAGGAGAGGGCTGGTATTTATAGGAGAAAAACTGGATAGCTGGAGGCCTACTGGAGCGTGGCCGGCCCCCTTAAATAGGGGGGCGGTCCCCTTAATTTTAAGGGGGCCGCCTAGTAAAATTAAGGGGGCCGCCCATGGTGTCCGTTGCCCAGATTTGTCCTTTTGTGGGGAAGGTTTTTCTGGAACATTTTAACTAATTTTGGTTAAAAATTTGAATTCATATTTTTATAAAAGATTAAACATTTTTATTTAATACCAAAAATGTTTTTCAAAAATATATAAAATGTTTTTGATGTTTTATAAAATATCTAGTTATTAAGAAAATGTTCCTTTGATCATATAATGCATTAAGCATTAGTTCATTCATACCTTAAGTGATTTGAGTTGTAGAAATAGATATTTACAACTAAATACTTGTTTAAGTCATAATTTTCCGATTAATGATTTTACATTTAGTGATTATCAAAACGTAGAGATATTGAAAAATATTAATAACGTGTTTAGGCATTATTTATATCAACATCTCATCTCACTGCTGTGAAAAGGATCCTCAGGTACCTTAAAGGTACCCCAAGCCTTGGATTATACCATCCTAAGTGCTCAGGATTTGATCTCAAGGGATACTCAGACTCTGACTATGCTGGTTGCAACATGGATAGGAAAAGCACCTCAGGCTCCTGCCAATTTCTTGGTGGAAAATTAGTCTGTTGGAGTGCCAAAAAGCAACAATCAGTTGCCATGTCCTCAACAGAAGCTGAATATGTTGCAGCAGCTAGCTGTTGTGCAAATGTACTTTGGATGAAAAGTCAGCTCAATGACTATGGCATTCAGTATAAGATGGTACCCATCTTTTGTGATAACACAAGTGCAATTGCAATATCCAACAACCCTGTTCTTCATCAAAGAACAAAACACATTGATATCAGATATCATTTCATCAGGGACCATGTCATGAATGGTGACATTGAATTACACTTCATCCCTACTGAATATCAGTTAGCTGATATCTTCACCAAACCTTTGGATGAACCAACTTTCACAAGACTGAAAGCTGAATTAGGAATGTTGGATATCGAGAATCAGTCCACTGATTGAATCCTTCCAACTGAAGTGTAAATTCTTAAAGCCTCAGGTCCTTGACTCAATGTGTTCGTCAGTGAACAAGATCACTGAATCACCCTTCCTGAACCCCTCAGTGAATGAATTGTCATTCAGGGCCCTCAAGATGTCATTCAATGCTAACTTAAATGCTCTAAGTATTTAGTTAGTAAATGTCCTAGGTAGATAACTGAACTCTTATTTAATATAGGAATATATGTTCTTTTACCTTTCTGGCATACACATCTTGGGCCCCCACATTCCCACTAGGCATTAAATGCCTCTCCAATGACATAATAGAAATGTGATGACTCAGCTCTGCAAATTACACTTTTTGCAAACGGCACAACTGTTCACCATGACAGTTGCCGAATACATGGGGAAGTGGAAACGTGGCATTAAATGCGGACTTCAAATGTTTTATAAAACAATTTTCAAAATTTCGAGAATAACCGCTTTATGCCCAAAATACCCTCAACCTCCACTTCCCTATAAAAACCCAAACAAAAGATAACACACACACGTTTTATTTAGAAATCATAAGCAAATTCTTGCCCTTTTCTCTATCAAACAAATTGTGTGTGTTCTTAGCAATTAGAAACCCATACCATTTTTCGACCAAAACCCTAACACAAAAATGGCATCTTCTAATGCTATCACCCTCGCCCCAAATGTGAATTTCACAATGGAGGGCGTGGATATGACCAAGAACAACGTGGTTGGAAATTTCCACTACCCCCAACAATATGAGGGGTACAAGGATGTGGTTAAGTATTTACATAACTGCTTCCTTGCCACGGCCTTTACCAAAACCCCATCAGTCATTTAAAGCAGAAATTAACAGCAGAAATGCTATTCCTTGGGCCTCATGACGCTAAGCGTCCTACTTTGTCTCCTGAAGCCTTGTTAGAAAAGGCTCCCATAGTGAAGACATGGTTTCACCCCATCTGGAGACTCATGATGACATTTGTCATTCAAGTCCTCGGAGGGAATAAATCCTCCACTGAGCAAGTGAACTCATCACAGCAATTGATGATGTTCAGTCTCTTGGAGGGTAGAAAAATTGATATCGGAGGTATAATCTTCCGTGACCTCGTTGCCAAGCTCTCAGGGAAACATAGGCAAAGACACATGTCTTATCCTAGGTTCATTTCCAGTGTGCTTCAGGACCTTCTTGGTTCTGACTACTCAAGGTCTGACGATCAAGGTACAAAACCTGACGTCTTGCATAAGACCAATTTTAGTAGTGACATCACTGAGGTACAACCCATCGCCCTGACCAACTACATGTTAGTAGTCATTCAGGGTGAAAATGCAAGCTCCCCAGTACCTTCACCAACCAAGAAGGTGAAGAAGAAGAAAGGGGGACAGTTCAGTAAGGTGGTTAGACCTAAACCACTCGTCACTGAGACTGTTGCCTCAGGAACCCTTAAAATTGAGGCCCAGACCTCTGAGACACCCACTACAGAGATCCTTCTGACCACAAAACAACCGTCACTGGAGGTCACTGAGAAATCATCCTCAGTTTCCTCAGACATACCCTTTCCGCATGTTTCCTTTGACATAAACAAGTCAGAGGGATCTGGAACATCCACCCATTCACATCCCAATGAAGGCACTGATAAATCACAATAAGAGCCTGAGGGAGTACAGGGTTCTATATCCTCAGTGGGGCAGCACTACTCCACTGAGAAGGGGACCCACACCTACTCAGATCCCGCTAACGTCACTGAGAAATCACACTCAGAATCTCAGGGAGTTCAGGACCCTAAATCCCCAAAAGGACAGTCCAATCCTGATGGGAAGGGGGTCCATAAATCTTCACAAGGAGTGCCTCAAGATTCCACTAGAAAACACCCATCAGTGGTTGAAGGCGCTCAGGGGGACAAAGACTCGGAGGGATATAAACCACCCGCCGATACGGAACCCAAAACCACCTCAGGCATCTCAGGCACTTTTGTTCTCTCGGGAACTGACCGTAAAAGTCAGGCTGGGCAAACCCCCCAGTTATTATGACTAGTCAGGCTGGTCAAACCCCACCAGTAATTATGACAACAGAGTCAGAACCTGGACACAACGAAGGTGAGCCCTCTTCTGAGGGGGAGCCGGATATCCTGAAGGCTCCTTCTCTGGCTGACTATGAAATATTGTTAGCTGATGAGTCAGAGGAGGAGATTGATTTTGGTGATGATGATATCCCTGATGCTGAGGAGAAAATGGAGGATCAACTAAACCTTCCTCAGCACTCTGAGCAACAACACTCTTCTCCTCATCCTGAGGATCAACCACCCAGTTCCCCAACAGCCTCATCATCATCATCAGGTGCTTCAGCCACTTCTGAGTGGTTGCAAAAGTATGACAATGCTCGTCCAGCATCTGAAAGGAAACTGGCTAAATTCCTTCACAAAGCCAAAGAAGGTCTTTACAATGTACTCACGGATGAGCAATGGGATAAGCACACTGAAGTGGCAGCCTCCTATGCCGATTTCAGGGCCTCTGTAGAAGAATCTCAGGAAAAGATTCTTCAGGCCGCCAAACTCACTGATAAACAACTTGGCGACCTGAACAAATCTTTAGATGAAATAGCCACTGGACAGCATCAGGAACTCTCCAACATCCTCAAGGCTATTGAATCAGTCCAAGAACAACTTGCAGATGATCCCACCTTAATCAAAAGACTGGATGCCTACTTGGCCTCTTAGACGTCCACCTCCACCAACATTACTGAGCTTCTAAAGCTCCTTCAGGGGGTAGATCTTCAAGGTCTTAGGACGCAACAATATTCAATTCATCAGGCTGTTATTGAATCCAAGGAGCACCTGATCAAAATTTCCTCAGCCTGTGATCAGATCTCAACAACACATAATGAGTTGATCAACCACTACACCACCCAAGTCACTGAACTCTCTACCAACCAGAAGGCAATGGCTGCCGAATTAAGTGCCGTGAAGAATGAGACTTCTGAAACAAAGTCTATGGTGTCCAGCATCCTATCCATTCTTCAGGCCTCTCATGTTACTCCAACTCCTCAGTCAGCAGGTGTCTCCACTGAAGTTCCACCACCTGCTAAGGGGGAGAAAAATGATAATCCGATCCCTGATCCTACTTCTGCTTTGGTGACTGTCCCTGAAACATCCACCAGTCAACCCTCTCCCATTGACAAAGGGAAGAAAATCATGGTGACTGAAACAAACCCTCCTCCTGAAGCACGCTTAGTTAAGGCTTCAACTGAAAGACGTGCAGATCCTGATGCACCGTTCTATGTTGATTTAGAGGGAGGGAAAAGAATCTATGGGACTCATGAAGAACTAGCTGAAATCTTATACCAAGAAGATCTCAGGAAGGCCCAAGAGAAAGAGCAGGAACTCAACAGGTCTGTAATTTATGAGGTCGCCAAGGAGGAAATCAAGGAGTCTGATAAAGAAATTCAGGGAGATGAATTCATCAGGCTACAAGCCCAACTTCTTCAAGAACACAACAAACAAGCCAAACTTAAGGAAGAAAGGAGGCAAAGAATATATGAGAGGTACGTATGGCACATGACCAAAACCAAGGATGAAGGCACAATCACTGACATCACCTTTCACAACACCAAACCCCTAAGCATTACAATTCATAGGGGGCCAAGAAAGTCTGAACATCTTCCAACTATCAAATTTTCAGACTATGGGTTAAGAGAATGGGATATGATAATGCCCATCCTGAGGAAGAAAACCTCAAGCAAGAATGCCCTAACCCTCATCAAGTCTCTAAGTGCTAAGTATGAGGAACTCTCGAAAGTGGCCAAAAGTCTTAGAATTGACCACGAGAGGGCACTTGCTTCTCAGGGACTGACTATCCCTGAACTTACTCAGAAGACCGGGAAGAAAAGAAAAGCTATGGCTCTAGAACCTGAACAATACATAGCTGCACTTCACTGCAATAGGATTCCTCCTCAGGGAGTCAAGTTCTGTCCCAACCTGGTCATCAAGGAACTTGAGTATGGTATCCTCTTTGTGGATGAATTTGGTCAGGAAGCTTTTCAGAGAGTCTCTGACATTGATAAAGTGGAAACGACAACACTCCTTGCCTACAAACTGATGGCGTTTAATATCAGGAGTCCTGATAATGAGGAGTTTGTCAGGCTGATGGATCAAAAGATGAAGGAACGACCTGACAAAGAAGTGTTGGTGTCAAAGAAGGCGAAACTTGAACTCATGGGTATCCTTCAGGAACCTTGAGTATTTTGTTTAGATGTTAGGACTTTGTATTAATATAAATAAAATGTTGGTCCATGTATATGTTATATCAGTGTCCTTAACTGTGTTCTAGTATATTCAGTATGAGAAGAAGCCTTTAGCTCACTCATACTGATCAAAACACTTAGGCATAATTTATATCCAAATAGGGGGAGATTGTTGGGTTCGTAAATACCCAATTATCTTAAACAGGATTTGAACACAAATTAAGCCAAGTGTTTATCAACCGAGAACAATTCAAGTCACTGAGTGAACAGTAACTCAGTGAGTCATCTTCAGGAAGCTTAAGGAGAATTCAAGAAGAAGGATTCACTCCTCAGGAAGGCGGGACTCCCTGAGTGTGACTTAAGCCAAAGAAGAAGATGATGGGTTCAGTGAGTACTGACAAGAGCTCACTGAACCCCTCAGTCTCCTGAACAACAATGAAGACTGTTGACTAAAGACTGAAGACCAAGACTGAATCTAACGCCTGAAAGAAAGGCGGGATCGAGCGGGAAAGTTTAAAGGAGATAAGGATGAGTCTTATCGCCGCCAAAGTAAACTTACCTTATATGGCTTGAAGATGTGAAGTGTCATAACTGACAATTGGAAAGCTTCTTTAAGACAATCCCAAAATAGATTCTTGGAACTGACAAAAGACTGTAGTGCTTTTGTCAGACTAGACTAGGTTTTCCTTTTGTACTTTAGTCACGGGTTGTTCTTTTATACTTGTGTATAAATAGGATAGATGGGGAGAAAAGTGAGTTAAGGTTTGTGCATTAAAAGCTTAGACTTTCGCAAACTCACTTTTCTCCTCCAAAGAACAACCTCATCCCTGAGATAGCTCAGTGGGTCTTTTTGTTGTCACTCAAGAACAGCTTGAGTTTAGAGAGGAGAACACCATACCTTGTCTATTCAATCCCAAGTGTTTATTCCGCAAAACACTTGGGTAATAGATTCTTTGATTAATTTCTAATAAGAATTTAAACGTTGAAAAACCTTTGTTGTTTTTATCTTTACGTTATTACTTAATTGGTAAAATTAATCATACATTGTATCAGTCTTAGTACACGATTAGGATAACTTTGTAGTTATTTCTATAAGTGTAACGGGAACAACAAGTGGTATCAGAGCCTCTGGTTTATAAAATCTTTTCAAAACTAAGAGTGCTCAAGGTTTTTAAAACCAAGATCCTACTATGGCTGATATCAATGTGCCCCAGCTAGTCGATAAAAAGGGAGGTAGCTATTCAGCTATTGCTCCCAGACTTGAAGCTGGAAAATTTAGCAAGTGGAAAAAGCGCATGCTTTGCTACTTGACTGGTATGGAACCATACTACATCACTTGTATCAATGAAGGTCCTTATGTCCCAAAAACTGATGAAGGGTTAATCAAACCTGAAGCTCAGTGGACTATTGATGAGAGAAGGGTGGTCAACCAAGACCAGCGCCTGAGAAGCATCATTATATCTTGTCTCCCTGATGATATAATGGAATCAGTCATTAACTGTACCTTAGCCAAACAAACATGGCTTGACTTAGTTCATAGCTTCGAAGGTCCCTCAGATACCAAGGAAAATAGGATCATGGATCTTAAACTTGAGTATAATACTTTCAGGGCCAAAGACTCTGAAAGTCTCTCTCAGACCTATACCAGGTACAAGACCCTGATAAATGAGTTGTCCAATGATGGTGTAGTTTTGTCTAAGCATGAGATCAATGTTGGCTTTGTCAACAGTCTCCCTAAGAAGTGGCTAAACTTCTCTCAAGGCCTTAGGAATGCAAATCACATTCAGACCCTTGAGCTTGCTGAGATCTATGGGAAGTTGGTCTATGAAGACAACTTAATCTCAAGGAGATACCCAGACTCAAAGAAAGCCCTTAAGACCAAAAAGGCCCTGACTTCCTCACCCATATCAACTACCTTTTATTCTAATGGTATTGTTCTGGATTTTCAAGAGGATTCTGATGATGAGGTTGATGATAGAACCTGTGAGGAGTACCTAAGTGACTTACACTTGGAATTCCAAGAAAGGGCACTCCTTGCAAACTCAAAACGTTTATCAAAAGAAATCAGTCAAACTTTTCAAAAGCTAAAGCAAATGAGACCACTGAATGTTTTAAATGTGGTAAAAAGGGTCATTTTGCTAAAGACTGTTATTCAAAAACAACCTCAGAACCTTCTTACAAATTTTCTGGAAACAGTTCTTCTTCAAGAACTAGCAAGTTTCAACCTAAGATGTTTCAGTCTTCTCAAACCTCTCAAAGTAGTCAAAAAGACTTTGAAACTAAGTATAGGAAAGCAAAAGTTAAGCTTGCTCTTCTTGAGGCCACTCCCTCAGTCTCTCAGGCTCAGGCTCCCAAACCTGTTCAGACCAAGAAAAAGGTCCTTATGGCTGAAGCTTATGACTGGGATGAAGAAGAGGTCTCTGATGATGAAGAAGTTCATGTAAGTGCACTGATGGCACTTTCTGATGGTGATCAGCTGGCTGTTGGAAAGAGCCATGCTAGAAATGGAGAATGGGTCAACATCACAATGAAGAAGGTAAACATTTTACTTTCTATGGATGATGATTCTGATTGGCAGTCTTATTTGAACTATATTTCTGTAGATCTTAAGTTTGTAGAAGAACAAAGGCTGAATTTGCTTTCAAAATATAATAATCTTGTGTTAGAATTGAATAAATGTAGAGATGAATCGCTTTTACTTAAACAAACCAAGTTAGAAGTTGTCACACTACAAATTCAAAACACTGAGATTTTGAAAAAGAATCAAGACCTTCAAAATGAACTTAACAAAGAAAAGGCTGTTGATGTGTTTTTTTAGGTCTATAAAAATCAACCAAGTTTTAAATTTATTTATTGCCGAACTAACCTATAGACTCTAAACACTCACGAGCAGTGTACCCGATCAATGTAGATAGTTTCTAGGTAAGCAAGGGTCGTTCACTAGGAGCGAAGCTAAAGTGATCTAAAGGTATTCTAATTACTAAACTAACTAACCTAGAAAGCAAGTAAATATTTTTGGGGTTTTAGCCTGAGAGGCTATCACGATTTTGTGTGTTTAATTAAACTAAATACGAGAAAATAAATATTAAACTAATTAAAAGCAAATTAAAGATAAATGAAGATAGATAGGAAGAACGGGTTAGCCACGTCTAATCCATTTTATAGTTATACATGCTTATGTCTACTTGTTTTAATTCATTCAATTGTTTTGTCGCCAATCCGATTATTAATCCTGTCACGATTAAATAACCTACCATCGTGGTAGGAAAGAGGACATGATCATAGTGACTCGTCTAGCATCAATACTAACTTATTGCTTTAAACCATCTAACCTAGTTCGGTATTAATTGCTACTAGTCCTATTAGGTTGTAGACACGTTCCGTTTATGCCAAACAATGATTCCTAATAGAGATTCGGGTTAACACGCATATAACTCAACCTAAGCAACCACAATTACAGGTAGTTAAGTCACATCAATTAAAGTTATAAGGATCATAACCTAGTTACATAGACTTCTACTAGTTATAAGCAATAAACGAGTTTTTATCGACAAGCACCCAATCCAATAACAAAGCAAACACATCGACAAAATCATAAAAACTAATAAAACTTCATAAACATGGCTAACACCTAAAGGTGTTAGCCCATAATCTCAGTAACAATACACAATGTTTGAATCATAGCATAAAAGATAGAAATCATAATGAAAACTACACGCTAACTGAATGATTAAACAAAGTAAATTGGCTTGAGATGTTCTTCGTGGATGGAATGGATCTTCAATATAGTCTTCTGCTGTTTTGGGACGTTTACAAACGCCTGGGAATGATCCCGAGGGTCCCCAATGATGCCCTAATTCGTTAATGAGTTCGGTATTTATAGATTCTGAAATCTGGGTCGATACGGCGCATCTAGAGAGTTAGATGCGCCGCATCTATAAGTAAACGTAGCCTCCAAGTCTGAAACTGACCCGATATGGCGCATCTATAAATTTGATATGGAGCATCTCCCAATATGGCGCATCTAAAGACCTGATGCGCCGCACCTCCTTCAGATACAGGTAGATCTCCTTTTTCTCTTTCCGTGGCCGCTTGAATCAACTAAAACGGAGTCCGGATGAAGATTTTATGGCCAAAATACGAAAGCATCTTCAAGTGTCGACTTGTAATCTTGACTTCTTCATTAAGCTTCTAATCTCCACTTGATTTCTTGGTAAGGATTGTGTATGGCCGATACGGCGCATCGGATTGGTCCGATGCGGCGTATCTGGAGTAGAACAAGTTGGTTCTTCTTCGTTGACCAAAGTTTCATATGCGACGCATGATAAAATCAGATGCGGCGCTTGCTTCAAAGTCAGGCAATGGTCTTTAATCTCTTCAATTCAGCAGACTTTTCCAATCTTGATCATTTTGCTCCAATTTCCGTCCGAAATCATTAACTTTCACCTAATGCTTGTTTGTAACTGAGAATTACAAAAGTAAACGATTAAGTATCAATTCTCATATAAAGTGATATAAAACAAGCAATATACATAGGATACATGATGCTAATAAAATGTACTTATTTGATGTCATCAAATATCCCCCCACTTGAACTTTACTTGTCCTCAAGTAAACCTTAGATTAAACTTATGAAAATGTATCCTAAATAGGATGTATTTTTATAATTAAGCATTTATTCGTTTTATCATAATTGCACAACCAAACACTTAACGAATTAGAAATAAAATAAAATATTTTGATAAAAGCAAATCTAATCGTTTAACTGTCCAGTCGTGACGAATATTCTATCATAAGCTTGGCAAGTATACGCATCTCCCCCACTAAAGCCAAGGAATAACAAGTCTAAAGCGGTAAAAAGGGTTTTGAGGTTTATGGGTTGATCATCCTTTTTAATCTCTATCGATCTCATATTCCAGAAAAGGTGACAAAATTACAAATACATGATCGAATCCACGACCACGATACTTGCAATTGCTCAAATCCTTAACTCGAATAGGCTAAAGATAGGACCAAGTAATCTTCACCAATAATATTATATCAAAAAGGGCGACAAAATCATAAATACATAGCCGAATCCACGACTACGATACTTAAGATTGCTCAAATCCCTAATCTCAATAAATCAAAGGTTTGGATGAAGAATGATATAGGGTATGGATAATATTTGGGATACAAATTGGTGTAAAATGAAAAATAAACAAAACAAATAAATTAAAATCCTAAGTGTGGTAAATTACTATCCCAACCATCCCATGAATAAGACTCATATCATTGAATAACTCACGCTTTAACACTTGAAACACACGCTTTAGGTAGACACGAATTATACTCAACAAGATCTCAATCAAAGAATAACCTTAGTTGGCGTTCCCATAACGGCCAACTCCCATTCAATCCATATATATAGTACAACAAATAGTGGCCATATGAACCACTTACATAACTTTACATCGTTGGTTTAACAAACTTCCAACTTTCTTCTTTCTTTTTTCTTTTCTCTTTCTTTCTTTTTTTTTTTTTCATTGTGTAAAATTTCACAACTTTTCTATCACTTTCTTTCCGGATAATTTTTCCATACTTTTCATACTTTCAGAAATAACTGTAATAGCGAAAGTAGTAAACACACGAAAAATAAACTCAAAGATATACAATATTTACTTTCATACCAATTGCATTGTGCAATTTCCTGACTCAACCAAAGATAATGAATTACGCACGCGAACACAGGTAATGTAAGGAAACACACTTTGCCTAAAGCAATTAACCAACCACGGATTTTAATCTACAGGGTAGGCTAAGGTGTGAGTTTTTGGGTGATGTGAGATAAAGGCTCAAAAACGAGGGCCCCGCCTATGTCATAGAGATCTTTCGTTTTTAAGTTCAGATGGGAATCAAGTGTTTTCAATGAAAAGAAATCCTCCTCTAGTGTAACGAAACATTATAACAAAGGTGTAAGAAACGAAAGGAATGGCTCTGAGTGTTTTTCTAGGGGTATCTTACTCTAAAAGTGAGAGTAACAAAGGGTTTATACGGGGGTTAACTAACCAGTGTAGTTAGTTAATATCACATAACATATAAAGGCTATTTGGGTGTAATCCTAGAAATTTACCAATTTAGACAAGTCATTCCAATTATATAGATAATACTTATTATGGTGGTCTCGAATAGTATACAATCCAAGTTCTAAAGTTTACAAGTCACCGGCACACTCATATATTTGTGAATTTTTAAAAGTTCACAATTTTTGGAAATAATATTATGTGTGCAGCTATGCAACTTAGATTAAACAAAAACATGCTAAAAAAAATTAAATTTTGATAATTAAGCATAGATTAAAGCATATTTTTGAAAATTTAGGACAAGTAACGTTCTAATTCTCCATCCCCCCACTTAAGTTAAACAACGTCCTCGTTGTTTGTATTTAAAATTAAAAACAAGAGATAGAAAGAATTAGAACGGAGAACTCCCCTGAGATTTGCTCGGTATGATCTTCCAATGTAAACGTGCGAGCGTATATAATGCGGGAGTCCATCAACCTCTTCAATTGTCCAAACCTGTAAAAATATAGAGACCACAGAAAAAGAATCTCGAGAGCATCTCGTTAATCATTGGTTAGGAAAATAAAAATACGAAAAAATTATAGGTCAGAGTGTCGATGTGCCGTATCCATGGAATATTGGATACGCCGCATCAACTTCCTGTAACTAATACGCCGCATCAACTAAAAGTGCATGCGCCGTATTGACCAACTGACAGAAATACGAAAATAAAAATAAACTAAAAACAAAATAAAAGACAAGCATGGGTTGCCTCCCAAGAAGCGCTTGTTTTTGTTAGAGTCACGAGCCTGACTCCACCCTTATTTACTAGGCAATAGGGTGTTTTTCCCCCCACTTGCGGTCAAGTGCGGGTGATAGTAGCAATAAGCACCATAACGGTGTAAATTTGCTACTAGAGATGGATAGAATATGTAAAGATAATACCTTGGCAATATGTGTACTTCGTTCATTACCTTACCCGGTTTGGTTGTTAAATTGGATGACATGAACATTACATGTGAGAGAGTAGTATGTTGAGGATCAATGAATCTCCCTTCTTCTTCGTTTGTTCTATTGGTAGTAAGGCGTCCCTTGACTTCTATAAAAGATGAGAAACGGTCTTTGGCGAGTAAAAGTTCGGTTTCCTCTATATCCTTCATAGGATTGAAATCATCCTCTTCAATCATGGTCGTGTCCATCAGCTCATCCTTGAATTCTTTTTCTATTTCAACCAAAAATGGGTTGATAACAGGTGCTTTATATTCATCATTAGTTGGTGTAGTAAATTCCACCTCATCATTCTTTCGTTTTGCAACCTGTTTAGGAAAACTAGCAAGATTATTAGTAACGGGATTAATAATATTAAATAAATTAGAACCACTTTTTGTTGTAAGTGACTCCAATTCATCTTGTGAGTCTCCATCTTCAACTAGTGGTCTTGTAATTTCGTCCTTTTCTCGAATAGCCGCCTTAAATAAGTCATCCCACATTTCTTCAAAATCCTTTGTGGGGTCATAATCTGGCTCATTTGTTCCACGCATGAATATTTCATTTTGTTGTGGCAATTGCGGTATGACATCGTACACAATACAATCAAAACTTTCAATATTAGAATACTCATTATCTTCATCCGATGGAATATCATCATGGTGTTTTTGATATGATGAGAATATATTTTCCAACTCGGGTGAAAAATCACAAGTAATAGCACCATACACCATTGTTCCATATTCATCTTCATTTTCATCATAAGCACTTTCGGATGAATAAGCTTCTTTGTAAACAATTGCCGGATTTTCATTCAAATCAAACACTTGTGACTCTTCTTCATCTTGGGCAACTTCCGGAGAAATAACATCATCAATAACTATTGCCGGAAACCTAATTGCACCAAAATCGAATGATTCTTCTTCATCATCATCATTGGATAAAGTCCAAGTGTGTCTAAATGGCAATGTCTTTCTTTCTTTCCCTGACTCTTCCTGCTTTGATAATAAGTACTCTTCCATCGTGGGTTCTTTATCATTGATGACTTGTGCACCATATCTTGCTCTTTCCCAATCGTAAAACTTTTTATTGCTCAAGGATCTTTCATTGTTAAGCCTAAGATATTCTTCCATAGTTATGTCCAGATTATCCATCATCATTATTACCTGAAAGATAAACAACCAAGAACAGCAGTAACCGAAACAAAAACAATAAAAACTAAAACGAAAAATAAAAATTAAATAAACAAAAATAAAGAAAAACGATAAAAAAAAAAATTGGTCACAGAACGTCAATACGCCGTATACAATTGACCTGTATACGCCGTATTGATATAAGACAGATACGCCGCATCCACAGACAAGGATACGCCGTATTGCCTTTCTGAGACAGAAACACAGAAACAAAACACACACAGAAACAAATAAAACTAACTAAACTAAAATACCAATAAATCAAATTAAAACAATCACTCCCCGGCAACGGCGCCAAAAACTTGATGTGTTTTTTTAGGTCTATAAAAATCAACCAAGTTTTAAATTTATTTATTGCCGAACTAACCTATAGACTCTAAACACTCACGAGCAGTGTACCCGATCAATGTAGATAGTTTCTAGGTAAGCAAGGGTCGTTCACTAGGAGTGAAGCTAAAGTGATCTAAAGGTATTCTAATTACTAAACTAACTAACCTAGAAAGCAAGTAAATATTTTTGGGGTTTTAGCCTAAGAGGCTATCACGATTTTGTGTGCTTAATTAAACTAAATACGAGAAAATAAATATTAAACTAACTAAAAGCAAATTAAAGATAGATGAAGATAGATAGGAAGAACGGGTTAGCCACGTCTAATCCATTTTATAGTTATACATGCTTATGTCTACTTGTTTTAATTCATTCAATTGTTTTGTCGCCAATCCGATTATTAATCCTGTCACGATTAAATAACCTACCATCGTGGTGGGAAAGAGGACATGATCATAGTGACTCGTCTAGCATCAATACTAACTTATTGCTTTAAACCATCTAACCTAGTTCGGTATTACATGCTACTAGTCCTATTAGGTTGTAGACACGTTCCGTTTATGCCAAACAATGATTCCTAATAGAGATTCGGGTTAACACGCATATAACTCAACCTAAGCAACCACAATTACAGGTAGTTAAGTCACATCAATTAAAGTTATAAGGATCATAACCTAGTTACATAGACTTCTACTAGTTATAAGCAATAAACGAGTTTTTATCGACAAGCACCCAATCCAATAACAAAGCAAACACATCGACAAAATCATAAAAACTAATAAAACTTCATAAACATGGCTAACACCTAAGGGTGTTAGCCCATAATCTCAGTAACAATACACAATGTTTGAATCATAGCATAAAAGATAGAAATCATAATGAAAACTACACGCTAACTGAATGATTAAACAAAGTAAATTGGCTTGAGATGTTCTTCGTGGATGGAATGGATCTTCAATATAGTCTTCTGCTGTTTTGGGACGTTTACAGACGCCTGGGAATGATCCCGAGGGTCCCCAATGATGCCCTAATTCGTTAATGAGTTCGGTATTTATAGATTCTGAAATCTGGGTCGATACGGCGCATCTAGAGAGTTAGATGCGCCGCATCTATAAGTAAACGTAGCCTCCAAGTCTGAAACTGACCCGATATGGCGCATCTATAAATTTGATATGGAGAATCTCCCAATACGGCGCATCTAAAGACCTGATGCGCCGCATCTCCTTCAGATACAGGTAGATCTCCTTTTTCTCTTTCCCTGGCCGCTTGAATCAACTAAAACGGAGTCCGGATGAAGATTTTATGGCCAAAATACGAAAGCATCTTCAAGTGTCGACTTGTAATCTTGACTTCTTCATTAAGCTTCTAATCTCCACTTGATTTCTTGGTAAGGATTGTGTATAGCCGATACGGCGCATCGGATTGGTCCGATGCGACGTATCTGGAGTAGAACAAGTTGGTTCTTCTTCGTTGACCAAAGTTTCATATGCGACGCATGATAAAATCATATGCGGTGCATGCTTCAAAGTCAGACAATGGTCTTTAATCTCTTCAATTCAGCAGACTTTTCCAATCTTGATCATTTTGCTCCAATTTCTGTCCGAAATCATTAACTTTCACCTAATGCTTGTTTATAACTGAGAATTACAAAAGTAAACGATTAAGTATCAATTCTCATATAAAGTGATATAAAACAAGAAATATACATAGGATACATGATGCTAATAAAATGTACTTATTTGATGTCATCAGCTGTCGTAGAAAGCTGGACTAAAAAGAACCCACGAGTCTATGAATCTGTCAGTCTAATTCCTAGTGAAAATAAGAAAATCATAGGAAGAGACCAACTCACTGACACCCCCAGTGAGACTGACAAAGAAAAGGCTTTTATTCCAGCTGGCTTATCTTTTGAGCAAGAGATGAAACCTAAGTCAAATGACTGGATTATCAGGGACAACCCAGTCAGTAAGTTACCCAACTTTGAGACTGGAAAAATCTTGCTTCCTGAAAGTCAGGCTCTGAAAAGTATGGTAGGACTCACTGATCAACCCAGTAGTACTGAGTCAATCACTGAGTCAGAATCAGAATCAGTTACACCTCTCCCACCACTGAAAATCCTTCAGGGAGCTTCTCCAAGCTCAGACCTCACACCATTGGTCTATTCTGAACATTCTCCAAAGGAGAAATCAGGACTGGGAAAAACAATCCTGAAAAGACAAATCCCTGAGGTCTCAGTAAATACTGATGACTCATCAACTTCAGTCCCTTCTGAAGTTAAAACAGAAAGCCCTGACTCAAAAATTGATCAGTTGGCTGAGCTTGTCAGGAAGCTGAGCGAGAAGATAGAATCTTCTGAGAAAACTCCTAAATCTAAGATTAAGGAAACAAAATCAGCTTCCACAAGTTCCAAACCAAAACCAAAGCCCACCAAACCTCTGCTGAAATGTGAGCTGTGTCACTTTACCAATCATTCCACTGATGACTGCTATAGAATTCTTTACTGCATGATATGCAAAAAGGAAGATCACAGAACATCTGATCATCAATCATACACAGCCTCATCAAAGATGGCAAACTTTAAAGTAGTTGCTCATAAGTATCCATCTGATTCAAAGCAGAAAATGAAACAAAAGGAAAAGCCTTTTGAACATTGCTCTCACTGTGGATTCAATGACCACCTCCCTGAGGATTTCCTAATGGACACATGTTGTGACTTATGTGGTGATCCCACTCATGACACCTCAGGACATGAGGAGGTCATTCAGGCAAGAAGAGGTATGACCAAACCATCATATCAGTCTACTAAGTCATCCACTGCTATCAAATGCAAAATTTGTAGGAGCTCAGTCCTCTCCACCACTGACCATGAATCATTGTCTACTTTTAAGCAGGCTATTAAAGCCATGCCCTCCAAGAAGAGAGGTCCTAGAAAGAACTAATTCAGTTTACAATTTGTGCAGAGACATGTCAGGGAGCCAATTTGGCATCTAGATAGTGGATGTTCAAGGAGCATGACTGGTGTGAAAGAATATCTGCACAAATATGTAGAGGAACCAGGACCCAAGGTGGTATTTGCTGATAATTCATCATGTCTCACTGAAGGGTATGGTTCAGTAAACTGCAATGGTATAGTCTTTACTAGGATAGCTTATGTAAATGGCCTTAAGTATAATCTGATTAGTGTCAGTCAACTATGTGATGCAAAGTACATAGTTTAGTTTGATGATAAGCAAGGAACCATCTTCAATGCAAACAAGGAAGTTGTCCTTATTGCACCAAGAAGGCAAGATGTTTATGTGTTAGACATGACCAGTCTAACTCTGAATGGAACTTGTCTCTTTGCTAAGGCCACTGAGACCCTCAACTGGCTTTGGCATAAGAGACTCTCCCATATGAACTTCAAGAACATAAATCATCTTGTGAAACAAAACAAGGTCCTCGGCTTACCATCTCATGTGTTTTCAAAGGACAAACCTTGCTTAGCTTGTGAAAAAGGCAAACACAAGAGAGCATCCTTTAAAACCAAAACCAACTTTTCCATCAGGAACTGCCTACACCTTCTTCATATGGATCTCTTTAGGCCCATCAGTCCTAGATCTATTAACCATGAGAAGTATACTCTGATCATTGTGGATGAATACTCAAGATACACTTGGGTCTACTTCCTGACCAAAAAGAGTCAGGCAGCAGGAACTATCATGTCCTTTGTTAGGAACATTGAAAATCAGAATGACATCAAAGTCAAACAGATTAGGACTGACAATGGGACAGAGTTCAGGAACCAAGAACTTGAAAGTTTCTGTGATGAGAAAGGTATCCATCAAAACTTTTCCTCACCTTACACACCTGAACAAAATGGTGTGGCTGAAAGGAAAAACAGAACACTCATTGAAGCTGCAAGAACAATGTTAAATGGTTCAGTCCTCTCCAAACATTTTTGGACTGAAGCAGTCAAAACTGTCTGTTATACTCAGAACAGATCCATCATTGTCAAGAGACATAGCAAAACTCCATATGAGTTATTCAAGGGAAGAATCCCTGACATCAGCTACTTTCATGTCTTTAGGTGTCCTGTGTTTATTCATAATCACAAGGATCACTTAGGGAAATTTGATGCCAAACCTGATGATGGATACTTCCTAGGATATTCCCTTATCTCAAAAGCCTTCAGGGTGTTCAACACAAGAAGACAACAAACTGAGGAAACATTCCATGTTACCTTTGATGAGAGTACTGAAGCTATCAGGTTCTCAAATGCCTCAGTGGAAGAAATAGGAATCAATGATTCATCCAGATATCCTCCTGATGAATATGATCCTGAAAACAATCCTTCCACTCAGTATCAAGCAAATGCTGATATCTCCTATCACATTATCCCTCACAACCTCCGTTACCCAACCATCACTGAGTTTATTGAAGCACAAACAAACACTGATACATTAAATCAGTCTGTTCAAAGTGCTCAGGAACCAAACAATCTCAGTGATCAGCCAACCCATTCAGACACTCAAGATCCTGAAAATTCTCAAGTGTCTAAACCTGATCCTACACCTCCACCCAATCAGGCCTCCACAAGATCCAATCAGTATCCTAGACATCAGGACAGTTGGACTAGGTCTCAGGACATAGAACTTGTCAACATCATTGGAGTGCCTACTGAAGGCATGCTTACTAGAAGCATGGCTGCTAAACTAAGGGCAGCCTCAGCCAATGAATGCCTATTTGTGGATTTCATTTCCACCATTGAACCCAAAAGTGTCAAAGAAGCACTTACACATCCTAGTTGGGTTCAGGCCATGCATGATGAACTGGAATAGTTTGACAGAAACAAGGTGATGACCTTAGTTAAGTGTCCTGATGGTGTCACAGTCATTGACATGAAATGGGTGTTCAAAAACAAATCTGATGAAAATGGCATAGTCATCAAAAACAAGGCCAGACTGGTTGCCAAAGGCTATAACCAGCAAGAAGGCATTGACTATGAGGAAACATTTGCACCAGTTGCAAGGATGGAAGCCATCAGGATCTTCCTTGCATTTGCAACCTACATGAACTTCAAAGTGTTCCAAATGGATGTCAAAAGTGCATTCTTAAATGGGTCACTGAAAGAAGAAGTTTATGTCCAACAACCCCCTGGATTTGAAAGCTGTGAGTTTCCTTACTATGTCTGCAAGCTTGACAAAGCTCTCTATGGACTGAAACAAGCTCCCAGGGCATGGTATGAAACTCTCTCAGCCTTCCTGATCCAAAACAAATTTGTCAAAGGCAAGATAGACAACACCTTGTTTATCTACAAGACAAATGATGTTGTCATACTTGTACAAGTATATGTTGATGACATCATCTTTGGCTCAACAAGTTACAAACTTTGTAAACAGTTTGAAAAACTGATGGCAAAGAAATTTGAAATGAGCATGATGGGAGAACTGACTTACTTTCTAGGATTGCAAATCAAGCAGACCGATAAAGGTACCTCTATCAGTCAAGAGAAGTATGTCAGAAACATACTGAAGAAGTATGATCTCAGTGACTGTGCCTCAGTCAAGACTCCCATGGTTCCTCCAAACAACCTTGGTCCTGACCTCACTGGTAAATCAGTCAATCAAACTCTATTAAGAGGAATGATTGGGTCACTGATGTATCTCCTTACATCAAGACCTGACATCTAATTCTCAGTATGTTTGTGTGCCAGATATCAATCTGACCCAAGAGAATCTCATCTCACTGCTGTGAAAAGGATCCTCAGGTACCTGAAAGGTACCCCAAGCCTTGGATTATACCATCCTAAGTGCTCAGGATTTGATCTCAAGGGATACTCAGATTCTGACTATGCTGGTTTCAACATGGATAGGAAAAGCACCTCAGGATCCTTCCAATTTCTTGGTGGAAAATTAGTCTGTTGGAGTGCCAAAAAGCAACAATCAGTTGCCATGTCCTCAGCAGAAGCTGAATATGTTGTAGCAGCTAGCTGTTGTGCAAATGTACTTTGGATGAAAAGTCAGCTCAATGACTATGGCATTCAGTATAAGATGGTACCCATCTTTTGTGATAACACAAGTGCAATTGCAATATCCAACAACCCTGTTCTTCATCAAGGAACAAAACACATTGATATCAGATATCATTTCATCAGGGATCATGTCATGAATGGTGACATTGAATTACACTTCATCCCTACTGAATATCAGTTAGCTGATATCTTCACCAAACCTTTGGATGAACCAACTTTCACAAGACTGAAAGCTGAATTAGGAATGTTGGATATCGAGAATCAGTCCACTGATTGAATCCTTCCAACTGAAGTGTAAATTCTTAAAGCCTCAGGTCCCTGACTCAATGTGTTCGTCAGTGAACAAGATCACTGAATCACCCTTCCTGAACCCCTCAGTGAATGAATTGTCATTCAGGGCCCTCAAGATGTCATTCAATGCTAACTTAAATGCTCTAAGTATTTAGTTAGTAAATGTCCTAGGTAGATAACTGAACTCTTATTTAATATAGGAATATATGTTCTTTTACCTTTCTGGCATACACATCTTGGGCCCCCACATTCCCACTAGGCATTAAATGCCTCTCCAATGACATAATAGAAATGTGATGACTCAGCTCTGCAAATTACACTTTTTGCAAACGGCACAACTGTTCACCATGACAGTTGCCGAATACATGGGGAAGTGGAAACGTGGCATTAAATGCGGACTTCAAATGTTTTATAAAACAATTTTCAAAATTTTGAGAATAACCGCTTTATGCCCAAAATACCCTCAACCTCCACTTCCCTATAAAAACCCAAACAAAAGATAACACACACACGTTTTATTTAGAAATCATAAGCAAATTCTTGCCCTTTTCTCTATCAAACAAATTGTGTGTGTTCTTAGCAATTAGAAACCCAGACCATTTTTCGACCAAAACCCTAACACAAAAATGGCATCTTCTAATGCTATCACCCTCGCCCCAAATGTGAATTTCACAATGGAGGGCGTGGATATGACCAAGAACAACGTGGTTGGGAATTTCCACTACCCCCAACAATATGAGGGGTACAAGGATGTGGTTAAGTATTTACATAACTGCTTCCTTGCCACGGCCTTTACCACAACCCCATCAGTCATTTAAAGCAGAAATTAAAGCAGAAATGCTATTCCTTGGGCCTCATGACGCTAAGCGTCCTACTTTGTCTCCTGAAGCCTTGTTAGAAAAGGCTCCCATAGTGAAGACATGGTTTCACCCCATCTGGAGACTCATGATGACATTTGTCATTCAAGTCCTCGGAGGGAATAAATCCTCCACTGAGCAAGTGAACTCATCACAGCAATTGATGATGTTCAGTCTCTTGGAGGGTAGAAAAATTGATATCGGAGGTATAATCTTCCGTGACCTCGTTGCCAAGCTCTCAGGGAAACATAGGCAAAGACACATGTCTTATCCTAGGTTCATTTCCTGTGTGCTTCAGGACATTCTTGGTTCTGACTACTCAAGGACGTTGAATATATATTGTACTGCCACCATAAAGTTAGATATATCTGATATATCTGAATATATATTGTACTGCCACCATAAAGTTAGATATATCTGAATATATATCTAAATTTAACTTAGCAGTATGAACTCAATTTTGTACTGCCACCATAGATAGTACTAACGTCTATCTAACTTTATGGTGGCAGTACAATATATATCCAACAGTACAAACTTAAATTTAGATATATATTCAGATATATCAATTTTGACAACTTTATGCCTGGCAGTACAATATATATTCAGTAAGCTTAAGTTTGTACTAACGTCTATCCAACAGTACAAACTTAAGCCTACCAGTACTAACGTCTATCCAACAGTACAAACTTAAGCCTACCAGTACTAACTTTATGGTGGCATATTCAGATATATATTGACAATAGCAGTACAATTTGCATTATTAAAAATCCAGTGCAACATTCTAAAACAAAACACATAGAAATTAGGCATCATTTTATAAGGGAATGCAATGAGAAAAAGTTAGTTCAAGTTGTCAAAATTGATACTCTTCAAAACTTTGCAGATCTTCATACTAAAGCCTTTGATGTTTGAAGGTTTCAGTACTTGGTAGCAAGTATTGGAATGCTTAATCCATAAACTTTTCAATCTGTGTGTTTTTGTACATTAAATTGGATTTGTACTGCTAGACTTGTCATTAGTACTGTTTTTGTATAATTTGTACTGCCAGTGCAAAATTGGATTGTTTGTTAGAACTGTTAGTCTTATGTTTATACTGTTATGAAGCAAGTGCTTTGCACTTTGTTTTCTTGGTTTTGGACTAACATTTGTAGGTCATGAGGTTGATAATGACAAAACCAACATGAAAGATATTGACTTCCCTTAAATCATGCAATATCATCAAGGATTTTCAAGCTGAGCTCCCCAGCTCTCATAAGCAGTTCTTGAAGTTTTAGCACAAAGGAATTACTAGTGCATTGAGTGAGCAGCATGTGGTGGCTCAGTTGATGACATAATAGGTTGATGATAGACAGAGTTTCGGAATACATTAAAAAAGGTTTTATACCTAAGTTACTTGATTATTTAAAACTTATTTCTTGAGAGATCTTATTATGATGTTTTGAATTGGAATTGATGGCTTAGTTAGTCAGATACTAACTGACATAACTCACTCTCTACCATTTTATACCTTTGTATAATGAGTTAGTCTAAGGACATCTGGTAGAGAGAACAGCGAGCAAACGTGAATCTAACACATTTGTGTTAGAGGCAACAACTGCCACGAGCTGGAAACCCTGTCAAGAAAACTTTTTGAATGAGTTTATCTGATCACAGGCAGTTATTTATAATTGAAATCATTGGTTCTCACACAACCAGAGGTTGCTTTAAAGCGAAACTATGATTAAGTGTCTGTCCTTACTCTTAATCCCTTCAAAATGGTTGTTAGCAGTATGGTTTTTAATCAAAATTGAGTTCATACTGCTGAGTTAAATTTTTTTCAAAAAGTTTGTACTGCCAGGCATAAAGTTAGTACTGGTAGGCTTAAGTTTGTACTGTTGGATAGACGTTAGTACTAGTGCGAAATAACAGATTTTTGAAAATAGCCATTGTGAGTTAGTTGAGATTTTTACTGCTCAATTCCTTATTTTTAGGGTTTTCCTATTTGGATATTTTTACTTTTTAATCTATTTTATTAACCTTATCTTCAATCAAAAGTTATATTCTTATTGAAGTCGGTCCAATAAAAACCCTAATAAGTCAATCAAAATATCTCAATTCACTTTCTTCATCTACTTTCTACCCTAAATTTATACTATTCACAACAGTCAAATCATCTTTTACTAAAAAAATAATGGCTACTTTATCCTTTGTTGACAAGCACAACATGGTCGCTTATTTGGAAAAAGCAGAGGATGATACAAAATTCCATCAGATAGTGGACTTTCTAAATGGTTCCCACATAAGGTATTCTTTATCTTTAAATCCCACTATCTACGTCTCCCAAATCAAAGAGTTTTGGCAGACTGCAACTACCAAAACATTTGACAATGGTGACACAGAGTTAAATGCAACAGTGGATGGTAAACCCATCACTATTACTGAATCATCACTCAGAAGGCATCTCCATCTGAATGATGACAATGGTATTAGTGCTATGCCAAACACTGAAATATTTGAAACTTTAACCAGGATGGGGTACAACATCCAATCACAATCTTTAACTTTTCAAAAAGGTTGTTTTGCCCCACAATGGAGGTTTTTGATACACACAATCCTTCACTGTCTCAGTCCTAAGAAAACCTCATTGGAACAGTTCAGTAGCAATATTGCAACTGCTCTCATTTGCTTAGCTACTGACAGAACTTTCAATTTTTCAAAACTTATCTTTGAATGAATGGTTAAAAATGTTGATAGCAAATCAAAATTTTTGATGTATCCCAGGTTCATCCAAACTATTTTGAACATGAGGAAACATCAACTTCTTCCACACAAAAATGTTTATCCAACACCTAAACTTACCCAAAAGCTTTTTAGTAATATGAAAATGGCCTCAAAAGGGTATAGTGGGGAAGAAGTTCCACTTTTTGATTCAATGCTACAGGTACAGGGTAAAGGATCAACAAGCCCTGTTGACTCCCATCACACACCCACAACATCAGAACAATCACCTTCACAACCAACTTCATCACTAGATAGGTCATTATCCAGACAGGACTCTGATGTACCTCAGCACAGAGTTCCTACACCTCCCAATGTAGCAGATGATGCTGACTTTGTTAGTATGGAAAGGGCTGCTTCTACTATCTCAGGCTTAGAAGCTGGGCAGGATAGAAGTACCATAGCTAAGACCCAATCCATGGCAACACCAACAGTACAAAATTCCTATGAACCCAATACTCTTGGTGGAATCCCAAGCCAACCGGAAAATTTGGGTGGCTTAGAAGCTCACCATATGGTGGACTATGAGTCTTTGCCCCATGATGCACCTCTCCCTGAAGGTAACACATCAGAAAGTCCTGAGGGTAGTCAGACACTAAAAGAATTGACAGATTTATGTACCAAATTATCTGAGAAAGTTGCTACTTTGGAAGCTGATCTGATCTCTCACAAGAAGGTTTTTGGCAAGGTGTACACAAAGCTGGTACTTAAAGTCAAGAAATTAGAGGACCAGGTCAAGACACTTAAAGGAAAAAGGTCAGCTCAAATGGTAGCGTCTACTGAATCATCTTATTCATCAACTTCATCAGATGATCAGGAAGCAAATCAATGTGAGGAATCTTCCAAACAGGGGAGGAAGATTGCCCAGTTAGATCAAGATCCTAACATTTCTTTGGTCCAAGAAGAGTTTGATACTCAGGGGAGGCAAACAGAGCAAATGGATCAAGGTACTGGTGGTTTTATAGATGGTACTGGTAATGCAGATCAAGGTACTGCTAGTATATAGGAAGAAAGTACTGGTGGCTCACAAGGTACTACTGGTGCAGTATACATAAGAAGGCCTAAAAGATTAAGAGCAGACAAGGGTAAGGCAATAATGACAGAAGAAGAACCATATTTGTGGGAAACTAGAAGGGGGGGTTGAATAGTTTACCGGTTTAAAAACTTCTTTTAAAAATCTTGTTTTAAAAGTATGCTATTGGAAACTTTGATTCGAACTCTATGTGTAATCAATCAACACCAATATGAACTACACACTAAGCTAAGTAATAATAACAAATAAAAGTAAAGAGTAGAGTTGGAAAGATCAAACCGAGACAGAGGATTTATAGTGGTTCGGCTACGAAGCTCTTCTTCGCCCTACTTCACTCCCCGAGTACCACACTCGAGAGTTTCAAACACTATATCAACAACCTCCCTTCAGGCAGAGAAAACCGTACACGTCGCTTATCCTATTACCGACACTAAGCTAGATGTCGAGTGCTAATCTTAGCTAGCACCAATCTACCAAGGTCCACGTGACCAAACACTCAAGCCCAGTGGCTTCAAGAGATTACCAAGATCTCAACACGATCACAATGATCAACACTCACTTCACTCTACTCAACTAACACTAACCTAATGACCCTTGATCTTCTTGATCAATCACACAAGCCCAATGGCTTCAAGAGATGTTCACTATCTCTATAGATCACACTTTATCTTCACTCTCACTCACAAAAAGGAAATAAACTTGATGTATGCTAAGACACAACAAGGTTGTAACAAGTGTTACAAAAACCTATCAACTATAACTCTAGTATCTTCTTGATTACTTGAGTTCTTCTTTTGCTAATGAAGAGGGATAACAACACCTTGTATCAATTTGGATACTTGTGTTCTTCTCTTGTTAGTGAAGACGTATGAAGAGGATCACTTGAAGGATGAATGAATCACTCTTGAAACAAAGAAAAACTAATCTAAATGAACCTAAGAAGTGAAAGGTGTGAGAGGATTTAGCTAAGGGATTTTTCTGTGTGTGAAGGGTGCCTAAAACTGTGAAATGGGTGGGTATTTATAGACAAAGAAAATCTGAATGTTACAGAAAAAATGGTACGGACGGCTCCTTTAAATAACCCACGGCTCCGTTAAATTTAACGGTACCGTGGAGCCGTGGTAGACTAGGAGGCTCCAAATTTTGTCTTTTCTGGTGATAACTTATTTGGGGAAGGTTGGAGCTGATTTTGGGGGGGAAAATAGCTGTTGTGATTTTCAAACTAATTTTTCCATTAAAACATTTCTTAATATTTCAAAAATAATTTGTCATGTATATTTTTGAAAAAATGTTTTGTCCCATTTAAAATGTGAATTTTCAAAACATAAATTCACTTCTTTGATCACTAGTTCAAGTTGTAACTTTGTTCAAGAGTGATTTGCGTAGAAACGGGATCTTTGGATTAAAAACTTGTTAACGTTAATTTTAACGTAACGTGAATTCACATTTTGTCATCCTCAAAACGTGAAGTAATCGAAAGATATAAATAACATTTTTAGAACATTATTTGCATCAACAATCTCCCCCTTTTTGATGATGACAAAATATAAACTCATTTTAGGTTAAAATTAGTTTTAACAAGTTTTTAATGAGTTTACTCCCATTTCTCCCCCTTTTTGTCAAATCAAAAAGGTGGTTAAGGCTCCCCCTTGATGTGTACTCCCCCTCATTTGGAGAACACAAAGGAATCGAGCAATGGTTCGTGCTACAAAACAAGGTTAGATGACAAATAAACAATATCTAACAAGTAGCACATAAGACAAATATCCAACCACAATAAAAGAATTATGGCTAAGTAGCCAAAATGAAAAGCCCATTACATAAACATAAAATAAATGTCATACATAAGTATGACTACAATAGGAAAGCAAATTAAACTAACAAGAAGACACATAAACATCTAAAGTAACATGAGGCTTCTAGATTTGCTTCCAACTTCAAAAGGGTTCCTAGGTATTTATTGGGAAAAACTAAACATGACTATGTTTAGTTGGTTGGGCTATGTGGTGGTGGAGGTGGTAAAATGATGGGTCCTTGTGGTGGTGTGAGGAGGTGTTCAAGGTAGGAGAATTGAAGACTCAATTCATCTTTAAGGCCCATGATAAGGAGTTGGTTGTGGTGACAACAAGCACAACTCAAGGTGTGTGGTTGTAGGGGATAAAGGATGGGATGACCCATTAAAGGTTGAGGTGATGGTGATAGGGAAGATGATGATGTGTTGGTGGTAAGTTCAAAAGGTGATATGGGTGATAGGGCTAGTGTGAGGGCTAAAGGTTGTGGTGATGGTGAAGATGATGGGGTGAAGGTTAAAGGTGTGTTGGTTCTAAAGGTTGTGGAGGATGAGGATGTTGGTTTGGTTGATGTTGCCTTGGATGGAGCATGGGGTGTAGTGAAAGAAGATGATGATTTGGTTGAGGTTATGGGTGTGTGTGTATCATCATCATCATCCAAGGTGAGATCAATGAAAATTGTCTCTTTGGTGTTTGGTGAGATTTGTGATGTGTGAGTACTCTTGATCCATTGATCAATTTGAGTGGTTTCATTTGTTGGTTTGATGTAGAATCTTTGCTTCTTGAATACCCTTGATCCCATGATGGTGGTATGGTGAGTGTGAAGGTGTAAGGATGGGTGTAAGGATGGCAATGCATAATGTTAGCTTAAATAGCCAAATCATAAGCATGCAAGTTTGAAATGTTGGATTTGGGGATTTGGGTGCATGGGAATCAGGTTTTGTTTGTAGATTTTCAAGAAAAGAGAGTCAAAAAGTGGAAGAGAATAGCAGTTTTCGTCTTCCAGAGGCACGGCACCATTAAAGGTGCTACGGCACCACTAAATTTAGAGGAGCCGTGGCCTATTTAATGGAGCCGTGGGCTCTTTTGACCTTCTTTCCAGGTCTGCAGGTTTTAGGCAGCCTAAATGGGGAAATTTCTGGGGAATCCATTGGCTGCAAATCTCAAAGCCTCAAATTACTAAACACATAGAATTCCTAAAGCTAGTTTCAACTAGCAACTAACATGATCATGTGATCATCTATGTATTTAGGCAACTATTAAGCATGCATGAATTCAAGCATTTTTAACATCTAGTGCATGTAATAAAATAAGCTAACATGCATGATTTAGGCAAGATAAACCAACATGAGGATTAATTAACAAGAGAATTAATCATGTTCAAGTGTTAAAAGGAAACACATCAAGCTAGTTAATGTACTAAGCAACAATGCCACAAACTATTAGTAGTATTTTAATCATAATACTTATATTAATAATACTACTTAAGTTATTTCCATCTAATCCTTTCTTTTCCCCAACTTCTTAATTTTGTTCCCAAGCCCTTTGATCGCCTTGCCGATGGACTTGAATCCCCCGATAGTTTGCTCATGCATCTCCACTTGTCTATTGTACATTGTGGTTTGCCTTCTCATCACGTGGGATAGATTTACCATCCCATTTTCGAGGTCGGTTGTACGTCGAAATGATGAGGTATCAAGGTTGTCAAAGAAGGTGTCGGGAGAGGGAGTATTAGGACGAGTCGTTCCTTCTTCGTTTACCTCATCATCATCCTCATCCATGGGTTGAGAGGACGAACTGTGACCGAATGAGGAGGAAGAATGGGGAATATCGGAAGTGGATTTACGACCACGTTTGGACCCTTTGTCCTTACATTGCTTTGTGCGACGTTGTGGTCCACCAAGTGGTTTCATAACCGGATTGACTAGGACATAGTCGACATCATTGAGAGATGGGTAGGTTTGTATAACCCACCTGAACAAACGAGAAAGCAACATGCCATATGGCATGAGCTCATCGGAACGACGATGAATACTGGCCATCCGTTTGACCATGTAGTATGCGAGGTTGTAAGGTTCCTCGATACTAAGACAGTAGAGCATGTGGGCAAGACTTGCCGGAATGTGATCACGGTTGCCTGCAAGGCTTAACGCGTTCTCACGCAAAAGAAGTTCCCAATTTCTAATATCGGGACGGAGCTCTTTGAGGTATATTTTGTTTGGGTCGAGATAGACAATGGAACCATCACGTTTTTGATACGTGTTGGTGACTCGAGGGATTTGGATTACTTGTTTAATTACTTCAATGTCGGGAACTTCAGTACAATAGGCACCTTCATTCTCAAGATTGTAGTAAAGAGACTCTAGAGAATGGTCTTTAGTGAATGCACACTGACCATATGAGGGAATACCGAGAATGTGACCAATCTCGGTGACAGACAATATGATATTTTGGTGTCGAATCCAAAATTCAAGAAAGACGTTTCCGTCAAGATCGGTGTAGGTACGGACACAACTATAGAACTAGAGAATAAAACGAGGACAGACTTGATCGTTTATTTTGTATAAACAATCGAACTCGATAGAAGGAAAACAGGCACTGATGTTGTCTGTCGTGACATAGAGTGCATCGACTACACGCCCTTCGTGTATGTATCGATTTTGAACTTTTGCGAGATAGGCTCTTTGCTCATCAGGAATGTTTAGATTTTCAAGAGTACTAAGAATGTATGGTTTGGTATCTTGATAATCATTTCGAGGCATTGTTTGTCTACAAAAAAATATTTTTGTATATGTTAGTTCATTGCATTTTAATGATTACACTTCTAGTTTGTATGCCTAAATGCAAACAATGTGGAGGTGCAGCAATCTCGACTCTAAAATTATCCTAAAGAGATTACCCAAACGCTCCTAACTTCACTTTTGCTCAATCAAATATGTCGAACAATACATATCAATTATGTACTTCGAGCCATATTTGAGAGTTCATGTATGCATGCAAAAACGTTTTTAATTTGCATCAACAATGCATGAAAAAGGTTTCATGATCCTAGACTTGTGAAGTTTTTTGAAAAATGATCGAATTGGGGTGTTTGGCAAATGCCTCAACATGGCGCCAACAAGCTTTAAGATTGAAAAGCTTTAATGCAGAACGTTCCTAATCCAATTTTAATCATCCTAAACATGATTCCATTGCAAATAATCAATCATAATCCGAATTTAGTGATTAATTTCGGATTACGTTTTGCAACATAAATGGGTTTTTGGAAGTCCTAGGTTTAGGGAATCATGTGAATGCTACATTGTCTAATCCTAGTCTTAATTTCACAAGGGTTCAATTAATTTTGAAAATCCCCAATTTGGATTTATACTCAAGAACAAACCCTAGACTCAAATTAAATAAAATTAAGAGTGATTTACTTACAATTAGTGATGTTGTGATTAGGATTTGTTAATTTCAATGCCTCAATCTTGATTTGCAAAAGATTAATTGAATTATGGTGTTATGGTTCGGTTTTGATAGCAAGTGGAAGTGGTTTTGTGTGTTTGGAAAATTTGTGCAGAAGAAAAGAGTAACTGGGCGCGTTTATCAAATGCACGGCTCCACGGTTCCACTAAACATTAGTGGAACCGTGGCTCTTTAGTGGAGCCGTATGTCTGATGGTCCAGTTTTTCTTCTGTTTTGACTTTTGGCTGATTAATCTTACTTATTTAGTAAGACTTTTTGACACGAGGAAAAAGTTTATACCCAATAAACTTTTTGACGAAAGATGATTAAATGGGATGACCGGAAATGACCTTAGTGTTTCCGAGGAAATTGACTAAGTTGTCATTGGATGAGGATTTACTTCTAGTATTTCCCGTGAAATAAATAGAAGTTATGAGTTTGTGTTAGGAGGATGATGATGCGTGCGTGCGTATGCTCTAATTTATACCCACGGTATATCGTTGTAGTTTTAGCAGTATTCAAGTTTTAAATTTATATTTAGCCGACTTATCAATAACACACACACTTTAACGAGCAGTGTACCCGGTCAGTATGAATATAATGGTAAGTAGAGTGTCGATCACTAAGAGTGGAACGTATTATCTAGTTATCCTAATCAGTATTTTAATATCTTAAGTTAGCTATACAACCTAATCTAACGCAAGGGGGTTCAGCCTGAGAGACTGGCACGGTTTGGTTGCAATTAAATATAAACTAAACTAATAGGCACGAATCAGCGAATAGCACACACGTACACAGATAAATACTCGAGACAATAAGAAGACCTGTCCTGATAGTTAAGTAGCTTGTCACTTGTTTTATTGCTAGTTTTATATGAAGTGTATAGTTCGATGCAACGCACCGAGATTAAGTCCTTTCTCGTTGGTTCTAATCTTATCGGCGAGTAAACCCTTAATGATTACTTATGACTATCCTATTTATCTTTCTTCCTACTTTTCTACAAACGATAGAATGCATAGGCGATCTAATAAATAGGCGAGGGCAGAGGCATGGCGACCCGATCAATGCTCAGCTAGACACAAAGGTTATCAATGCACTAATAAAAGTCACCAAAGACATCAACATATAAACTTTAATTAATGGGAAAGCAGTTTTAAGGGAGTGCAACCTTTCCGTTGTCACATTACACAAGCCACCAATCCTGATGAATTAAAGTGTACTAAAACAATAAAACAAAACTACTTAATGAATTGAATACATGCAGGACCTTCTTACAGCTCTTGTATCTTCGTTCAAGGTGTGTCTTGTGCTGCTATCTCGACTGAATTCGTCCTAGGGTTTCTGTCTCCTCCTTCGTATATATTATATCCTCCCGAAATTCGTCTGGTCTTGGGGTATTTATAGTTTCTGTCTGAGGGTAAGATGCGGCGCATCTAATAAGTAGATGCGGCGCATTGACTTAACTTCGCGTGGGGTCCAAGATTAATATATTCAGGAATATTCGTACACCGCCAGAAGATGCGGCGTAACTCCATTTATAGATGCGGCGCATGTCCTCTTGTATCTTGGATCGAAACTGGTGAAATCTTGATAGTGATGCGCCGTATGTAATAAGCAAGATGCGGCGTATCTGGAGCAGAATGTCTTGATCTTGTACATTTCAGTAGACTCTTAACTTCTTGCTTGTTTTGCTCCATAATTAGTCCAAAATCGCTAAGTTTCACATAGTACTTGTTTTTACCTGAGAATTACAAAAGTAAACATTAACGTATCAATTCTCACAGATAATATAATAAAACAAGTCAAATAAATATGATAAATGATGGTAATAAAATGTACTTATTTGAGTTCATCAGGATGACTATAATATTTCCCATGAAATATTTAATTAGTCGGAGTACGCGACACAAGGAATGACTAGATATTTCCCGTGAAATATTCATGAGTCATGTGACGAGTGAAAAATATGACTTAAAAAGTCATGAGCGATTTGTAGAGAATGACTTCAATGTTTCCCGCGAAACTTTCGAGAGGTCATAGAAGGGATGAAAGGTTATGAGGTATGACGTGACGGATGACTTTAATATTTCCGTAGAAATATTGAAATAGTCATGAGCGGGATAAGAGGAATGACTTGAAAAGTCATATGATGGGACGTGAGAGATGACATTAATATTTCCAATGGAGTATTAAGAGGTCATTTGACGAGAATGTAAAGGTTAAGGTGAGAAGAGATACTTTTCAAAGAAAAGATTTCTCTTTCGACGTTATCATGACGGAGGAGATGTCTTTCCGCGGGGAGATGACGTACTTCGACGAGCTTCGTTCATGAGCAAACTATAGGGTTCCCGGACAAGTCTAATGGCATCTTGACTGCTACTCTTCACAGGGAGTTGTCTCATCTATAGTGTTTGTTGTCATGCCTTTCCGGCGCTTGCGTACTCGGTTTCGGTCGTGGTGACAGTAAGAGTAGTTTGTTTCTTGGGGAACCAAGAAGTTTGTTAACAAACCTATGAAGGTACAAACATTGCTCTTTATGCCTCAGTCCACATCAACTCTCGCATTATCAGAGTTGGTTTAGAAACATTTTCTACAACCGTCTCCTTGAGATATCGTAGTCTCAAGTGTCTAGTATCTTCAATGTATCATATGATACATTGAACACTTTGATGTAAGAAGTTTTGGGACACTTCTTACAAGTGGGCACAAAGCCAACACTATTCATGATAATGGACCTACTTGCCGTTAGGTAAACTACTTTACCTATTGTGCCCCTAACCTAGTTATATCCGTGTACTCACCTTCATCGTCTCTTGTGAGATTCGTTATCACGGATATGGGCATTAGTATAGATTAGCATTTGTCTAATCTAAGTATCTTATACATATATAGTATACATAGGTTTATGTGGATACTTTCTTTAGGTTGAGTTATCTACGGGCCAGGGAAGAAACTTAATTCACTCATCATTTTCGTTTCAAACTTGTCACGCATGATCTTGAAGCGATCATCGAATATTTCTGGACAAGTTGAGTTCGTAATGATGAATTGTGAATTTCTGTTTCTTTATGACAGTGCCTACCAAGTTAGATTCTAACACTACTACATGCTTAGCATTTCTATCAACAAGGGTGTTTTAAGAAAGCGTACATGTGCCTGAGGTGTTTGCTCTTAAAACTAGAAGACTAGGGTACCTTTGTTGGATGTTAAGCATGAAATACACGACTTGACTATTGCGTCACCGGATTTTCTTGATAACGCATCATACTCCTTTTGCTAGACTCCAAGGTTTATTTACACTCATGTTTTCCTAGCAAAACAAATGTTCAAACATCTGGTCCCCAATATCTCATGGGTCCAAAGTTGTTAGAGTTAAACATCCTACGCATTTGTTGCGTTAGTTTAGGATGTGAGAATGGAGGACACATTTCCCATGGTAAGTAACTTTGTGGTGGACGATCATTCCAAGTTACGGGAAAGTTACTTGGATGATTTTGTCTTCTAAAGTTACCTCTCGGTAGAGGAGTTCTAGACCGAGGTTTGGGAGAGTTTACCTTTCTAGGTGGAGGAGTAGTTGACCTAGTGTCACGCTTTACAAATCCATGTTCGGGAGATGACAATGGTTTGTTAAAGCCTTTGGTTTCCTCTCTACTTGGAGTAGACACTTTAGTTCTATTTACAGCTACTTGACTTGGTTTAGGACTTAAGTTATTTTTCAGAATTGACCCAGTTTTGTCCTCAGCACCACATGGTACCACGGTACCACTAAGTTTAGTGGTGCCGTCTGTACCTTTAATGGTGTCGTCACCTTCAGACATGGACTTTTCAGGCATTACAAATTTAACTTGTTTGGTACCACTTGTAGAAGCCTGATTTGGGTCAAATCCTAAACCCGAACGGTCATGTTCACTATATCTAATATTTTCAAGTATATCATTAAGCTTTTTAGTTCCTTCATCAAACTTAATGATTCTTAAAGCATTTTCTTTAAGTTTTTCATTTTCTACTTGAAGACTTATACATGACCTGCATCCTAAGTCTACTTCCTTGTTTTTCTCAAGTCTCTTGACTTGATCTTTTAGTTCTAAGACTTGTAGTTCTAGTTCTTTTAATTTTAATTTTAGCTTTGTGTTTATACCTAAGATCTTAGTACTAACTACGCATAGTTTGTTGTATTCGTCATGTAATTCACTGTCATCTATTGACGAATTATTATCACTATAATAAGAAGAGTCAGAATGTACCTCGTTAGAAGCTTGAGCCATTAGGCACGTTTCATCGTTAGGCTTCTTCTCTTCTTCTTCACCGCTATCACTCCAAGAAACTCCTACAAAGGCTCTTTGGTTGTTGGATTTTGGTGGCTTAGGACATTCTCCTATGAAGTGATTAGGATCTCCGCATCTATTGCATCTCCTATCACTTGTCCCTTTTCTTTCATCATGATTTCTTTGGGATGACTTCTTCTCATCGCGAGATTGTCTAGGAAATCTACCTTTCCTCCTAAAGAACTTTCTAAAGTTCCTAACGGCTAGTGCGTACTCTTCATCTTCACTACTGGAACTCGAACATTCCTCATCAATAGACTCCTTCTTGGCTTTTAATGCTAGAGATCTAACTCTCTCGCTTTTGCCTTTGACAATGTCAGAGTCTTTCTTGATGATCATCTCGTGAACTTTCAAGTTTCCTATAAGTTCATCGAGTGACAATGCCGCCAAGTCCTTTGACTCTTCTATGGCGGTGACCTTTGCTCTCCATTTAGGATGTAGAGCTCTAAGAAACTTCCTAACATAGTTCTTACTAGAATAACCTTCATCAAGAGCTTTAAGACTAGTGATAATAATATTAAATCTAGCAAAAGCATTATCTATTGACTCATCCTCCGAAATGGAGAATTGTTCATATTGTTGAACAAGAAGATCTATCTTGTTCTCTTTTACTTGGTTATTACCTTGGTGAGTAACTAACAAGGTTTTCCAAATATCTTTTGCCGTATTACACATGAAAATTATTTCAAACTCCTTTTTAGGCAAAGCATTATAAATCATCATTTTAGCCTCATTATTTTTGGCTAATTTCCTTTTTAGTTCATCACTTTGTTTATCATAAGAAACTATTTCATCCTTTTTAGTTTCCGGATTCTTTTGAATAGGTTGAAAGTCACCCTCGGTAATAACATGCCAAAGATCAATGTTAGAATTTAATAATCAAGACTATCATATTATTAAGTAAATCAAGTAGTCACATATGCGGAAGCGTAGGAACAATTATAACACGTAAAGGATTAACATAAACATAATAAGAACGTACCGTATTGATTCTAGCCCGAACAAGAATCAAAAGCAATTGTCTTGAATAATGTGAAGAACCCTAATTAGGGTTTATATGGATCAATGATTAACCCCTTACCGTTTTGTTAATCGATCCCTTGATAATTACTATAGTGAGTAATTACCTCGTTCTTGTACACACAAATTAAACCGTATTAAGGTTATGCAAGTAAAACACAAGATTATTTTTGATACACAAAAATCGATCCAAACACCCCTTGGAGGAGATGATTCGATCGGCAAACCCAAAGGAAGAACAAAGAAAACTTTTAGGGATAATTGTGTGTTCAAGAGTTATGAAAACCAAGACCCCTTGTGTTTGTATATATACTAGTTTAGAAACTTGGAGAAAAAGCAAAGGGTTGGGTCGATCCAACCCATGGCCGGTCGATCCATAACCCAAAGGAGGGTTCTAGATCTTTTCCTTGTTTCCTAATTTTACACAAACACTTCTTTCCTTATTTGCGTTTAACGGTCGTTAGTCATTTAACGGAAAACACTAACGGTCGTTAAGTTCTTGTGTTAATAATAAATATATAAAATACATTTATTATTATTCCTTAATACTCATTTGTAATGTGTGCAATCCCGAGGTCTCGGGTTCGATACTAGACATACGACTATTAATATTTATCCACAACTCCAACAGCTCCCACTTGGATATCTATTAATAGCGTAATGACATTGGTTGGCGTCTTGCAACACTCCAATGCCCCTAGTTCGACTCGAGCTAGGTTTCCTGGAAAAAACCTTTAATGATTCATCATTATTATTATCCTTTTGTTACTAATACCACGTTAATAAAGATATGGATCTCAGTCATTCTTTAATTAACAATTCTGTTTCTCGTTGTTTATGATTGAACAAGATTACCAAAACATCTGAACGTATTCCAGATAGACTTTGGGCGTGCGCACGCAAACACCTTGTCAACCCTACGAGGGGCCCAGCAGTATTAAACTTCAAAACAAATTTGAAGGAACAAATTCTTTCTTGACTACAAGAATAACCCATGAACTTTGCAACACTTCTGAAAACAATCCTTATAACTTCCAGTTACGGTAAGCGGTAGATTGCTTTACAAAAATGCACTACATCCATGACTCTTATCTGGTATCTCAAGTCTGAGGATAACTATTTCATGAATTACTTGATGACAAGATCCATAAGTAATACCATGTAGTTGGGATAAGTCCTATATTCAATTCATTGAATATCATGTGAAATTGGTATGTCAACGCATCAATATACTTTCAAGTATATTCTAACCAATACTCAGATTTGTCTTAGTTCAATGATATTCCCATATCATTAATTGACAATGGACAATTTAGAATAACATAAGTTATTCACGGATTTAAACATGCAAATATAGGACACAATTTATTATTAATGAAAACAAACGTACCTAGTACTTTAATTCATTATAAATAATAATTGCTTAATGTCCTTTATCCAAACACTAAATAGATCAATGCATGATATTACTTGTTAATGAATTATGCCTCAAGTCATGTCTATCATACTTGTTGACAAGGCATAAATCAACTAACTTTGATCTATAAAATTTTGAGAATACTTATTTCAAGAATTATTGAAATTCTTGTATGTGTGCAACCAACTATCTTGATATAGTTACACAATCTTTCATAAATGATGTGATATCCTCAACCATCAATTTATGACAATCAAACTTTCAAACATTTTAAAGTTTAAAGTATTCTAACCTTTTAATGTATAATGCAACTATGCTTCTTAGTTAAGCATAACTAGTTTACATGGTCATTATCAAGGATAAAATCCTACCATGACTAGTATTGAGTGTCATCTCAATCAAACAAACACTATTGTATAAAACTACAATATGCCTTTTAACTATTCCGTAAACTTAATATCAATTGTGTAATTTTGATGCCTTATAATCTTTCAAGATTTGTTGGCTATAACAATTACGCAACAACTTGCCATATTGTTTATACTTAGAATTTAGGAGCAATTCCAGGTTGAGGATCATTATTCTAAGTCAAAACATATTCGACGAGAATATCCATTACACAATTTATCAAATATCTTTTATTAGATATCAAATATTGTCAAATCATTTTACATTCAAACATGACACAACAATGATATACATGAAAATCCTAGAATCAATCATAGATTTTATTCATGTTCTAACTTATCAAAAGATATATTTTTCATTTAGACTTTCTAAATGATATGTTATGTCTTATTAGATTTAATTACCGCACATGTTTATAATAATAAACATATATCTCAAGGTTGTATGTTTTACTTCTTAAATTCTTCAAGTAAAGTTTCATTCCAAGTTAAGACTTAACATTTTAACTTACATGGAATGTTACTTCCCATATGTTATACAACATACATTATTTAAGAAATTAAACGCAATACTCCCACTAGCTTTTAGGAATACTTAGAAATTGTCTTATTTCAATTATAAATCAAACAACGGATTTAATAATTAAACATAAGAATATTTCATTGATGCATGCATAAATCCATTCATGGATTTTTACACTTTGTACACTTCCAAAATAATTATGAATTCAAACATCCTTTCGATTACTTACCGTCCTCGCTCAAGTAATCACTCAAGAAAGAGTTTTTGTTGGGAATTAAATATTCTGAAGATTAGAGTATTAGAAATTACTCTAAGTCAAGGTACTGCTCGTACATCAAAGTATTGCTAGTACATCAAGGTACTGCTAGTTCATGATCAAAGTACTGCTGCTTCATCAAAGTACTGCTGATCAGTGACTCATAGGATAAGATCAAGAAGATATTTATTGTATTTTGGTCAAACATATACGGTAGATAATATCTTACTCCATGTGCTTAGTTAACAAGTTGTATACATAGATACATGTTGTATCTTATGTACTGACACAATATGCATAAGTTAAATAAGTAAGTCGGTCAAGACTTTTAGCAAAATTGTAAAGATCTCTTGCAAACTATAAAAGAGATCTTAGACTTAGATATTATATACTAGACACAATATAGAATACACATGCACATGCATAACTGTTAGAACAAGAACAAAAACAATATCACAAGTCTAAAACATAAGATTCAAGGTTTTGTAACCCTAGTGAAAAACTCAAGATCACTCGTATTATTTGGAATAATATTGAATCGTTTAGTGAAATACTTTCTTTGTTCATTGTTAAGTAACAAACATAATTCTTCCATTTCCATAACATACATAACCTTCTAAGTGTGGTTAAGTAAATTCCGCGTGCTTAATCATATTAAGTCAATATATCTCATACACAAAGACACAAGGTTTAACCACCTTAACCGTGTATACACTAGATCCTCACAGTTGGTATCAGAGCTTAGGGTTGATATATTTGAATTAGAAGAAACAGAAATGGATCCACATGATGTTCAAACAAATGTTGCTGCAAAGTTGCCCATAATCAAACCCAATGAGTTTGAGTTATGGAGGATGAGAATTGAGCAATATTTCATGGTCCAAGATTATACTCTTTGGGATATAATTATATATGGTGATTCCTTTTCACCAAGCTACTCAGAGGTTGTTCTAGAAGGTAAAACAAGTAGAAAAAGAAATACTGGACCAGTGTCAAATGAAGAAAAGATACTGAAGAGAAATGATCAGAAAGCAAGAAATTTATTGCTTATGACCATTCCTAGTGAGCAGATGCTATCATTTAACAAGTATCTTGATGCAAAAACTCTTTTTGAAGAGATTTGTGCATATTTTGGTGGTAATGAAACTACCAAAAAGACACAGAAGACACTACTAAAGCAACAATTTGAAAACTTTACTGCTTTTAGTAATGAGTCTCTTGATAAGCTATTCTCAAGATTACACAAGCTTGTCAGTCAGTTAGCTGTGTTAGGTGTTGAGACAGAGAAGGAAGATCTCAACATGAAGTTTTTAAGAAGTCTACCTGATGAGTTCCATACTCATGTTATTGTCTGGATGAACAAACCAGACATTGAAACAATGAAGCTCAATGATTTGTACAACAACTTCAAAATTGTTGAACAAAGTCTTAGAAAGTCTGGAACTTATGGTACTAGTTCTGGAAACGTGGCACTCTTGTCAGTTCCTAGTATTAGTAAGAATGAAGAGGTAGATGAAGGTGAAAGTGCTCCTTCTACAAGTTCTCACAAGGATGTTGCTGGTCTTGGAGATTCAACATTCTATGCTTTCATTACCAGTCAATCTAATGGCTCTCCTCTCAACCATGAAGACCTTGAGCAGGTAGATGGTGATGATTTGGAAGCTATGGATATTAAATGGCAGGTTGCTTTGCTTAGCATGAGGGCTAAGAAGTATTGGCAAAGAACTGGGAAGCAAATTACCATAAATGGTAATGATACTGCTGGGTTTGATAAGAAGAAAGTGGAGTGTTTCAACTGTCATAGGTTAGGACACTTTGCTAAGGAGTGTAGAAGCCCAAGAAAGCAGGAGAATAGAAACACATGGTATAAGCAAGATAGGAAAAAGGAAGTTACTGTTGAAGAGCCAAAGGCTATGTTGGCTATTGATGGTATTGGTTATGATTGGAGCTCTATGGCTATTGAAGAGGATGCACCACCAAATGCTGCTCTTTTGGCCAATGAATTTGCTCTAATGGCTCATTCTGATTCAGAGGTAAACAATATTACATCTTGTACTGAATCATGTCCTAATCTTAAAGCTTATGAAGACCTTAATAAGAGATTTGAAGCTCATAAACAAGAGCTGCTTGATTCTTTGTTTAATTTGGCTAATCACAAAAGAGGTCTAGGTGTTTTAGAAAAACAAGTCTTACATTTTAAAAATAATGAAATTCATTTTGCTGATGACATCAATATACTAAAAAATGACATTAAGATCAGAGATGAGTGTATTGTTGAGTTGAATGAATCATTAGCTAAACATAAGAATGAAAGAGAAAATGTAAAGGTTTCTGTGGATGTTTTAGCACATTCCTCAGAAGGATTCAATAAGCTTTGGGAAGCCCAAGTTATTGATAAGGTCAATTCTGGTGTTGGATTTAAGTCTGTACCCCCACCATACAGAGGTGTTCATTCACCTCCAGGTATTGATTTAGCACACACAGGGTTACCTGAGTTTCAAGAACCAATCATGGAATATGGTTCTAAGGTCACTAAATCTCCAAAGATAGAGAAGGTAAGTAAAAGTTTAGATAAAACTTTATCTTATCAGGACAAGGTGTCCTTTATTAAGAAAGGAGATACTATAGTTGTTGAAGATTGTACAACTGATAGTGATAGTGATGAAGAAGAACAGGTTATGTCTAAACCTGTATTGGTTAAGAAAGTAGGAACAAGTCTTCCTAAGATAGTCAATCACAACACTAACAGGCCTAAGTCAAATGTTAAAGGTACTGTTAGGAAACCAGTTAGATATTGTGAACAATATAGAACTACAAACAAGCCCAGAGGTAACCAAAGGAATTGGAACAACCTCAAGTCTAACCAATTAGGTGATGACTTTGCATTTTATAATAAAGCTTGTTATACATGTGGTAGTTTTGACCATCTTGCAGCTTTCTGCAACCAAAGGGTAACTGGGTATGAATACAATAGGGTGAATTACAAAAGGCAAACTCCTCAAACTCTTTTTCACTCTAATACTCATAGATCTAAACCCAGAACAGTCTCAAACAAGTCTGGACTCAAAGGTCCTGATAGACAAAAAGGTCCTGTTAACAAAGTACTGCCAGTTCAAACTCAAAGTACTGGTAAATCTAAAAGTACTGTTAGACCTTTGATGACTGTTAACCCAAAATCAACAGCTAAAGATGCAAAAACAACTTTCAAACATGCATCTAAAACTGTTCTAAGGCCCATTCAATCAAAAGCAGTGGTCCACAAACAAATTTGGAGACCAAAGGGTGTGACTTCAAAGTTAGCAGACTCTGCTGAACATGTTACTCACTCTGCTGCTAAGGGTAATAGGGCAAATGCTGTTAAGGCCTCAGCATGTTGGATTCAAAAATCCAATGTTGCATCAACAGTCCTTAAAAGATTAAACTATATTGATGCAAGAGGCAGATTCAAGTCAGTAATGGCTTGGATCCCCAAAGAAAACTAACTTTCTTATTTGTGTGCAGGGACATTCTATTGATCATCAAGATCAAGGATTCTCAGATAGTGGATGTTCCAATCACATGACAGGAAACATGTCTTATCTTTCAGATTTTCAAAAATTCAATGGAGGATATGTTACCTTTGGAGGTGGTTTTCGTGGCAAAATTTCTGGTAAAGGTACTATTAAAACCGGAAATTTAGATTTTGAAAATGTGTACTATGTACAAGAGTTAAAGTATAATCTTTTTAGTGTTTCACAAATGTGTGACAAAAAGAATAATGTCCTTTTTACTGACACTGAATGTCTTGTTCTATCTAAGGATTTTAAGATGCCTGATGAAAATCAAGTACTTCTTAGAATTCCTAGAAAGGCCAACATGTATAGTGTTGATATGAAGAACATCATTCCTAAAAAGGATTTAACTTGTCTTGTATCAAAGGCCACATTGGATGAATCAATGTTATGGCATAGACGGCTTGGTCATATTAATTTCAAAACCATAAATAAAATTGTTAAGAATGGTTTGGTAAGAGGTTTACCTCACAAAAGATTTGAAAATGATCAAACATGCATTGCTTGTCTAAAAGGCAAACAACACAAAGCCACTTGTAAGCCCAAAATTTTTAACTCTATCAATCAGTCATTGTTTATGCTGCATATGGACTTATTTGGACCAGTTTCAGTAAGGAGTATACAACATAAAAAATATTGTCTTGTTATAACTGATGACTATAGCAGATTTACATGGGTTTTCTTTTTAGCCACTAAGGATGAGACATCAAGCATCCTTAAGGAATTCATTACACTGATAGAAAACCAAGTAAGCAAGAAAGTCAAAGTCATTAGGAGTGATAATGGGACAGAGTTTAGAAATAGAGTTATGGATGATTTCTGCAAAGAAAAAGGTATTAGGAGAGAATATAGTGTTGCTAGAACACCACAACAGAATGGAGTGGTTGAAAGAAAGAATAGAACACTAATTGAAGCTGCTAGAACAATGTTAGCTGATTCTAAGCTACCAATAATCTTTTGGGCAGAGGCAATTAACACTGCTTGCTATGTTCAAAATAGAGTTTTAGTTGTGCAGCCTCACAATAAGACATCATATGAACTCTTTAATGGTAGAACTCCTGCAATAGGATTTCTTAGACCTTTTGGATGTCATGTGACAATTCTCAATACCTTAGACCATTTAGGAAAATTCGATGGTAAAGCAGATGAAGGTTTCTTAGTTGGATATTCTCTTGTTAGCAAAGCTTTTAGAGTTTACAACTTAAGAACTGAGAAAGTTCAAGAAGAACTACATGTGGAGTTTCAGGAAAACAAATCCAATGTAGTAGGTCAAGGACCAAAATGGATATTTGATCTTGATTATCTAACAAACTCTATGAATTATTTACCTGTTGTTGCAGAAACTAATAATTTTTCAGGTTCACAAGCAACAAATGAGGTGGAGTTAGATAAAGATCAATCTGATGTTCTTATGCCATTGTGGTCAAGTACCAGTGTGGATTTAGCTTCAAACAATGATGAATCTTCTTCTGGTAAAGCAAAAGAGGATGTTGAGGCTCAAAGAAAAGATGTTGGAACAGAGGAACAACTCAATATGTTGAATATTGAAAGTACTGCTGAGACAGAGCAAGGTACTGTGAGTACTTCTCAAGGTACTGGTGGTTCATTTGAAGGAACTGTTAGTTCAGCTGAAGGTCCTGCTGGTCCTTCACACTCAAAAGATGCAGAGTTCCAAGAAGATGAAGTGGATGTGACTAATCTTACACCAGTTTATCATGTTCCTACTACCCCACACACAAGAATTCACAAAGTTCATTCCCTAGATAATGTGATTGGAGATGTACAATCTGGTGTGAAGACAAGAAGACAACTAGTCTCTTCAGACCAACAAGGGATTCTTGATGCCCTTTATGCTTCAAAACAACATGAACTTTCAAACTCATGTTTATTTGTATGTTTTCTCTCTCAAAAGGAACCAAAGAATATTCTTACAGCCCTAGATGATTCAAGCTGGGTAGAGGCTATGCAAGAAGAGCTTCTTCAGTTCAAGATTCAAAAGGTTTGGGTGCTAGCTGATTTACCTACAGGTGAGAAGCTAATTGGCACTAGATGGGTTTTTAAGAACAAAAGGGATGACAGAGGAATTGTGACTAAGAATAAGGCTAGACTAGTAGCACAAGGGTACACACAAGAAGAAGGAATAGATTATGATGAAGTTTATGCTCCAGTAGCAAGGATTGAGGCAATTAGGCTGTTTCTAGCTTATGCTTCATTTTTAGGCTTCACAGTCTACCAAATGGATGTTAAAAGCGCATTTTTATATGGTAAAATTGAAAGAGAGGTGTATGTTTCACAACCTCCTGGTTTCATTGATCCATTACATCCAAACAAAGTGTACAGAGTAGTGAAAGCTCTCTATGGCCTTCATCAGGCACCAAGAGCTTGGTATGCAACACTTGCTTCCTACTTATTAGAAAATGGATTTCAAAGAGGAAAGATTGATCAGACACTTTTCATCAAACAGCACAAGAAGGATCTTCTGTTAGTGCAGGTGTATGTGGATGACATTATCTTTGGATCTACAAGGAAGGAAATGTGTTTAGAATTTGAGAAGCTTATGAAAGATAAGTTTCAAATGAGTTCTATGGGAGAACTTACATTCTTTTTGGGTTTGCAAGTTAAGCAATCATCTGAAGGCATATTTATTAGTCAAGACAAATATGTTGTAGAGATACTTAGAAAATTTCAATTTGCTGATTCAAAAATAGCAAGCACACCAATGGACTCAGAGAAGCACCTTCTGAAAGATGAAGATGGAGAAAATGTAGATGTACACAATTACAGATCTATGATAGGCTCTTTGATGTATCTTACATCATCTAGACCTGATATCATGTTTCCTGTTTGTGTCTGTGCAAGATTTCAAGTTACTCCAAAGGTTTCTCATTTAACTGCAGTCAAGAGAATTTTTAGATATCTTAAAGGTCAACCAAGGTTGGGTATATGGTATTCTAGAGAATCTCCTTTTGACTTGGTAGCATATTCGGATAGTGATTATGCTGGTGCTAGCTTAGACAGAAAGTCAACAACTGGAGGATGTCAATTCCTTGGGTGTAGACTTGTCTCATGGCAGTGTAAGAAGCAAACAAGTGTGGCAAATTCAACAACTGAAGCTGAATATATAGCTGCTGCAAGTTGCTCTAGTCAAGTTCTATGGCTTCAAAACCAACTCCTTGATTATGGGTACAATTTCTTAAACACTGTTATTTATATTGATAATAGTAGTACAATTTGTATTATTAAAAATCCGGTACAACACTCTAAAACAAAACACATTGAAATTAGGCATCACTTTATAAGAGATTGCAATGAGAAAAGATTAATTCAAGTTCTTAAAATTGCTTCAGAGCATAATTTTGCAGATCTGTTAACAAAAGCTTTTGATGTTTCAAGGTTTCAGTACTTAATAGCAAGTATTGGAATGCTTAATCTTTAAATTTTCAATATGATGTGTTTTTGTACATAAATTTTTGAAAGTACTGCTGGATTTATAAGGTACTGCTATATCAAAATTTGAATTGTGTTATTCATACAGTTGGTTTTATGATTAATCTAATGCAAGACAAGTACTTTGTACATTGTTCTTTTGGTTTTAGACTAACTATTTCAGGTATGAATATGTAAACACAAAGGATATTTCAAGTGAAATGGGAACAGCAGAATGCCTATCAAATTGCTGACCATAGTAGATTTATGATGGACTGAGTTTAGGAATTAAACCTCCTTAAAACTTCTTTCTTGAAATCTAGTTATGATATTTCACATTGAATTGATGACTTAGTTGATCAGATAGTAACTGATACAACTCACTTTCTATCATTTTATACTTTCAAGTATAATGAGTTAGTCTAAGGACATCTGATAGAAATAACAGCTAGTGAAAGTGAATCTAACACTTGTGTTGGAGGTAACAATTACTATGAGCTGGAAACCCTGTCAAGAAAATCTTTTGAATAGATTTATCTTTTCACAGGCAGTTAGTGATAACTGAAATACATTGGTTCTCACACGACCAGAGGTTATTTTTAAACCGAAATTTTGATTAGGTGTCTGTTACACACTTGATTCTTTCAAAATGGTTGGAAGTAGTATGATTTTTCAATTCTAAAATCATGAACATACTACTAAGTTAAATGATTTCTTAAAAGGATTTTCAAGGATTCAGAAAAACCATTCATTTATGGATTATGAATCAAAATGTCCACTGATTCACCTCTCATAGGAGTTAACACACCTAGAAGTGATGAGGACAGCAACTTAAACTCTTAAGGAATTGATGGCTTCATGTACAATATTGTCTGAAAACAAGTTCAAACTAATAGATCAGGTGATATGAAGAGAAGTTCTTTAGTACATAGTGAGATCTTCCAAACAAGGGGAGGAAATTAAAGTTATTTACTTCAGGGGAGGAAATAATTGCCCAGAAAAGGAAGAATAAAACCAATATATGGAAGGAGAAGACAAGAGCATACAAGATGATGTAGAGGTTGAAAATGATTAGAACAGATCAAATATCTAGAAGGGATGAAGCATTCCTAAAGGAGAAAGTTCTATCTAGATCAAACAAAGAAAAGTTTCAATTTCACTTCAAAGACATGCTGGTTAGATGATTTCACTTGTTGAAACAAGCATCCAAGATACACAGCATCATTGCCTCTTACAATTCCTCCATCCAAGGAAATTGCACCATCTTTGGTACAATGTTTTGATATTTGCTGAAGTCAAAGAAGAACAAAGCAGATGAGTTCAGAATAGAAGAATGTTCAGATTCAAGAAGTGTTTGAAAGATCTTCACAAGTCCTCATTTAATTCAGAAAAACATGTTTGAATTAATTCACATGTTTAGGGGAGGATTGTTGGGAATTAAATATTCTGAAGATTAGAGTATTAGAAATTACTCTAAGTCAAGGTACTGCTCGTACATCAAAGTATTGCTAGTACATCAAGGTACTGCTAGTTCATGATCAAAGTACTGCTGCTTCATCAAAGTACTGCTGATCAGTGACTCATAGGATAAGATCAAGAAGATATTTATTGTATTTTGGTCAAACATATACGGTAGATAATATCTTACTCCATGTGCTTAGTTAACAAGTTGTATACATAGATACATGTTGTATCTTATGTACTGACACAATATGCATAAGTTAAATAAGTAAGTCGGTCAAGACTTTTAGCAAAATTGTAAAGATCTCTTGCAAACTATAAAAGAGATCTTAGACTTAGATATTATATACTAGACACAATATAGAATACACATGCACATGCATAACTGTTAGAACAAGAACAAAAACAATATCACAAGTCTAAAACATAAGATTCAAGGTTTTGTAACCCTAGTGAAAAACTCAAGATCACTCGTATTATTTGGAATAATATTGAATCGTTTAGTGAAATACTTTCTTTGTTCATTGTTAAGTAACAAACATAATTCTTCCATTTCCATAACATACATAACCTTCTAAGTGTGGTTAAGTAAATTCCGCGTGCTTAATCATATTAAGTCAATATATCTCATACACAAAGACACAAGGTTTAACCACCTTAACCGTGTATACACTAGATCCTCACAGTTTTGATATTCCATTGCCATCCTTCATATAAATGAAAATAGATATGACAATTATTATCTTTATATATTTAATGTGCTTATGAAAGAGTATTCAATCATAGTTAATTACTTAAGTATGATTAATAATCTTGTCACAATACATACATTTAATATGTGTACAATATTGTCCATATGATTTCTACATAAAGATTTAAACCACTAGGGTTTTCTATCTTTAAATAAACTCATCATCATTCTCTAACTATTAAGAATTAAGATAAACCAAATTTGTAAAATTTGAATATCTTTATGAACAACATCTATAACATTCATAGCATGAGTAATTTACCCAATTCATTATTTGGTAATACTTCATCATAATTATTAACAGGCTTACCATAATCCTGTAACTCATAATCCTTAGCATATTAATCAGATATCCAAGGTATCCTTGCGGATCTATGAATGAGAATTCCATCATCTTGAGATCTAACATTTACATGTCTAATCTCATCATGATATTTGCTAGTGTATTTTAGAAGATTATGTATCTTGTAACTTTATCTCTACAAGATAAAACTCCCACTTGCCTTTTGTAATTTATAGACTATCTATAAATAATTAGCAATTAAAGCAACACCATATTGTTCTCTTTTGGGATATTACAAATACACATGATAGTTCCTGACATTCGTTTGTTAATATCTAGCTTCATCAGAAGTTTAACAAATTCAGAACTTCATTTTAAGACTTAATGTGATTCATCACATTCCATAATAAATAATGTCTTATAAATCTTCTAGGAGTCTAATTGAGTATATTCAATCCATACTCAATTTCCTAACCTTGATAACTTTTGGAAGAAAAGAAGTTATAGTTATCTTTAACCAAACAATACAAATAAAGTTTGATTTTCCTAACTGAACACACCACAAATATGTGGTATTTCATTAGAACTCATATTGTGAGATAATCTAACAATATGAAAGATAACTTTGTATTCCTATTGGCTTACCTATTTCCCAACCAAGTCATCTTAATGATGAAATAGAATTTCAAGCCTCTTGCATGCCTTATAACTCAAGTACTTATTAAATAAGTCATTTCATGTTCATGTTTCAATTAAGAAGACATAAACTGTTATAATCCCACTACACGTTATAAATCATTAATCAACTCAATGACTTCTTGTATATGTCTTTTAATAAAGAAGACATAACAAGTTAACGTCTTACTTTAGATTATACTAAGTCTTAAAGACTTCATATTTATAACTTTACAATAAAGTATAAATTTTTATAACTAAAGTAATCATGAACACCATCATTTGGTTTCAATAGTATTTTCAAGTTAACTTATTACTTCATTTATTTATGTCATTCAAAGAATACATGATTATTGAAGTAGTATTACATTACTTCATGCATTTATGTCATTCCAATAATACATAAATATTAAAGTTGAAGTAATCTTGTTATCACATTTGACACAAGTTCTAATAAGTATCTAATTTAGAAACTGTGAATTTTCCATGTATGGTCTCACGCATACTTGGAAATTTACCTTGTCATTAATTTTGATCCAGGTCTCACGCATACCCAAAATTAACTCCAAGTGTTTTTAAGAATAGATATGTATAATCATATTAGAACAAGAATCTCTTACCTTGCGGTTAGGAGAATCTACTAAATCATATTCTCATATGTTGTACCTTGCACATAATAAAGATTTCTCCCACTTGTGCATGGAACAACATCATGTACCACATAGACAACACTACACGCGTTTGTTTAATGTGATCAATATGATTTGCGTCATTAGCATAACTAGTAGATATAGAATTACTCAATTAATCAAGGAAACGCACATGACTATCCTTGAAAATATTAGTATCTATATTTGGAAAGTAATTATCTTGAGGCATTCAAAAGATAATCTGAGTTACAATCAAGACAATAAATCTTGTAACTCACACTGAATTAGAGAACTTACAATAATCCCTTATTCAGTATTAAGAACACATTACTCCCACTGAATTCGACACCATAATAAGTGTTTCATAAACCAGTGAAAGGAAAGAGTGTCCTTGTTACTTTCCTACATCTTTGACAAAGCCTATTCGTAACAATTACTTAGGTTCTAAAAGATTTGTATTCTACTATGTAACTGATGGACTATCCACATTTACATCAAATGTGATTCATCACATTGCTTACTATTAACTTGAAAAACTGGCATGCAATTTCTTCCATAGTAGGTCTACAATTCCAACAATTGTATGTAGTACTTTAAATGGTCAAAACAAAACAACTAGTTATACTAGCTTGTCCTTTACCATTATGCGGTAATTAGTCTAGCTTCTAATTTAATAACTCATAAATTCGCAACAACCTTAACGATTAAAACTTGCTATGAGTTATGTATTTAGAATTTAGACAATTCTAATTTTTCCCATCATACCTTTCTCATTCATGAAAAGGAATAGGATTTAGTCTCACGCTTCTCATATGAAAGGAGACTTGGTTTATTCTTTTTTTATGAAATTGACTCTAACCAAAACCCCTACGGGTGTAGATCAATTTACTTATAAAGAATAACCCTTGTTTACGGTTTATCGTTGCATTAATACAATTAAAGAATTTGCAAAATTCAGTTTAGTATTTTCGATAATTACTCTTTAAGAAAATAAAATACCCATTGGTAAATATTCATACTAACCATAGTATTTTCTTAAAGCTAGGATCCTAATTGTCATAGTACCATTACATCAGTTGATCTGCTAGTAATGATAGTATTCAACTAGGTAATCTGTCGAACAATAATTGGCAAACAATTTTCCAATTCCTAGATCATTATGGGATTTACATCAAATTGATTCATCAATTTGCAATGTAAGCATGTTTCATCCCATCTCATGCCTTAAGCTCTAGGTCTCACGCATCAGCTTAATTAAGTCGTCTAACTTAGAAACTGTAAATTCATCCATGTGTGGTCTCACGCACACTCGGAAATTTACCTTGTCATTAATTTTGGTCCAGGTCTCACGCATACCCAAAATTAACTTCAAGTGTTCCTTATAGTTAGGTGGCATGTAACTTAAATTTAGGGTATTTAGTTTTTGATGTGACAAAAACATGTACAAAGATGCATGCACTCATCTTTGTATCATTAGTTTTCAAAACAATTTTTATTAACCAATTAGTTAAGAGTAAATCAAAACTATGTACTTGAGGTATTGGGTTCACCAATTAAAGAAGTACCAACAATTATCGCCCACATATCCTACTCTTACATGTTATTCGGATATTTGCCACAAAGATGGCGCATGGAATTGAGGTAAATCACCCTTAAGATGATAGTGTACGTAAATAGTGATATAGGTAAGTCGCAGTTGACGCACAAGCGGGCCCGGAGAGCCGGTAGGAGCGGATCTCTTAAAAAACCCCTCTCCAGATAAACCCACCACACAGTTTGTCAACTTTGGTCCGCCTTTTACACACTATTGTACAAAAACATCAATCAAGCAAAAGTTTATGATCTTAATCTTAAAAATAAGTAACAAAGTTTAGATCTTGCTAGTCTCGCCTGGGAGCAAATTACCGTGCGAAGCGAACCACTGTCGGCACATAAGACACCGCAAGATCGATACTTTATCACTTTATGTTTCACCGTTATTAGTCCAATTTAATTTTTCTTTGAAAATTACCCTTTTATTGCTTACTTTAACATATCACATATAAAAAAAACAATAAACAAGTAATTAAAAAGAAAACAACAATCAACTAATAAGATAAACAATTAATTTTTAGTGAAACATCTAGCCACATGCATCCTTTTAAATAAATCCTATTAATAATCTATATGTGAATTATTATGTATAGAATTAATAAAACTCCCATTGGTTTTCGAGCTCATTGTACCCAATGGACCACAGTCACCAACAATTGGCCGCGTAAGTTTTAATAATAATATACCACGTTGCACATAACCGATTCATTAATTTAATATATTAGGTCTTCCCTAATATTTAGATTTATCTCAACATGTGTAAAACAAGTTCTAACAATTAAACAATTTAATCCAATCCATGACTAACATGCATGTTTTGTCATGGATTCATGCATAACAATTACCACATAGTTCACATAAACACGTTGCAAACCTAGGGTTTCTTATTCAATTAATTAAAAAAAAATTAAACCACAAACCCTAGAAACAAAACATGTATATCTAAACAATTTAATAATTTAGGTCACAAGATACGTTCAATTAACACATAAATCTTGTTAACAACCTAGGGTTACTAATCCAATTAATATTGAATCCACAAACCCTAATTTGGAAAAGGAGAGATCGATTCCCCCCCCCCCCCCCCAAAATTAAGGGTTTCAAAAAAATATATCAAGCCCTAGATCTTAAAACAATCTTAACATGTATCTAAAACATTAAAGATCCGATTTTTATGTGTTTTATGTAATCAATTACATGTTATAGCAAGCTCGTGATACCACTGTTAGAATTTAATAATCAAGACTATCATATTATTAAGTAAATCAAGTAGTCACATATGCGGAAGCGTAGGAACAATTATAACACGTAAAGGATTAACATAAACATAATAAGAACGTACCGTATTGATTCTAGCCCGAACAAGAATCAAAAGCAATTGTCTTGAATAATGTGAAGAACCCTAATAAGGGTTTATATGGATCAATGATTAACCCCTTACCGTTTTGTTAATCGATCCCTTGATAATTACTATAGTGAGTAATTACCTCGTTCTTGTACACACAAATTAAACCGTATTAAGGTTATGCAAGTAAAACACAAGAATATTTTTGTTTAACAAAAATCGATCCAAACACCCCTTGGAGGAGATGATTCGATCGGCAAACCCAAAGGAAGAACAAAGAAAACTTTTAGGGATAATTGTGTGTTCAAGAGTTATGAAAACCAAGACCCCTTGTGTTTGTATATATACTAGTTTAGAAACTTGGAGAAAAAGCAAAGGGTTGGGTCGATCCAACCCATGGCCGGTCGATCCATAACCCAAAGGAGGGTTCTAGATCTTTTCCTTGTTTCCTAATTTTACACAAACACTTCTTTCCTTATTTGCGTTTAACGGTCGTTAGTCATTTAACGGAAAACACTAACGGTCGTTAAGTTCTTGTGTTAATAATAAATATATAAAATACATTTAATTATTATTCCTTAATACTCATTTGTAATGTGTGCAATCCCGAGGTCTCGGGTTCGATACTAGACATACGACTATTAATATTTATCCACAACTCCAACAGTAATAACATGCCAAAGATCAATGTCTTTTGATTTCACATACGTTTCGAATCTTGTTTTCCAATAAATAAAACAATCGGTTTCGAAAAGTGGTGGTCTTTGCATATATTGCCCTTCTAGATATTTGTCGGAATCCATTGATCGATTCAAGTTTTAAAATACAATATACTTTAAAATCTTGACTGACGTGGCTCCTGATACCAATTGTGGGAAACTAGAAGGGGGGTTGAATAGTTTACCGGTTTAAAAACTTCTTTTGAAAATCTTGTTTTAAAAGTATGCTATTGGAAACTTTGATTCGAACTCTATGTGTAATCAATCAACACCAATATGAACTACACACTAAGCTAAGTAATAATAACAAATAAAAGTAAAGAGTAGAGTTGGAAAGATCAAACCGAGACAGAGGATTTATAGTGGTTTGGCTACGAAGCTCTTCTTCGCCCTACTCCACTCCCCGAGTACCACACTCGAGAGTTTCAAACACTATATCAACAACCTCCCTTCAGGCGGAGAAAACCGTACACGTCGCTTATCCTATTACCGACACTAAGCTAGATGTCGAGTGCTAATCTTAGCTAGCACCAATCTACCAAGGTCCACGTGACCAAACACTCAAGCCCAGTGGCTTCAAGAGATCACCAAGATCTCAACACGATCACAATGATCAACACTCACTTCACTCTACTCAACTAACACTAACCTAATGACCCTTGATCTTCTTGATCAATCACACAAGCCCAATGGCTTCAAGAGATGTTCACTATCTCTATAGATCACACTTTATCTTCACTTTCACTCACAAAAAGGAAATAAACTTGATGTATGCTAAGACACAACAAGGTTGCAACAAGTGTTACAAAAACCTATCAACTATAACTCTAGTATCTTCTTGATTACTTGAGTTCTTCTCTTGCTAATGAAGAGGGATGACAACACCTTGTATCAACTTGGATACTTGTGTTCTTCTCTTGCTAGTGAAGAGGTATGAAGAAGATCACTTGAAGGATGAATGAATCACTCTTGAAACAAAGAAAAACTAATCTAAATGAACCTAAGAAGTGAAAGGTGTGAGAGGATTTAGCTAAGGGATTTTTCTGTGTGTGAAGGGTGCCTAAAACTGTGAAAGGGGTTGGTATTTATAGGCAAAGAAAATCTGAACGTTACAGAAAAAATGGTACGGACGGCTCCTTTAAATAACCCACGGCTCCGTTAAATTTAACGGTACCGTGGAGCCGTGGTAGACTAGGACGCTCCAAATTTTGTCTTTTCTGGTGAAAACTTATTTGGGGAAGGTTGGAGCTGATTTTGGGGGGGAAAATAGCTGTTGTGATTTTCAAACTAATTTTTCCATTAAAACATTTCTTAATATTTCAAAAATAATTTGTCATGTATATTTTTGAAAAAATGTTTTGTCCCATTTAAAATGTGAATTTTCAAAACATAAATTCACTTCTTTGATCACTAGTTCAAGTTGTAACTTTGTTCAAGAGTGATTTGCGTAGAAACGGGATCTTCCGATTAAAAACTTGTCAACGTTAATTTTAACGTAACGTGAGTTCACATTTTGTCATCCTCAAAACGTGAAGTAATCGAAAGATATAAATAACGTTTTTAGAACATTATTTGCATCAACAATATTCTCAGAAGTTATCCAAGAAGGAACAAGCCCAGATTGGGTAGCTGATGAAGAAAGGTTAGCAACATTCATGGTTGAGTACAAGTATCAAACTAAAGAAGAACAAATAGCTGCTCAAATTCTTTCGGATAAGGAGTTAGCTTCAAAGTTACAAGAAGAAGAAAGTTCACAGTTTACTAGAGAAGAACAAGAATCAGCAATTGATGACCTAATGCAGCAAATTAGACAGAGTCAAAGAAAGAAGAAAACTTATCAGAAGAAACATACTTCAAGAAGTGAACAATTGAGGTATATGAAAAATTATTTGAAACATCAGGATTACTGGAAGGAAAAATGGTTCATAGGAAAGTCTTATGAAGAAATAGAGGAATTGTACATCAGTGCTCATACAAGAATCCAGGAGTCCTTAAGAGATGAAAGTGCAACAATTGAGACTGAGTCTAGCAAGGTGTAAAAAGAGCAGCAGAACAGTTGAAACAAGAAGAGTCTAAGAAACATAAAACTGAAGGAAGAATCAGCTGAGGAGGAGGAAGAGTTATTAACTGATGAACAGATCCATGAAATGATGGTGGTAGTTCTAGAAGCTCTAAATGTTGATCCCATTCAAGCTAAGCATCCCATCATAGATTGGGAAGTATACTCAGATGGAATGATCAAGGGATGGAAGATCATCAGGGTAGGAGGAACATTTGAAGTTCATAAGTTCTTTGAAGATCTAATCAAAGCCTTTGACAGAGAAGATTTGGATAAGCTGTGGAGCTTAGTTAAAGAAAGGTTTAGGTCAGCTAATCCTACAGATGATAAGGATAAAGAGCTATGGGTGGATCTGAAATGGATGTATAAGCCTGATGCTAATGATTCACTGAGAAGATTCCAAGCTCATGATTTGGCTACTACTTGGAGGTTATTTGATAACTGTGGTGTTCATCATGTTTCTACAAAAGCAGGAGTAGAAGTTTATATGCTAGTGGAGAAGGACTATCTACTTAGAGCAGGTATCTTAATTGCTATGCTAGCTGCCAAACTCAGAGTAGATGAAGACTCAGAAATGGAAAGGGAGTTAGTAAGGAAGATCTATCAGCAGGCAGAAGATACAAAGTCTAGAAGATAGTGTTTGGAGAGTCCTCACAATCCTCAAAGGTATATATTTAATTCAGATAAAATTGATGATTTGGGGTAAATCACAAGTTTAGGGGAGGATTGTTGGGAATTAAATGTTTCTGACTTAGTACTGCTGGAAGAATACACTAACAGTACAAACTGTTAGTATATAAGTAAAGACTGCTGAAGAATAACTAACAGTACAAACTCTGAAGTTAGTACTGCTAGTGTATAACAGAAGGTACTGCTGCTATGATAAGGATGTATTAAGGATAAGTGTGGAATAGATCTTTTGTATATCGTAATTAGTTAGAAATATACGGTAGATACTTATCTTGTAAAGGACTCCTTAAGTCTATAAAAAGAGATCCTAGGTTAGTTGTTGATGTACGAGTCATACAAGTTTTGTTAAGATTCAAGGTCATTGTAACCCTAGTGATATTGAGATCACTCGTATTATTCTTGAATAATATTGAATCGTTTGGAGTTAAACACTGTAAAACCCTAAAATCTGAAAACATGTAAAATTACCAAATTGCCCCTATAATTTAAAAACTAAGTTAGAAGCTTATAAAGTATCAAATAAATTCCAAACTTCTGGCAATGCACAAGTTATGATCCCAAATAATTTTAAGAACTTCATTTAACATTTATACAAGTGGAAAAATTACCAAAATACCCCTATATGAACCGTATGATATTATATGTATTTAAACGATATTTAAAATCAAGTAAATATGGAAAGAAATCAATCAAATCATCACAACAACTTATGTCCAGCCTTTTGGCCGAAAATTTGGGTCCAACCTCCCCCATTTGACCAGCATTCCATGGATAAAAATCAATCACATCCTTTTCCTTTCAAAACCCTAGTTGCCGATTAAATCAAACACACAAAATAATTCCCATAGCCTCCATTCGGCATTCTAAAAATCCCAAGCCATTTTTCTGAGTTCAAGCATCATCCAAGGAGTACTATAAAAATCATTGTGAAGGTGTTCATCGTTCGAATCGATCGTGGTGAATTTTTGTAAGTCGCGACATACAAAAGAGGTATAATTCGTTTTGATTCACTCGACCTTTGTAAAATTCGTCTCTTATTTTTCTTGTGTTCCTCACATCATATGTGACCTGTGAAAATTGGTTTCATGATTTTTAGATCGTTTTTGAAGTCGTGGTGATTTTTGACCCGTTTGGCTAATCGCGTACAAAAGAATTCGTACACCTCATTCCACACGTTCAAATCTTGATTTGGTATTTTTCTCAGACCCTATATATGTTAAGAACACCAAATAAAATGTTAAAGTCGATCCATGCATGATCTAACAATTATTTGTGAATTAAATATTAAAAACGTGTATAAACCCTAAATAATTCAATCCGAATTTTTGAGGCTTCATATTTATTTTATTTGGACTCTATATGATCATATTAATCTGGGAAAAATGCTATTTCGAATTATCAAGACCTAAAATATTTATTTTCGATTTAATTGTTTTTACCGATTTAAGGAAATTAAAAAGAAAAGAAATAAAAATGTAATTCGATTAGGGTTTGAGGATTAGGGCTTGTTCTTGGCTATTTAATGAGTATTAAATGATGGTATAATGATGGGGTAATGATTTGTATTTTAGGGTTAGGGTTTTGGCTAATTAAAGTGTTATACGATTTGTTTAAATTGTTTTGGGTGAGTTTTGTAACCTTTAAAACTCAAGGGTTATTTTTAGAACTTATTTTGGGACATGTACTTACTGTATAAAATATAAGAAGAGGGGGTCTAGTGTCATTTTTGTAATTTAAAGGATTAAAATGTTATTAGGGTTTAATATTGGTTCGAGTTAGAAAATAATTAAATGGAGGGACTAAACTTGTAATTTCTGGAAAGTTAGTGCTGTTTTGAATATTTTAATATATTCAGGGGGTTACGTGTTAATTTGGTGATTTACTGGATTAATATGTAATTATAAATAATATAAAGTTGAAATTGTAAATTAAGGGACTAAATATGTAACTTTGTAAACTAGAGGGACCTATTGTGTAAATTCTGTAAAATTGAGGATACATTCATATAACATGATAAAATAAGTGACCATTGTGTAAAATTGATAAATTAAGGGTTTAATGTGTAACTATGAATAATTGAAGGTTAAAAGTGTAACTTTTGTAATAAGGGGTATAAAGTGTAAATTGTGAATTCTTAAAGACCAATTATGAAAATATGATAAAAGATACCCTAATTCCAGAAATAATGATTTACCTAAGTATGTTACTCCATATTACTAAAAATGGAAACTTTCTAAATATGGAAACCTGCCAAAAATGGAAAGTTACTTTAAAATGGAAAGACACTAAATTAAGAATGAGTTATAATTCCCTTCTACTCCTCTAGGTGTGAAGAAGGAGAGATCTTGAGCCATCCCCTATTTCTGTGCTTTGTTCTGTTTGTGCTTTCGTCATAAGGTACAGATACTCTGCCCTTGTTTCAGTAAGGGTTCTTATATCCTATGCATTGATTTTGAGTTATGATTCAGTTAAGATTTCCCAAGCCATTGCTATGTTCCCTTCGAGTGAACCTTTGATATTCCTCTTGATTATGATCTGAGCTTCGTATATCTGACCTATGCCTTTGCCAAGTTGCGCTAAAGTTCTGAACTATCCTTGTGAGAAACTAAGATTTTGAAATGGTTTACTAAACTAAGGTTTTGAACTACTTGTTTTGAACTATCTTTTACGAAGACTATTTTAATGATTATCTTTATGAAACCAATTTAAAGACCATTTTAATTAAATAACTTAATTTAAGCTTTCTAAAATGAATCTGTTGAATAAAGACTTTGAAGATGGATCCTTTGATACAGACGTTGAACTTAAATTTTGATTCTCTCTGTTTTTAAAACTATGATATGAACTTTGGAAGACCTTGGTGAACCACTCTATTATGAACTATTCGATATGAACCCCTTTCTATGGACCTTGTGATATGATTTTGAGATGCACCTTTTGATATGAACCTTTTTCATATGACTTTGAGATTCACTTTTGACATGACCTTGAGATATGCTTTGATATGACTTTGAGATGAACCCGTTTGCATGACATTGAGACCTGACTCTTAGTTTGATACCCGAGCCACCTTTCTGTTTCCTAGCCAGGAAGGTAACCTGGCCATGTCTGTGATGCACCACTGGCATGACTCCTGTGTGGGGGAGTGATTTCTCACACCGTCCCTTTTATATTATCTGCCATGGCTACTATGATTTTGAGTATGACTTTGAGATTGACTTTGAGTGGGGGCGTATGGATTGCAATCCTAGGCATGTATGTTTAGTGGATTTAACTATGACTTTGAGTATGACTTTGAGGTGACTGGTGCCTGTGTGCTATACACGCCTTTCACATTTATGGGAGCTGATCACTCCACCCCTTGTGATACATGAGGCCACCCCTCATATTATCTGGTTGCCTGAGAGGTATCCCCTCTGATTGTGAGATCTTGACTTTGAGTATTATGATGTTGAGATATGACTTTGAGTATGGGCTCGTGGTAGATGACTATCCTACTCTTCTCTTATTACCCATTTGTTTCTTTTATACCTTCTGACATTCCCATTTCCCATATTATATTTCAGTTTCGTTATTCTTTGCTTTGTATATGTATCTGTTCACTGAGCTTTTTAAGCTCAGCCGCACGTTTTCTTTTCGTGTGCGGCAGGTAATAAGCAGGACGACGGGTTTTGGGTATGAGTGAAGAGACTTGTGGACTTAGAAGACTGTGATAGTTATTCTGAAGTAGAGACCATTAGAAGGAGTTGCTTTTGTAGACTTAGTAATTAGCTTTTGTTTCCCTTGTATCCTTGTGTATTCAGTATTTCGTTTGTAACCTTTGAGAATCTTTGTATTACTATTGAATGTATGTTTTGTTTGATCTGATATGAAGCCATAAATGTGATATCTTTACCCTTGTCGGGTTGGGTGTTACAATTATGGTATCAGAGCGACAGGCTGCGATACGTAATACATTTACCCTTGGCCTGTGTAAGTTAGGACCACTAAGTTTTCCCTGTAGGCGCTCATAAGATAACCTGTAAGAATTGCTTTAGGACTTCCCTATAGAAACGTAAGTTTTGACCAGTGAGGAATGGGTAGACTAAGGCATTTGTTTAAGTATCATTGCTTCCGCATCACTCTGATTCGTGCCTTGCTTTTGGTTAGATCCTGTTGATACCACTTCTGGAAAGTGAAAGCTTATGTTTTGCACCACCTAAGTTTTGAACCTGATTAAATCTTGAAGAGATTGAGAATTACATAATGGCCTGACACTAATTGATCCTTATCTTCAAATCCCTTTTGTTAATCACTCTGATAATGACCCGCATTTCACTCTGATCCTTTTGTTAATCACTTTGACGCCTCTTCAGGCATTCCGAGAACCTCTATGGCGATGACGTACTGGATATGTTTTGTTGATTGTCTTTTGTTTTGATAAGTAATTATGAATCTCCCGATCCTATTTGAGTTTGTTCCAACCATCCATGTCCTTGCGAGAAGTCTTGTAGTTCATAACTACGAGTATAAGGATATTCTCATCTCATTTCCGAATAATAAGATTTGCGTTGCCGATCTGCTTGATTAGAGGATAAATTTTGATCGATCGCTCATTCGATGATATTTTACGTGAATTTCTTGAGTTTCGAGTAAATTTTTGACACCTACCGAATCCTAATACCTAGTATCGTTTATGTCATTTTCAGCATGGCACCTCCAGCACGCCCCAGATATCGTTGGACAACTAGGTTCGCCATCGGCCGAAAGAGGACCGGAAAATTGAGGAGGATTGCCAAGAGGATATTGATCCCCACTAGGATGTGGCCGGGCCGGATCGAAGAAAGGAGGACCGTCATGAATATAAGTGGGACGGAAGAACAGCTGCACGTGATGGAAATAACAGATGGAGGGGGCATTGTAACTAGATACCAGGGAAGATGCCCCAGGGTTTCAGAAGAAGGAGGAGTGGTGCGAGTCGAACCTCGCAATTTGTACGGATTTGTGGACCGCATAGAAGATGAAAGAAGAGACACTTTTGAGGGTTTTGCAAGCCAGCCACTTCCCCAGCCAGAAGGGAACCGGAACGGATGGATCAGCGAGGAAGAGGAGGAGGATTCAGACTTGGAATCTACTGCAAGTAAACCAATCTAAGCATGGAGTTAGGAGTCTGGTAGTTGTATTGTTTAGAAGTCTATCTCGAATTTCCTTGGCATTAACGTTTCGCGTACCTCCGTTGAATTATGAGAACTTTCCTGAATAAGATTTGAGAAATGTTTGAAATAAATTTTGTGCAATGTGTGCTTCACCTTTGTAACTATGTTAGGACTCATCTCGGCTATATGAGCCAGAACTTTAACTTTCCACATTTGTTTTGGCATCCCTTAAAGATATGTTGTTTCGAGTACTGAAGTTTTCCTAGAAACCATTTCGTATTTCAACGACTAAACATTATCTTAGAAGCTTTTGGCGCTTGAACTCTCTGAACATGAGCATCGTATGGAACATTGTTTAGCATCCTGGACTTTTGAATTTGATTACTGATGGACCACCAAGTTTTGCACCGAAGTAGGAAGTAGGATTTGACATGATTGTCTGGGCATCTAACAAAGACGTCTGTCGGATCATATCTATTGATTTGAAACAAAAAGGGAAGAGCATGGAGGTTATTTTGCACCTTGTTAGAAATCTGATGATCATTTGTGTATTCTGAGAGATTGATGTTGGGTGAGACAACGGTGTTCCTTGCCTGACCTGGAGTTGACGACAACGGAGACTACCCCGGAGAGTGGAGACATTCCTTACAAGACAGAAGTATTGGCGATGCAGAAGAAGAAATTCTAGTCAAGATGGTGAACCTGGAGCTGATGAAGACATACAGTCCCCCTTCCCTATTCATCTTAGTTGTACTGAGATGAATTGAGAGCGGGAGCAGACGGGAGGAAGGAGAGATTTAAAGACCGTGCCAGAAGTCCACGTTGCTCCATCACATTCCAAGGAGAGCTGCAGGAGGCTCGACGAACCAGACACAAGTTCCTGATTTTGGTTTCACTTCCCAACGGATGGACAGCCGAAGACAGATCAACCGGACTTGAAGAGATTAGATGTGTTAAATGAGCAAATTTTGAAACAGACCCTCTATACTTGGAATAATTGATTCTATGAAGGCAGAAGTTTGGCGACTAACTTTCATTTCCGTTGACCCTCTTAAGTTTCGTTATCTAGTATCAAGTTCCTCTTATGATTTAAGTTCCCTAGAAGCACTTCCATTCGTGTTTACCTTTCGTATGATTCGGTGATGACCTTGTTTTGAGAGATTTTGGCAACTCGTGGAAGATATGATGCTTGTGACGGCATACCCCACTTCTGCTAGATAATCTGGGATTTTGAGACTCTTGCGAATAGTTTTGGTTTCTCTCTTGACTGTGGCAATTGATTTTGTTGATCTATGAGACTGTAGAAGTACTAGGTGGATTAAGATAGGTGGTTTTGATTACGATTTGAGATAAAGTATGACCATCATGAGGGCATATTTATATGATGCCAGTATTATGACGTCTGGCCAACGTGATAATACTTACATCATATAACGTGCACTTGTTGTGGGCATAGGATATCTTGGGGAGTACCTAAGAAGTTTAGAATTTGATTTCGTTGGATTATCCGTGATTAGTGAGACTTTAGGTTCTTTCTACCTATGCGTATACTCTGCTTTCGTTCATTAGATATCTGATTGAGTTGAACTCTCGTTTTGCATTCTGTTGACCTCAGTTATAAATCTTAAACTCTTCGTAGAGCTCTCTACTGTTGAAACAGTTAATTTGATTTGAAATCTTGTTCGTATTCCATATGAGCTTTCTAGAAGATTCGCCTATCGTTCATTTTATGTTGCATGGACCTTTTGATCAGAAATCAACTTATTCTGTTTCCTTCTGAGAAATTTGAACCTACCTCATTTTGATTCGGGTCATGAGAAACTATTTGGTCTGAATATCTTTTTGGAAGAACCTAATCGGGTGTGAGAAGGTTTGTGATGATCCTTTGCGACTTGCTACGACTTCGTTTAACCTTGCGACTTCAATTTTCGAGGACGAAAAATTTTTTTTAGAGGGGAAGAGTTGTAAAACCCTAAAATCTGAAAACATGTAAAATTACCAAATTGCCCCTATAATTTAAAAACTAAGTTAGAAGCTTATAAAGTATCAAATAAATTCCAAACTTCTGGCAATGCACAAGTTATGATCCCAAATAATTTTAAGAACTTCATTTAACATTTATACAAGTGGCAAAATTACCAAAATACCCCTATATGAACCGTATGATATTATATGTATTTAAACGATATTTAAAATCAAGTAAATATGGAAAGAAATCAATCAAATCATCACAACAACTTATGTCCAGCCTTTTGGCCGAAAATTTGGGTCCAACCTCCCCCATTTGACCAGCATTCCTTGGATAAAAATCAATCACATCCTTTTCCTTTCAAAACCCTAGTTGCCGATTAAATCAAACACACAAAATAATTCCCATAGCCTCCATTCGGCATTCTAAAAATCCCAAGCCATTTTTCTGAGTTCAAGCATCATCCAAGGAGTACTAGAAAAATCATTGTGAAGGTGTTCATCGTTCGAATCGATCGTGGTGAATTTTTGTAAGTCGCGACATACAAAAGAGGTATAATTCGTTTTGATTCACTCGACCTTTGTAAAATTCGTCTCTTATTTTTCTTGTGTTCCTCACATCATATGTGACCTGTGAAAATTGGTTTCATGATTTTTAGATCGTTTTTGAAGTCGTGGTGATTTTTGACCCGTTTGGCTAATCGCGTACAAAAGAATTCGTACACCTCATTCCACACGTTCAAATCTTGATTTGGTATTTTTCTCAGACCCTATATATGTTAAGAACACCAAATAAAATGTTAAAGTCGATCCATGCATGATCTAACAATTATTTGTGAATTAAATATTAAAAACGTGTATAAACCCTAAATAATTCAATCCGAATTTTTGAGGCTTCATATTTATTTTATTTGGACTCTATATGATCATATTAATCTGGTAAAAATGCTATTTCGAATTATCAAGACCTAAAATATTTATTTTTGATTTAATTGTTTTTACCGATTTAAGGAAATTAAAAAGAAAAGAAATAAAAATGTAATTCGATTAGGGTTTGAGGATTAGGGCTTGTTCTTGGCTATTTAATGAGTATTAAATGATGGTATAATGATGGGGTAATGATTTGTATTTTAGGGTTAGGGTTTTGGCTAATTAAAGTGTTATACGATTTGTTTAAATTGTTTTGGGTGAGTTTTGTAACCTTTAAAACTCAAGGGTTATTTTTAGAACTTATTTTGGGACATGTACTTACTGTATAAAATATAAGAAGAGGGGGTCTAGTGTCATTTTTGTAATTTAAAGGATTAAAATGTTATTAGGGTTTAATATTGGTTCGAGTTAGAAAATAATTAAATGGAGGGACTAAACTTGTAATTTCTAGAAAGTTAGTGCTGTTTTGAATATTTTAATATATTCAGGGGGTTACGTGTTAATTTGGTGATTTACTGGATTAATATGTAATTATAAATAATATAAAGTTGAAATTGTAAATTAAGGGACTAAATATGTAACTTTGTAAACTAGAGGGACCTATTGTGTAAATTCTGTAAAATTGAGGATACATTCATATAACATGATAAAATAAGTGACCATTGTGTAAAATTGATAAATTAAGGGTTTAATGTGTAACTATGAATAATTGAAGGTTAAAAGTGTAACTTTTGTAATAAGGGGTATAAAGTGTAAATTGTGAATTCTTAAAGACCAATGATGAAAATATGATAAAAGATACCCTAATTCCAGAAATAATGATTTACCTAAGTATGTTACTCCATATTACTAAAAATGGAAACTTTCTAAATATGGAAACCTGCCAAAAATGGAAAGTTACTTTAAAATGGAAAGACACTAAATTAAGAATGAGTTATAATTCTCTTCTACTCCTCTAGGTGTGAAGAAGGAGAGATCTTGAGCCATCCCCTATTTCTGTGCTTTGTTCTGTTTGTGCTTTCGTCATAAGGTACAGATACTCTGCCCTTGTTTCAGTAAGGGTTCTTATATCCTATGCATTGATTTTGAGTTATGATTCAGTTAAGATTTCCCAAGCCATTGCTATGTTCCCTTCGAGTGAACCTTTGATATTCCTCTTGATTATGATCTGAGCTTCGTATATCTGACCTATGCCTTTGCCAAGTTGCGCTAAAGTTCTGAACTATCCTTGTGAGAAACTAAGATTTTGAAATGGTTTACTAAACTAAGGTTTTGAACTACTTGTTTTGAACTATCTTTTACGAAGACTATTTTAATGATTATCTTTATGAAACCAATTTAAAGACCATTTTAATTAAATAACTTAATTTAAGCTTTCTAAAATGAATCTGTTGAATAAAGACTTTGAAGATGGATCCTTTGATACAGACGTTGAACTTAAATTTTGATTCTCTCTGTTTTTAAAACTATGATATGAACTTTGGAAGACCTTGGTGAACCACTCTATTATGAACTATTCGATATGAACCCCTTTCTATGGACCTTGTGTTATGATTTTGAGATGCACCTTTTGATATGAACCTTTTTCATATGACTTTGAGATTCACTTTTGACATGACCTTGAGATATGCTTTGATATGACTTTGATATGAACCCGTTTGCATGACATTGAGACCTGACTCTTAGTTTGATACCCGAGCCACCTTTCTGTTTCCTAGCCAGGAAGGTAACCTGGCCATGTCTGTGATGCACCACTGGCATGACTCCTGTGTGGGGGAGTGATTTCTCACACCGTCCCTTTTATATTATCTGCCATGGCTACTATGATTTTGAGTATGACTTTGAGATTGACTTTGAGTGGGGGCGTATGGATTGCAATCCTAGGCATGTATGTTTAGTGGATTTAACTATGACTTTGAGTATGACTTTGAGGTGACTGGTGCCTGTGTGCTATACACGCCTTTCACATTTATGGGAGCTGATCACTCCACCCCTTGTGATACATGAGGCCACCCCTCATATTATCTGGTTGCCTGAGAGGTATCCCCTCTGATTGTGAGATCTTGACTTTGAGTATTATGATGTTGAGATATGACTTTGAGTATGGGCTCGTGGTAGATGACTATCCTACTCTTCTCTTATTACCCATTTGTTTCTTTTATACCTTCTGACATTCCCATTTCCCATATTATATTTCAGTTTCGTTATTCTTTGCTTTGTATATGTATCTGTTCACTGAGCTTTTTAAGCTCAGCCGCACGTTTTCTTTTCGTGTGCGGCAGGTAATAAGCAGGACGACGGGTTTTGGGTATGAGTGAAGAGACTTGTGGACTTAGAAGACTGTGATAGTTATTCTGAAGTAGAGACCATTAGAAGGAGTTGCTTTTGTAGACTTAGTAATTAGCTTTTGTTTCCCTTGTATCCTTGTGTATTCAGTATTTCGTTTGTAACCTTTGAGAATCTTTGTATTACTATTGAATGTATGTTTTGTTTGATCTGATATGAAGCCATAAATGTGATATCTTTACCCTTGTCGGGTTGGGGTGTTACATAAACACTGTGTTCTTTGTTCATATTACATCATTGTTACATTAAACAAAACCTTCTAAGTATTGTTACGTAGATTCCGCATACTTAGCAATATAACCTCAAAGTATCTCAAACACATCATAAAGGAGTAACATCCTAAGTGTTTTAAATCCTCTCATTATGTAAGTTTCTTCTAGATCAAAATTTCAGAACCAAAGGTTCTGATACCACTTGTTGATCCCAAACACAGATCGATTCCCTGAGCTTGTAAGGTTAAGTTACTTTGGATATATCCAAAATAACTATGTTTGAAACTTTGTGAATATCACAGAGTATGCGGGATCTACTCTTCAATACTTAGAAGAATATTAACAATGAAACAGTAAACTGCAAGAACAACAATATCACCAAAACGCTTCAATATTATTAGATCAATAATACGAGTACTCTGTGTAGTACTAGGATTTACAACCTTGAAGCTATATCAAAACATACATCTAACATCTTAACCTAGTATCTCCTTTTATACTTCAAGGAGTCCTTTACAAGATAACTAAAAATCTTCTAAACATATAGAATATACGTATCTTTCTAACTATATAGAATATACACAAAATAACTTGATACATATCTCTTCACACGTCTTCATCTCTTTGGCAGTACTAACTTTCTTTAGCATTTTACTCTAGCAGTACTAACTGGTTAGTACTGTTCGTTGCAATCTTCAGCAGTACAAACTCTGGCTTGGCAGTACTAAGTGTGAAGTCATTTAATTCCCAACAAGTCACGACTCGCTCCTATTCTAGACTTACACCTCTCGGCTAACACAAATCCCAAACCAAATCCGACACAAGACTCAAACAAGCACACTAACCCTTGGCCGTGACTCTCTTGAGTCACGGTTCGGCCTTACTCGAGCCGTGTGGGTCTTGGCTAGCCCAAACGCAAGACCAAATCCATCCAAACTCCAAACCAAGCTACAACCAACACAAAATAAGCTTAAACAAGAACAAACAATAAAAAATAAACAAGAAAACAACCCGAGTAAACTCAACTCGTGAGTTAACTCAGACGAGTCACACGACTCGGAACGAGTTTGAATGATTCACAAGTCAAAAACATAGATCCACACCGTTTTAGTAGTAAAACACTAGTTTTAAATTAGTTTTTATTAATAAAAATTATTTTTATAAATTTTTAGGGTTAGGGTTTCGAATAAAATGAAAATAAGAAAGAAAAGGTGGCGTGTGAGCCTTACCAAACGCAAGAGGGAGAGAGGAGAGAGCGGCGGCAAGTGGTGGTGGCGTGGTGGTGATGGTGGTGACGCGGCGGTGAGGGCTCAAACAACCAAACGGACTTCCTTGATGCTTCAAACTAGTTAGAAATGATGTGGGGAAGATGGGGTGGGCGGCGGTGAGTGTTTTGGTGGTGGCCGGAAGTTGGCTAGAAATTGGGTGCGGTGCCGGATTACTATTCCGGTGAGGTGGGGTATTAGTGAAGAAGAAATGAAACCCTAGGCCCTTTTATACCCCAATGAGGGACAAAATTCGTGCAAATGAAAGTGTAGGGGGCGCGGCATAAATAGGGGGTGGAGGGGGTGTTTTGCAAGTTTTGTTATTCTTTTAGAATAAACATTGTGGGCCCCGTTTGACCTAGCAAAAATCCGTTTTAAGACACGAGGTTTTCAACATTGTGTTCGAAATGATTGTTCTGATAAGATTGAGCATTCACACGCATAGTTTTCTCGGATTTAATTTATATCAATAAATCAAATAGTTTTGAGTATTCCAGGTTGTGCTTGCTAGATTGGTGAACAACGTTCACGTTTAAATAAAATATCCTATATTTCTCAAGTTCAAATAAGTTCAGAAAAAGTTTAAATGCTAATGGATGCAAAGGTAAATATTTGGCTAGGAAAATAGGTTTGAAAAATTAACGGGTGTTACATGGATGAACAATAGTCACACAAAATACACATTTCTTCACTTTAAACAACATATGGTCACACTTATTAACACTTTTGGCCACTTTTTGCTTAATTGTATGTGACTAAATACCCAAAACAAACTTGCTTTGTGTGACTAAATATTACAAAAGGCCATACAAGCATAAAATTCATGTGGCCATTGGATGAACAATAGTCACACAAAATACACTTTTACTTCACTTTAAACACCATATGGTCACACTTATTAACACTTTTTGCCACTTTATGCTTAATTGTATGTGACTAAATATACAAGAAAAAAAACATGCTTTGTGTGACTATTCAGTGTTTACGGTCACTAATACTGATTAATCCAACTAAATTTGTACCTAATTACTCACACATGTTAAGGTTTTGGTCACTGTTTTTTAATAGAGACGAACAAAAACTCAAACATGTGACTGTAGGTACCCTACGGTCATGCGACCTTTAGTCACACACACTCGAAAAATCATGTGTGACTATATGTATATAGTCACACTTATTGGGTGTAGCCAAATCCACTTTGTGTTCTAGTGGACGCCATCCCTCTATAAAAGCTCTGGGCCGAATCTTGTTAATTTTGCATGAAATCTTGGTCTTTAAATGCACCTAACGCCATCAGTTGATAAGGTCTTCAGATTTGACTAAGGCGTCGCTTGTTAATTCTGAGCCAAGAATCCACCTTCATTTACAAGTGACAATGTCACGTTGTAATGTGTGACGCCGTCAGACTCCCTTATCTAATAGAATATGGGACTTCATTGTTTTCTTCACTTTTTCGTCGTTTCAAGCCCAAAACATGCTATTCTCCAGATTTCTCGTCCCAAGTACCTAAAATGCAAAAAGAAATGATTTAGGTCAATAATTGATCATATAAATACGATTTCGGCCTTAAATGACCCCTTAAAAATGTACCAAATAATTCCTCATCTTATAGTTAAGTTACGGAGTGTAGTTTGATCACGGTAATCGCTAATGTTAAGTATTTAAATCGCGAAACTTAAAACCGGGTATCGTAAAATTATGAAACTTGTAGAAATGATTAAACTCATCAATATACTTAATATTAACATATAAAATGAGTGATAAGTTTAGTGGAGCGCGTAAACATTGTTAAAACCTAACACGTACGAAGTTTACGTAATGGTAAAAGTGAAATGTGATATATCAAATATGATTATAATGATCCTAAAAGACATATAATGTGTAGATTGGCCCTAGTCTAGTGACGGTTGGTGTTAAATGTACGTTAAGTCTAAAACCAAAAGTTTTAAATTATCAAGGGATGATTTTATGGTCAAAGGGGGAGGGAAATGTGTTGACTTTTCCAAAAATATGAAAGTGTTTAAACGTCTTAGAAAATGTGGTGCAGGTATAGGTTAAGTTTGCGTATAAGTAAAAATGCTTAAAACGCGAGTTTAGACTCGTAAAACACAAGGTCTATTTCGTAACATTTGAAATTAAATTTTAAAATTTCATATAATGATTATAAGTGAACTAAGAACTAATCTAATGTGATAAAAATTTTTAGAGTCGGTTTTCGTTACGCGCGGGATAACCTAACGGTTATATTTAAAGTTCAAAATTGTACGCGATTTTTGGATAAAATGTTTATGTTTTGAATAAATATTAAAGTGAAATTTTTCGAGTTGTTACAGAGATCTCATTGTTTTTATCTACATGAGGTTCTTACAGAATCCTCTTTGTCTAGTGTCTGAGTAGGAGACTATCATGGATTCTTTATTACCTTGATATGACCGTCTTAACTTCTTGTTCCGTTTATATATAATTCGAGGAGTTTTTATTTGGAATCGAGTGTTCTATCATGCAGTACGCTAGCCATAGAATCGTTACTAATCATAGGTAATCCAGTTGGGACACAAATACAAGTTAGAGCATTAGCAGCGTATAAAAGATCTAGTTACACTGTTGAGGTCACCAAATATGTCTGGGATTTTCTAGATCAGAAAAATGAATTATACTTTGAACTTCAAGTTCATAGTCATTAGTGTTGTGAGGATCAACATTTACATTATTATATTTCATTCCAAATTCTTGCTGCCCATTCTCTTCCCCTGAATGAATTATCATTCTCAATATCCCACTTTGTGTGTTGTGGTGGATTCACTAGAATATAAACCGCACAACTATATGACTTTTAGATGGAGATATATGGTTCATGACCGAAAAACCCTTAAAATGGAGATAATCATTATAACTTTTTGCATGATACGAGTTCGTGTTATATTTAAAATAACATGCCCCATAAACTATCAATTTGTGCTCTCATAATTATTGGCTTTATAATCAATTGTAAACGTTTATAAACACTTCAACAAAAGCACTTCGCTTACGAACATGAGCTACAAATGTTCAATACTTGTCCCAATGAATACCAAATACTTGGAATTACTCACCACCATTTCCAAAGATATATATGGAAAATGTGCTTGCATTCTTATAAACAGAGCTACTAATCACGCTAACTTCATGTTGCATCTTTTATGATCATTTTGACGATGCATCGATTCTAAAATAAAAATGATCTAAATGGCACTTGTACAGGCCTACAAATATCTCATTTGGATATTTTTCAAAGAAAATATAAGGGAATGAGCCCTTATTCTAATTTGGTGGTGGTAGGTGAAGTATAACTTCTATTGTGAGCAATAAAGACAATGAAAAAATCATCGAAGAAACTCATGGTTCTTTTATATATTCGCATCATCATTGCCTCGGGATGGTCCAACCGGTCATGCCACATAATAATATAATTTTGGCACATAAACTTATGTTATGGGTAGTGATTATCTTTCACCAATCTATATATAATGCATGTCGAGGAAGATGCAAGAGAATATAATGCATCATTAATATGAAATTTCGTTCTTTATGATAATTTTATATTTTCTTTTATGGAGCATCACAAAATGTGTTAGCATAGATTCTTGCATCTATGAAGTTAATGTGTAATTTTTTTTAACACACATGTATTTTGTATACATTGCATTTTCATTTGATCCGTTTTTATTTTGGCACTATCAGTGGTTTGTCATTTTTCATATTACTTTGATCATATCCTCAATCATTATGTATGATCTTTATACATTTATGTAATTACATTCACTTGAGGAAATGAAAATTTTATGTTCATTTTATCACATTCATTTGAGAGAATGAATATCTCTACGTTGATCATTATCATTGAATATCACATTCTAATGAGGGAATAAAGATGTATACTTGATCATTATATTATCACATTCACATAAGGGAATGGATACATTTTAAAACTCATTGTTTTTCATCTTATTAAAGAGACATGAACATGACTAAGGAACATGAACAAGACTAAAAAGTCTATAGGCTATTACTAATATGAGCTATGATTAGGAGGCCTAAAGATATGCCTAAAAATGTGCCTAAACCTTTGTGTCATCATCCTGATGGCTGCAGCTAAGGGACCCATTTTTTCACAAACCGTCAGGATCATGCCACATATGTTTAGGCCTAAATTTATGCACATATATTAGGTCTCCCAATCATTTTTTTTTACTAATATATAGAAGCATTGTAATGGACAATATCAAATTAAACATTGATTTTATGTTATTTGATTCTCTTGAGGTAATCATGATAAAAATTAAAACAATAACTTGAGGTTATGTTATTTTGATTCTTTTTTAAAAGAATCATGATGAAACTTAAGGTTCTATTTTTTTTTCAAACACAACATGAGGTTATGCTCTAGATTATTTTGAAAGAATCATATTAGAACTTGAGGTTCTAATTATTATTCAATATATATTCTTGTTTTTGAATGAAATAATAAAAAACAAGAACAATAAAGAGATAAACTGAAAAGAGAGTGAGTTTATTCATCTCACAATTGAGGTATATAAAGTTACAAGATGTATTATCCTCAAAGAAAGGATCTCGTAATTATAGTAAAAGATATTTCGCATTAAATTAATACATTCCATAATTATTTATAACACATTGTTTATTTGTGAATTATTAGTTCTAACAGGATTTTTAAAAGGAATAGTAACTAATATTTCCAATTATGCTTTATGGGTATGAGGTAAAGGGGTAATTTCTTATGGCCAACCAGGGTACCCTCCTCTTGCATGTTTAAATCTTTGTTCTTCAATCCCCCTGGAACTTCCCAATCAAACCAATAAAGCATGTTTGCTAGCGTGAATTCTATTGTTGTTGGAGCTATGTTCATCGCTGGGCAAGCTCTTCGTCCCCCACCAAAGGGGACCATCTCACAATTTCCCCCTCCAAAATAAAAATCAAGATTCTCAAACCTCTCGGGATAGAAGTCATTCACATTCTCCCCCCAAGTGCTCGAATCTCTTCCTATGGCCCATGCATTGATTAAAACGGTCGTCTCAGGAAAGACGTCATAACCTCCAACTTTTGTATGGCATACACATTCATGTGGGATCAACAAAGGGGCTGGCGGGTGCAATCTTAGTGTCTCTTTAACCACCATCTTTAAATATGTCATTTTTGTGATATCCAGTTCATGTCCTTTTTCTTTTTCTCCCGTACAATTTCGGATTTCACTTTGTAACTTTTGCATTATTCTAGTATTTCTAACAATCTCGGACATTGCCCACACCAATGTCACAACTGTTGTATCAATTCCCCCTGCTAATACATCCTGAAATCTTGTTTACATTAGTTACATTTACTCTTGGTATAATTTTTCAGCGTTAAGTGATCTTGCAATTTAGTGACACCACTAATGTCGCTAAACGGGCAATGGGTCCAACTTTTTCAACTCACTTTTTTGTCAAATGTTGACCCTGTTACCCACAATTTTTAGCGACGACAATGTTGTCGCTAAAGTTTTTTTTTCCAATTTATTGTATTTTCTTTAGTTATTAAAAGCTTTTAATATATTTTTTTAACTGTCGATGAGAATGTCATCACTAAAGGTATATACCAATTAAAGTCTTTATTTTTTTGTAAAAACATTTTTGAAAAGTCAAAATACTTATTTTATTTAAATAATTTTTTTTTAATGATGCCTGCAGTCCAACTGCAGGCAATTGCCTGCTTCTCTTTGTAAAAAAGGGTGGGGACAGGGGGAAAATGTGTATCAGTCACTTACCGGAGGGGCTAAATTGTACATTTTTCAAACTTTTTACAAAGGGGAAGGCAGGCAATTCCCCTGCCCCCCAACTGCAGGTATGTTATCCCCTTTATTTAAATATTTTTTTTTTAAAGTTTAGCAACGTCGCTAAACGCTTATCCCTATTAAATTATTTTACTCTTATTAACAAAATAAAAAAAAAAAAAAATTACGTTTTCCCTTCCACTATATACTGATTTATCCCGCCAAGTCGCCAACACTTTAGCAACATGTGTGCCAATTAAATTTATTTTCTTTTATTAAAAATAACATTTTAAAAAAGGTTAAAATTAGTGTTTTTTAATTGGAAAATACTTTTAGCGACCACAATGTCGTCGCTAAAGGTGAGTACAAATTTAAAATAATGTGTTTTAAATTTATATTATTATTGTTAAAATTAATTTTAAAAACTATATAAATTATATATATTTAAAAAATTAATACTTTACTATTATGAAAATTATTTTGGTAAAGTTAAATATGTTTAATGTTGTAAAGGTAGTTAATTAATACTTTACTATTTAGAAAATAGTGGTTAAATTTATCATTTTCAATTTGTATATATGGTTCAAAACGTGAATATCTCCAATACAAAGTTCAATCCGCTTTAAAAGATACACTTTTACGTTCCTAAAAACGTTTTGTGTACTATTGTGTACTGCTAGTGAGAAGTATTATGTTAAGGTGTGTTTGGTACAGAGAATTGAGGGCAGAGAAATGGAAATTGGACTTATTTTCCTTGTTTGTACCGAGAATTGAAAAAGTGGAGAATTTGGTAAAGAAATGGTGAGAATTGGGTAGTGTAATTTGGCTTGCTCCATTTCCATCATTTTGATGGAGAAATTAGAGAAATGGATTTTTTTTTTTTTTTTTTTTGAAAAAATGTTTTTTTTAATTGTTTTTATTTTATTATATGTATATAAAAAAAATTTAGTTGCAAACCGATTTACGTAAATGTATTTTTTATAAAAAAAAATTAATAATTTTTTTAAAATAAATTTTTATAAGATAAGTTTTTAAAGGAAAAATTAAAATAATTTTTTTATAAAAAATAATTTAAAAAAATATATTTTTTTAAAATATATTTTTTATAGAATTGTTATTTAGAAAAAATAAATTTTTTTAAATAATATTTTTAATTAATTTTATAAAAAATAAATTTTAAAATAAATTAAAAAAAAATATTTTTTTTTAAAATAAGTTTTTTTTTTTAAAAATAAAAAAAAAATATTTTAAAAAAAATATTTTTTTTTAAATATATATTTTTTAGAATTGTTATTTAGAAAATTTTTTTTTTTTTTTTTTTAAATCAACAAACAAAAGTTCTAATTCTTTCAATAAAAAGGATTTTTTTTTTTTTTTTTTTTTTTTGTCAATTCTCGAGTTTATTTCTCATGTTACCAAACACTAGAATTGACTTTAAATTTCTCTACCAATTTCTATTCTCTGAATTCTATTCTCTACTCCATTTCTATTCCCTGAAATTCTCTCTGCCAAACGTGCTCTGTTAAGTTGCTTACCATTACTAAAGCTTTCACGTCTTCTTTAGTCAATTGAGAGCCAGAAGCATTTTCATCTGTTGCTAATAACTCGACTAAAGTATGAACAAAAGCCTTATCATCGTCGCTTATTTCTTTAATAGTATGATTGTGATGCTCATCGACAATCATCTCAATGTAGGCATCAAGATTACTAAAACATTTATTCAGCCTACCATTCCACCCACTAAATTGGTCAATAAATTGACCCAACCATGGAAATGAATCACCAATAGACCCATTCAATATTTCCATGGTTTCATCAAGCATCAATTCAAATGAAGGGCCCTTGAGTGGTTGTTCTCTGTAATTCTTTCCAAACGCCACCTTACACACTAACCCTTTTATTGCTGCTAAAAACAAATTGTTTAGGTTTGTGGCTTCATTTGATGGATTTAACGATAAAGAGCTGACCATATTCTCTACCTCTGTCACTAACACATGGGTAGATAATCTAGCTCTCTTGGGTCCAAGAAACTCAGACACCAAAAGCTTGCGCATTTCCCTCCAATGATTGTCGGGAGGCGAAAAGGCAATGTCTACAAAGTTATAACTTAGTCGTTTGGTAGACTGGGACGTCATACGAGAACAAAATATATGATCTTGAGTTTTAAGGATTTGTTTAGCCATGGCTGGTGATGAGATGACAAGGAAAGGTTTTGCACCAATATGGATTTGCATAATGGGGCCGTATTCTTTGGAAAGTTGCCAAAGGGCTTGATGACGAGAGTTACCGAGTAGTTGGTGCAAGTTACCGATTATGGGAAGCTTTGGAGGGTTTGGGGGAAGCTTGTGTGCTCCAGTGGAAGACCTATTCAATTTTTGAGTATATAGAAACATGATGAACATGAAGAGGACTAATGCATATGTAAGAAGCCATGAAGGGAGGATAGTATAGAACTCCATCGTTGGTTTGTGGTCGTATAAAGAGTTATTTTCATGTCAATTTATAGTGGAGGCATTGGCTTGTATACTTACTTACTATCCATGATCAATTTATGATCTGTGATCATCCAAGAGTTTCTTAATAAAATAATTCCATTATAAAAGTAATAAAGTTAACGTATTAACATAGTCATTATTTTAGATATGCAACCTTATATAAATATTATGTATCTAGACAATTTGTGACTAATATTAATATATCAGCGACGTAGTATGTTTCAATAAAAAATATTAAAAACACAAGGTATAGGTATATATTTCTTCATCGGTAATAACTATACGTGTATATAAATAAAGTCGAGTTATTTTAGAAACCAAACATTCCTCACATACCAAGGGACTCATCCCCACCATCCATCTAAAAAGAAATCAATGGTTGAGATTAAAAGCATTTAATATTTCACCCATTTTTTATAATTTAAATATCTCTTAAACCGTTAATCGTTAAGCGAAAATAATTACACCATCGCGACAAGCATTTAATTATCTTTCTATAGACGGGCATTTTGATATACTTTCGACAAAAAAAAAATTCATTTTTTTCACGTTTTTTTTCGTAGCCGAAAAAATCATATATGATATATCATATATGATATTACATAATCATATATGATATATATGATATATCATATATGATATTACATATAATATCATATATGATATTACATATCATATATGATATTATATGTAATATCATATATGATATATCATATATATCATATATGATATGTAATATCATATATGATATATCATATATGATTTTTTCGGCCACGAAAAAAAACGTAAAAAAATGAAAAAAAAAAATTTGTCGAAAATATATCAAATTGCCTATCTATAGAAAGATAATTAAATGCTCGTCGTAACGGCATATTTTTTTTCGCTTAACGATTAACGGTTTGAAAGATATTAATATTTGAAAAAAAAGGATGAAAGTGGGTTTTTTAAATTGTTGGGATTAATCTCATCCATTAGATCAAATAAAGATGGAGGGTGGAGATTAGTCCCTTGGTATGTAAAAAAAGTTTGGTCCTCAAATGATCTTAAATCTAACTATACTTGTATATAAATAAAGTGAAGACTCTAAATTTTGAAAAAGGCAATGAAAGTCTTTACCAAACTCTTTAAATGATATATTAATTAATAATAAGTGAGGGCATTATAGTAAATTTCATTCATAAATGCTATTGTAATTTTTTCAATGTTCATGACAATAACATTTGAAAAAAGAGCATTTTGACTAAATTTTAAATTAGTTTTTTTTTTTTTTTTTTTTTTACCAGAATATATATATATATATATATATATATATATATATATATATATATATATATATTTCTTAGAGGATCGAAATTATATAAAAAGATTCTTCATTATAATATTATACATTCGTTAATATAATAATAAACATATGTGAATATAATATTAAACATACGGTAATAGAATAATAGTCATGTTTAATATAATAATAGCCATACCTATTTTAATATTAACCATATTTTAATTAAATAATGAAGATTATAGTATATATATATAAAGCAATGTAAATGAAATAAAAATTAAATTGAAAAGAGGATTAATATAAAATACATTTATTTATAAATTCTGAATTTATACAGGGACTATTAGATATATTTGATCCAGACTGGACTATAGGTAATGGAGATATACAAATTTGAAATTCTAAAGACTTTGAACATTTAGTGGTGGATAATATAAGAGATTGTTTTTTCTTCATAAAGTGAAGTGTCTTGAACTCTTTGTATCTGCTTCCTTTTATAGATGAATTCTTCGGTGATATCTGTTCTTGAAACCGGCATCTTTCGGTTAAATCTTCAGTAATAATGATCTTCAAAATAATGTCTTCTGCTTTTTCTAAAGGTATTTTGTCTCTTGTTTGTCTACATCTTTTCATATCGTCTTTTATGTCAACATTACAGTATCCTCTTTGTCGCTTTCTTTGTCGACATTCATATAATCTTTGAAATAAACTTATGACTCTTTAATATATTACATACACTCTTTATTATAGACTCACGTTACATTCTTGAATATAGACATGAATTTTTTATAGATCTTCTAAAATTTTAAAATTCATCATCATATGGATCTTGAGAATCTTGAATTACTTCTTCACTTGAAGCGGGAGACCTTTTTACTTCATTTAAAATTCTTTGTATCTCTTCTTTTGATGTACATGCTTGGATTCTTTTTATAGCGTCTTCGTCAGTTATATGAGCTTTTGACGTAGATGAACTTGGTGACTTTTTGATGAGACTGGTATAGTACGTTGTGACTGCTTTAATATCTGCATGTTCTTCATTTACTTGTTTCCACCATTTAGCGATGAACTCTCTTAACAATAATGGTGGAGAAGTTCCTTCGGCTTCTTGATTTTTGTATGTGAATGACATAATCCAAGGAATTCTGAATATAATCGTGAACTACAAAGTGTACTCGAAAGGAGGTGCACTTTCTTGAGAGAACATTAATTTGTACTTCTTATATTCTTCTAAAACTTTTGTAGGAAAGATCTCTGGGATACTTCCCATATACTTAAACCATTTAGTGAACCATCTTGGATACTTATTTGGGAATTCTTTAGTAAGTCGGAAAAACCAAGTATGACTATGATTTCTTAATAAAAAGGCTTTGGACCATGCCTCTTGGTAATCGTAATAGTTGTAGGCTGGGTATTCTGGATAGCTTGCTAAAACTTTATTAGTATAGGGTTTATTTCCCCAATCTTCTAAAGATAAAACTTTTAAAATCCTAACCTTGCTAAAATCAATTTGATCTGTAACTTCTGTGTTATAAGTATGACGCACTTCTATGGATTTGTTTTCTATTAAAATTGCCTAATAGTACTCACGATTTTGATAGTCATTATTATAAAAGTGGTGTTTTTGGGATATAGAAATTCGATCAAGGTTTTGAAGTTTTGACTTATTTTTGTTCTTCTATAGGCTCGAGGATTTTTATAACTTGTCTATTTGGGTTTGCTTGAGTTTCTGGATGTACTGTGGATGAGGATATAGTTGACAGTGATTTTGGACTCTGAGATGTATTCTGTAAATAGGCTAAGGCTAAATAGGTTGGTCTTAGTCTTGCATAATAAGAGGATGAATAGAGGGTGAGAGGTACAAATCTATTCTGGGATATAGATGTTGGAGGAGTGGATAGAGATGGGATTTTTGGCTTTGGTATAACGAGTTTCTTATCTGAACTTGTCATGTTCATTGTAAAAATTCTCTTGATAAGAAATCTAGTAAGGAGTTATTTTCTCCTTTAATAAACTCAATTGTAAAATCAAAATTGCTTAAAATAGCTTGCCATCTGGCAAAAACTTGTTTAGAAATCAAATTTTTAACATCCTTTTCTCTAATATATTTTGCAGATAAACAATCAATTCGTAACAAAAATGGCTTCATATATAGATCATCTTCAAAATTTTTTAATATTTAGAACAATACTTAATATTTCTTTTTTAAAAGTAGAATGATTCTTTTGTGTATCATTACACGATCCTGAGAAATATCTAACTAATTGTTATGTTGTATCATCTTTTTTTTTTTTTTTTTTTTTTTTTTTTTTTTTTTTTTTTTTTTTAATATACCACCATATCCTATATCACTTGCATCCGTTTCTACTATAAGATTTGCTTCAGGGTTTGGTATGTTTAAACATGGTAAATGTTTTATTTTTTCTTTTATATGTCTGACTATATTAGTATGTTCTTCTGTCCAAGGTTTAGGATTCTTTTTCAATCTATCATATAATGGCTTACGTATAACCCCTAAATCTTTAAAGAAATCATGAATATAATTAAGACATCCTAAAAATCTTTTCAATTGTTTTTTATCTTTAATTTCGTCTGGGAATTTATTTGAAAATTCTAAACTTCTTTCTATAGGTTTAATAGTTCCTTGAATTATACTATGCCCTAAAAATCTTATTTCTATTTTAAATAAACTTATCTTAGTGGGAGAAACTGCTAATCTATTTTTATATATAATATCATAAAATATATTTAAATTTTTGTTAAAATGTTATCTAGATATTTTAGAAGAAATTAGAACATCATCTATATATGACCAAACTAGCAAAATAATTGACTTAAATTTTACTAATATAAATTTTGAAACAATAATTATTTTACAATACTTTCACATTGAAATTTCTTTATTAATTTAGAACTGGGTATAACTTGTGGTTTCATAAATGTTGGTATTAATTTTTTTATAAATTTAAAATTCCCCATACGAATCATAGTAGATAGTTATTAATGATAATTTATAATCTCCATTTAGATCAATATTTTAAATTTTTATATATACCATCTCTAGGTATTAACACTTCTTTATACATATTTAATTGTAGGATTCTTGTATTAACATTTCTTTAGAGTTTCCTTCATCTTTTTAAGATTTCTTAGGTTCCTCATTTTTTTTCCTTATCTTTTTTTCTTTTTATTTTCTTCTAAACTTTTCATTCTTTGTTTTAATACCGTTATTTCTGATTTTACTATATTTAATTCTTCTCGCAATTCTGAAATTGTTACTGTTTTTGTTTCTTTATTAAATCTTTTATATATTTCATTAAAATTATATTCTTGTACATTATCAACTACTACGGCTTCTTTGGCAGTTTTGTCTTTTAGTTGTTCTTTTAATCTATCTAGATATACCATCTTTATATCTTTATCTTCGATTTTATTCATTAATTCCATTAATATTTTTACTTCTTCACTCTCATTAGTTATAGTATTTATTTCTTTATAATCACTTGTGTAATTTCCTATACATTCACATGCTTCAAACTCGCTACTAGTTTCAGATGAATCGTTTTCTACTATATTTAAATCATTTTCTTCATAATCTGAATTATTAGAGTTACTTGAATCTTCATTTATCATTATTTTAATAATTTGATCTTTAAGTTCATCAGATATGTTTAATTAATTTATTTTCTTTTTAGTATAATAATTTCTTGATGTATGACCTTGTTTCCCAGACTTGTAACATATTATTGTATCTTTATATCTATTTTGTTTATTACATGAAGGTCTATTATTTCTTTTGTATTTATTTTTCTTTTCATATTGTTTATATCTTTTACTTGGTTTTCTATATTTTTTAACTCTATATTCCTTTTTCATTCTTTTAGAATTATATGATGGTAATTTTAATGGTTCATAACCATATTGTTCACAAAAGTTTCCTAATTCTTTTCTATTATTAATGCCTTTTTTCTTAATTTTAGCTTGTAATTTTAAATCTGAACATATGACTAGGCCTTCTTGATTAACATGATTTATTATTTCTCCATAAGTTAACTCTTTATAGGGTATGGTATTATTATATTCATTACTTAATTTGTTTCTTATTCGTTCAGCAAATAATTTTGGTAATTCTGCTATAAATCTTTCTTTGCAATATGCTTCATTACAATCTGATCTAGCCATGACCTATGCTAAAAACACATCTTTATACCATCTAAAATCTTGTAGTTTTCTACAACTTAGATTAAGTAATATGGATGAATTTCTTTCTTGAGTTCAGTTGGATTTGCAACAAAGTTTTTTAATATAGTGTTGGGAATTATCACAAGATACGTGAGAAGACTTAATATGAAGATCAGAATTAAGTCTGGTGGACTACAGAATTAGGTCTGCTAGTATTGTTAGTTAAGTCTGGTCGGTTTAGTGTTAAGTCTGGTAGAGTAATTGTAAAGTTAAGTCTGTTTGACTTTAGTCATTAAGTCTGGTCATGATATTATAGAAGTCGGTTAGCTATAAGTTAGGAAAGGATTTGAACTTATCTTTGGAGAAGATACGTAAATCCTTATACAAGTTTTGTATCTAGGGTTTCCTTGGTGTATAAAAGGAACCCTAACACATTAGTTTAGAGATAACGACGAAGATTGTAATTCAGTAAACAATTAGTAATACGAAGTTAGTTATTGTTTTATTGTGTTCTTCATAGTTGAGTGTTTAGATTCCGCATAAACATTCAATTCGTATTAGAGTCTCACTTAGATTGATTTGATTTATTCAAGTCGTCTAACTAAGTTGTTAAGGCTACTTAGAGATCCATAATTCGTGTGGACCAACAAGTGGTATCAGAGCCTAAAGAGACTCTGAGTTTGAAGAAACACAACATCCAAACCTTAAATTCATTCACCTAAACCCTGCAACATGTATGGCTTAGAAAATCCCAGTAAGAATGATGAATTCTCAGTTCACAACAGTGATGATGAAAAATCAGTCCATGATGAAGAAAAACCTGAAACAAGCACATCCAAACAACCACAACCCATCTCTGTAACAACAACCATATCCAACATAAAACTCCCAATCCTAAAAAGAGAAGAATATGACATCTGGGCTATGGAGATGGAACATTATCTGGAGTATATTGACAGCGAAGTCTGGAAGGTCATACAGAATGGGAACTCGAAGAAAAGAATTTCACAAGGTACAGATGGAGTAATAAGGATATTACCACCAGTATCTGCTGAAGAGATACGGGCTGTTGAAAAGGAGAAGAAGGCCAAGACTATGCTGCTAATGGCAATTCTCAAAGAACATCTGAGAAGGTTTCATGGCATGAATGATGCCAAGGAAATCTGGGAGGCTATCAAGAAAAGATTTGGAGGGAATGCTAACTCCAAGAAGATGAAGAAGGCTGTTCTTAAACAGGAATTTGAAGCTTTTACTGTATCCAGTTCAGAAGGGTTGGAAAAAGCTTATGATAGGTTTCAACATCTTCTATCACAATTGGAGGTTCATGGTGCAGCTGTTTCAGAAGAAGATGCAAACCAGAAGTTTCTTAGAGCATTACCAAAAGAATGGTCAAATGTGACATTGACCATGAGGATGAATGGTGAAATTGACACCATGACTACTGATGACCTGTACAACAACCTCAAGGTGTTTGAACAGGAAATCCAAGGAAAAGCATCTTCAAGTTCTACAAATGTTGCTTTTGTTTCTCAAGGCAAGAGCAGCACTAACAAGGTTAAGTCTGGCAGCGTTAATTCTAGTGGTTATGGAAACTCTCCTAGCAGCATGAGAAAAGAAAGAGATGTTCCAGCAGGCTTTGCTGATGAAGTAATTCACTCACTTCTTGCTCAGGAACCAGAAGATCAAGATTTCATCAGTGAGGATTTAGAACAGATCGTTGATGTTGAAGTTGAAGAAATGGACATCAAATGGCAAATTGCCATGATTGCTTTCAGGGTTAAGAAGTTTTATAAGCAAACTGGGAGGAACATTAAGCTTGATGGGAAGTCACCAGTGGGATACAATAGAAGGACTATTGAGTGCTACAATTGTCACAAGCATGATCACTTTGCCAGAAATTGCACAGAAAAAGTGACTACTGATTGGAAAAAAAAGAAGGGTTCTGACTCTCAAGATGATGATAAGATGGGGAAGAATCAGACAAGCTTGATGACATTGGAAGCTGGAGCTGTGAATTGGGATGAACACACACCTTAGGATGAAGAGCCAAATCATGCACTTATGGCTATTGGGTCCAGTAATGAGGTATCTTTGTGCTCAAAATTATGCATTGATTCATATAATCATCTTAAAGCTTTGTGTGATGAGCAGTTAACACAAATAGGTGATCAGGAAGCAAAAATTCTTGCTTATACTAAAGCTGTTAAAACTTTAGAAGCACAAATAGATAACTATCAAAACAAACAAGCTTCCTTAAACGAAAAACTCACCTTTCAAGCTAATGAGATATATGAAAAAGATGAAAAACTTAAGAGATATAGGAAAGCAGGCTTAAAAGCTGTTAAGGAAAGAGATGAATTGCAAAAGAAACTAGATAAATGGACTCATTCTGCTAAGTGTCAGGATAAAATAGTTGCATCCACTATGAGCTCTACAAGTAAGATTGGCTTAGGTTATGGAATACAGTCAGATAGTGAAGTCCTAAGCTATGAGGAAGAGATGGACATATCTGTGTTTAAATGTAGGAAAGAGGATTCTATTGGTAAACCTGTGTACAATACGTTTGTTAAATCTGATGAATTTAAAGGGGTGCCACCTCCATTAAGTGGAGATTACACTCCTCTACCAAATAAAGACCTAGATGACTCCTTGTTTGTATATGGTAAAAAGGGTCCTATCTATCCTGAGATAGGCAACTCAGACAAATCTAGTGAATACTCTACTTGTCAAACCAATGACAGTGAAGGATCTACTAGAGATGTCTCTGAGCAGTCTGATTCAGAATCAGAGAGTGCACCTAAAAATATTTCTGAGTCAAAATCAGTCAAAAATAGTGAACCCAAACCTCATACAGATAAACCTGGTTGTGATTCTCACATAAAAACTCCTAGGAAGTCTGTTAGAAATCAAGAGTCACCAAAGACTGATAGAATGAGAAAGGAGTACAATGGAAACCACGGTTTTGGTCCTAAAAGATGCTTTGTGTGTGGTAGTCTAAGTCATTTGATTAGGGACTGTGATTTTCATGAGGTTAGGATGAAAAGAGAGGCTGAACTAAGAAAAGATAAGAATGTTAATACTGGCCACATGAATGATAAACCAGTTTGGAACAATGCTAACAGGATTAATCATGCTAATAAGTTTGTGACTAGACCAGCACCATTTAATTCTGGTGTGCCTAATGTTAAGACTGGTTGGTCATCTGTTAATTCTGGTAGACCAAATTTTAGTTCTGGTAGACCAAATGTTAATACTGGTTGACCAAATTTTAATTCTGGTAGACCAAATGTTAGTTCTATTGGTCAAAATGGTAATTATGTGAGGCCAAGTGTTAATTCTGGGTGGTTTAATCATTCTAGACCCAGACAACCAGTGAATAAACCACAGGTGAATTCACATAATCAGAGAAACAATTTTTATAAACCTCATTCACCTGTGAGAAGTCCTTTTGTTAATAATGCAGCACAAGTTTCAAGTTCAAATGCTGTAAGGGAAAATGGGGAATCTGCTGTTAAGACCCCAGCATATTGGTCTTGGGATCCTTTTAAGAACACACTTACCTATGAATCCAAGACCAAAGGTGGATCAAGCTCATTTAAGACCTATAAATATGTTGATCTACAGGGCAGATCCAAGTCTTCACAGGCTTGGGTCTTAAAGAGAAACTAATTTCTCTACTTTTGTGCAGGAACATCCACTGAAGATCATGGAAGACAAAGGAATATTTGATAGTGGGTGCTTTGGGCACATGACTGGTAACAAGAATCATCTGAAGGATTTTCAAGAATTCCAAGGAGGTTCTGTTACCTTTGGAGGAAGTAAAGGACAGATAACTGGTAAAGGTAGAATTGTTGTAGGCAATTTAGAATTTGACAATGTATCTTTTGTAAAAGAACTAGGGCAGTTTAACCTTTTCTCAATATCACAAATTTGTGATAAGCAACATAAGGTGCTTTTTAGTGAAACTGAATGTTTTGTATTGACTTCGGACTTTAAGATGCCTGATGAGAGTCAGATCCTTCTTAAAGTTCCTAGACAATACAACATGTACAGTTTTGATATGAAAGCACCTGAAGTTGCAAAAGGTTCTGCCTGTTTGCTTGCAAAAGCCACATTGGATGAATCTAAATTGTGGCATAAAAGGTTAGGTCATGGAGAAATGGGTTCAATTTAGTGATGAAGAAGGGGATGAAAATTCTTCCAAACAGGGGTGGAATTTTGGTGAAGAAGAAAGTTTTAAGACACCTTCTCAAGATAAATCTGTTGGTACTAAGGATGTAAATCCAGAAACCATGGAAGCAGCAGAGACATTAGCTCAATCCTTCAGCAAGATTAAACTAAAAAGGAAGAAGTTAAAAAGAAAGTTAAGGATTAAAGAAAGTGAAGATGAAGGAGTTAATTCTGGTAATGAGAAAGATAAATCTGGTGCTTATGCTGGTGAGGAGAAAGTTAATTCTGGTAATGATGTTAATTCTGATGATAAGGAAAAGTCTGGTGAGATTGATAAGTCTGTTCAAGAAGAGTCTATTGGTGAAAAAAGAAAAGGAAAAGAGATTCTCATTGAATCTCTTAAGCTAAAGAAATCCAAAAGTCAACAAAGGGAAGAACAAGTAACCTTGGCTGAAATTGAAAGTTTTAAGGCTGCAGATCAGGAAGAAAAGGAAAGAGAAAAGGAACAGATAAGACAAGATGAGTTGTTTGCCAAGAAGATGTCAGAAGAGGATGCTGATAATTCTATTAGCTTATTGATTGAAGGGAATGCTGAGATTATGGTAAAGGTAAAAGAACTCACAGCTGATAAAAGTTTGAATGCTGATGAGAGAGCAGAAAAATTGTCAGAGTTTATAAATGAAAGAAGAGATTCTAATACTCTTGGTGGCTTTATGGAACAACTCAAAGAAATTCAGAAGAAGAAGACTATCAAAGCTCCCAAGAAGATGTCTAAGGGAGAACAGATGCATGGAATGAAGATGTATCTCAAGAACATGATGTACTCAACCTTTGCTAAGATGCAAGGTAAATCATATGCAGATATTCTTCTAATGTATCAAAGAGCTTATGAGAGAGATCATGGGTACAAGCCCATTGATTATGAAGATACTCTTCCTTTCAAAAGGCAAAAGACACAGTCTGAGCAACCTAAAGAAGCTGAAAAGGAGATTGAGAAAGAACCAGAGGTTGAAATGGCTTCAACTGAAGTAAGGAAAGAAGAAGAAGTGAAAAAGCCAATAGTATTTGAAAGAAGGAAAAGTGTGATAAGGAAAGGTAGACACAAGAAGGTATTACAAGAGGAGGAATCAGAGGAAGAACCTTCATCTGAAGGAGTTACTATGGGGACTGTTGAAAGCTCAAAGGAACCAACTAAGGTAGTAAATTATCAAATACTCAAGACAGGTCAAAGAGCTGCATATCAAATTATAAGAGAGGATAATTCTGATATTGTGTATATGAATTTTGCTGCTATTTTACGTGATGTGAGTAGAGAGGATATCCAAGAGCTTTATAGGTTGGTGAATATCAAACATGGAGATACAACACCTGAGGAAGATGCTGAGAGAGTATTTTGGGGAAACTTGAAAGTAATGTTTGAGCCACCAGCTGAGTCTGATATAGTATGGAAGATTCCTGAGGAGCAGAATATTGTCAGTTGGAGATATTTCCATAACTGCAAGGTACATTGTGTGTCTTTAAAGAATATTGATATTTATATGCTTGCAGAAGTAGAATATCCTTTATCATCTAGTGTTTGCAAGGAACTGATGAACAAGAAGTTGTATGCTGATAAAAAGGATGAAGTATATGAGCTATTATTGGACTTGATAAAGCTGCAGTCATTGAAGGATGTAGCTTAAGGATGTTTGAAAGAATTTTCACAAGCTGATAAGTGAGACTATTGGAACTTCTCACTTGGTGAAGGTGCATAGCACTAACATAACAAATGGTTATCAGTCCAACATGTCTAACCAACATAAGGAATGAGTAATCCTGAGCAGACGGCTACAGGTAAAGATATTCCAAATCCGTTAATGGTTGGCAATTTACCAAAAATTATATGGTATTCAACTCACCATATTTGAGATAAGTGAAGAGTTGGCTAGCCCACAAGGCTATGGCTTGTGGTAAAGGCTGTGGAAATCCATAAATGGTAATCAGTTCACCATGATGAGGTGCAATTCCATCAAAGGATTGACTAGTCCAAAAGGGTACTGCTTTTGGTAAAGACAAAACAAATCCGTTGATAGTTGATGATTTACTAAAAATCATGTGGTTATCAATGTACCATGGTCTAACACACCAAACATTGGCTACTCCAGTAGTGATGGCTATTGGTAAAGAGACATCAAATCCATTAATTTTCAATGATTCACCTCTCACAGGAGTTAACACACCTGGAAGTGATGAGAATAGTATGAAACTTAACAAGAATTTGATGTACAAGTTGTCATTGTTGCTATGAAGATCAAGTGGATTGCATATCAGATGGTTGTTGTGAAGATTAAAAGTGTTTTTAAAGATCAGATCAAATGATGGAAAGATTATCAAGGTTATAGTTGCTGAACGAGTTTAAAGTTTGAATTGTTAGAGATAATTCCAAGTGTTGAAGATTAAATCCTCAGAAGCTTATTCAGAAGGAACTTGAAGTTCATGAAGCATGAAGATCAAGTTAGGGGAGGATTGTTGGGAATTATCACAAGATACGTGAGAAGACTTAATATGAAGATCATAATTAAGTCTCGTGGACTACAGAATTAAGTCTGCTAGTATTGTTAGTTAAGTCATGTTAAAGTTAAGTCTGGTCGGTTTAGTTAAGTCTGGTAGAGTAATTGTAAAGTTAAGTCTGTTTGACTTTAGTCATTAAGTCTGGTCATGATATTATAGAAGTCGGTTAGCTATAAGTTAGGAAAGGATTTGAACTTATCTTTGGAGAAGATACGTAAATCCTTATACAAGTTTTGTATCTAGGGTTTCCTTGGTGTATAAAAGGAACCCTAACACATTAGTTTAGAGATAACGACGAAGATTGTAATTCAGTAAACAATTAGTAATACGAAGTTAGTTATTGTTTTATTGTGTTCTTCATAGTTGAGTGTTTAGATTCCGCATAAACATTCAATTCGTATTAGAGTCTCACTTAGATTGATTTGATTTATTCAAGTCGTCTAACTAAGTTGTTAAGGCTACTTAGAGATCCATAATTCGTGTGGACCAACATATAGCATATAATAAAGTGTTAATTATATCATCTACTTCATTTGAAACCTGTTGATTATTTTCTATTTTGATTATAGTTTTCTTTGCATTTAATATTATTAATTTTTCTTCTGATGTTACATAAAAATCCCACCATCCTTTTAAGCTACCTGTGAATCCGGAAATTAACATACTAGCTACTTTATATCCTGAATTATTATTTGATTTATATGCGTTAGATGCAATAGTCATTTCTTGTAATATATTTAGTATATGATACTCTGTTAAACCATCAATATTCCCTTCATATAATGCAGTACCATCATATTTTGATTGCACTAAAGTATGTCTTTCTTCATTTTGTAAGTCAGGTGGTGATGGTCTAGGATAGTAATTTTTTGTTTCTGCTCTCTGAGTATATGTGTTGTTTGATGTATATGGATTATACCTTATTTTATTTAATTTATCTCATTCGCATTAAATTGTTCTTCTATTTTTGATATATTGTCATCTGATATGTCTTTATTTATAACATTAATCTTACCATTTATATGAAATTTAGATAATTTATCCTCTATTTCCCTTAATATAGTATTTTTTTTTTCTAAATTTATTGGTGTATCTATATTATATGGTATAAATATAGGATTTTATTCTATTTTCTCATTAGATTTCGAAGTACTAGCTTCTGCTTTATTATTATTATTATTATTATTTTCTATTCTACCTAGTTGTTGTCCTATAGTATTTAACATCTCATTAGTATAATTATTTTGATTAATTATATTTGATAATGATTTTTTATCGTCATCACTTCGTTTAGATAAAGGCATTCCAACATATTCATTCTTTCATTTTTTAATTATTATATCATTATAGGGTAGATGTATTCCTGTTTCTGTTTCTTTTGTTTCTAAATTAGTATATGTTTTATTTATGTTAGTAGCTACCTCTATTTTTTCTCTAAAAGGAAATTTTAAGTTATTTTCTATACAGTATAGTTCTAGCCTTGAGAAAAATATAATATTTTCTTCATTTTGATTATATATATTTGCCATTCGACCTCATGTAATAATCTTTCTCTTTTATCAAATGTTAGATAATACCAAATTAATTTTTCATTATTATAGTCATTAAACATCTCATCTTTTAAGTAGTCAATTTCCATTTTAAATTTAATATTTGGAACTTACATGATTAATGTATTAATCTTTTAACCCTTTTTAGTTTTTCTTTTAATCTGATATTATTATTGAAAAATTCTTTTATTAAAATTAGATGAGCTTGTCGGCTAATAAAATAATTACTTTGTAGATCTTCTCTAAGAGTTGCTATATTATTATTATTTCTTAAAATAGATTCTTAATAATGTTTTATTTGTTTCTTAAGTTTGTACTGATATAAACTCATGTTTACTTTAACAAATAACCAATTTTGATCTTACTACTTTTATCATACTTTGATTTATCTTTAAATGGTCTTTTAATACTTTCATACTCCAATTTATATCATAAATTTGAAAAGTACCAAAACTAATATATAATTGTTTCTCTTTTATCCTATTCTCAACAAATTTTATTTCCATTCTTATCGATCTCTCTTGTTTATACAATCTCTTTAGGTGATTAATATACTCTTGATTTTTATTATTTTTAATCTGTAACTTTGTATCACTCATAATTGTTCTTCTCTGTAATACTCAACTTCCGACTTAGTTGGTTTATATGTATCATCACTTTTATTATCATCTTCATATAAAGGTTGAGATATCGATATATTAAAATCAACTCCTTTAAATTTCATAGATTGAGTTCTTCTAAGATATATATTATCATCTGAAGTAGAGGTTTCAGGTATATAAGTTGAATGTCTTCCTGATTCAATTTTATTGTTTTAAAAAATTATTTCTATATTTCCATCAGTATGTTCTATAATATTAGATACTTCTTTATTTAATTTTAGAGGTTTGGGGGTGAACTATTTCTTCTAATTTCCACGTTTGGTTTTGAGTTATTTCACTCCATTTTAATCTTTTAGAGTTAGCTTTAAAGTTTTGTTATAGTCGGGAATTGCAATAGCATTTAAGTACAAGGGCTAGTTTAGACAATAGGGCTAAGTTAGACTTGTATTGTTGTAATAAATACCTTCCTAGTCACAACTAGGAAGGTGGGATTCTCATTGTTACTTGGAGGTGTGTGTGTTTTCTTTACTTTCTCTCTCTAGAAAAAACATACACATCTCCCCCATTAAATAATCTAATTCTACCATGTTTAACCTTTATTTCAAGTTTCCCCGACCTCCTGAACATGATCTTAGTCTCTACAATTGGTATCAGAGCAAACCAGGGGCGAATCGTGGTGTTTATGAGGTAAAAAATGTGATTTATGGTGTGTTTTTATCTGGGTTACTGTTCATCAGCCGAGTTTTGGTGGTTTTTCATCGAATCTTATCTTCAAAAATCTAGTGTTATTGCGTTAAAAGGTTAGATCTTGTATCGAAATATAGTGGATAAGTAAAAAAGTCGATAAAGGTTTGATCTTTATAAGTTTTTACGAATTTTTGAGGTGATTAGATCGTGAAAAAGTATAAACAATTGTGTGATTTGTTTGTTCGATCTTCATCAGTTGCATCTTGCCAGAAATTCTTGTATAAGAATAGTTGGTAAGAGTGGATAAGAGTTGGTAGATCTCATCAGTAGCTAAATTATTGGTCGAGTGCCAAAAAGTCAAGAGTGGTTGGATCTATCGCAATTGTGCTGCTTATCGAAATTGTCATCCTTTCGCAATTGATGAACATTTCGCAATTCATGAACCTTATCGCAATTGAAGACTTTCGCAATTGGCAGTCTTTCGCAATTGACAGAAACTTTCGCAATTGAAGCTTTTCGCAATTGGCAGTTTTTCGCAATTGGTTCCTTTCGCAATTGGTCCCTTTTGCAATTGGTCCCTTTCGCAATTGGTTGAACTCTTTCGCAATTGGTTGAACTCTTTCGCAATTGGTCCCTTTTATCACAAATGCTGCCAGACTTTCGCAATTGAAGGCTTTCGCAATTGTTTCTCGGACAAAGGCTTTCGCAATTGTTTCTCGGACAAAGACTATCGCAAAGGCGGGAAAATTTGAGTAAAATTTAATTTGGAGGAGTGACTTAACGGTTAATTTTTACGCGAAATTCAAATTCCGGTACAATAGTGAAAATTTTGGCCCAAAATTCAAATTTTTAGGTCAAAATTCGAATTTTTCGGTCAAATTTGGCGTAAAAATTTTTAAAACTCAAAATTTTCCCGCATCATTAGAATTGCATTTTATGGCATATTTCACACCAAAATCACAAATGATATTACTGGTATACATCCTCAAATCCTACCACATATAGCCAAAAAGATCCTGATCAAGAATCACAATCAAATGACAATGGCTAAACATTGATTGTTATCAACTGTGACTACAAGGATGATGATTCATTATTGCTTATTTGAAGTTGAAGTGGAATATCACGGGTACGTGTACTTAGTATCTTGAAGATATCGGGGTTGGTTGGATGCATGATTCTTCGAGATCCTTGTTTGGGCACTCATGGGAGTAGTGATTAAGTCTTGGGTTATCTAGTTTTCATAGGTCAAGGGCTGGATGGACGAAGACCTAGTTAACTATCACTTAAAGGAGATACGTTGTAGTACTCAGTGTCACACAAAGATGTGGATCATTCAAGAGAGGTTCATATACAGTTAAGGAAGGTTGGATGGGTATATGAAACGACCTATGCTATAAGGAGTTACGTTGTAGTGCTCAGTATAGGTTCTTAGTCACACTATCGTGCAAGTTTAAGTCACAAGTATGGGTTATTTTACTTCAGTCTCAAGTTCGGCATAGTGGGTTTTCTCTATTAGTAGTCACTACAAAAAGCCATTGTTCTTGATACAGGGGGTTGATAAAGAGTTAGACATTTTAAATGGTATTATTAGTAGATTGGGTCTATCTACATCTTCTCACGAGCTGTTATGGTTAATGATAAAGTGCTTCCAGTTCATACTCCATGTACACACCATTATGTGCTGATTCCGATAAATCGTAACCAGCAGGGAGAGAAATGTGTAAAATCCAGTGATGATGATGATGGAACTATCCTGGAGAAAGAAAAGTGCATTTCCGGATCTTAATTGATTCAGGTGCTACGGTTTCAACTTTGGGGGAGAGAAATCATTAAACAAGTTACCCGTGACCAACGATATGGGTCAACTTGTTACTTTGGAGATTATCATTTCATGTGTACGTTACGGGCTGATCTCTCATGTGAAAAGATAACTGGGATGCATTTGATGAAATGAAGATGTTGATAATCTATTCCCCCGAACTGCAGGGCACTCAGGGCATTCATAAGAAAGGTTGTCAGTTTGGGGGAGAGCACTAATTAGGGGAGAGTGAAATGGTCATAATTAAACCCTAATTAGATTTGCTCACATGGTTCGTCTGCAAGTAAAGAAATGGCGGTTGAGAAGATTCTGCAAGCTAAACGAAGTAATGAAGTTTGAAGACCATTCTCATGTTTTGTATTGAATTTTACTTGTAGGGAACATTGTAAGCAATTCCCGTATAACATCACTTTGAAGAGAGATTGTTAGCTTTAAAGTTTTTTTATAGTCGGGAATTGCAATAGCATTTAAGTACAAGGGCTAGTTTAGACAATAGAGCTAAATTAGACTTGTATTGTTGTAATAAATACCTTCCTAGTCACAACTAGGAAGGTGGGATTCTCATTGTTACTTGGAGGTGTGTGTGTTTTCTTTACTTTCTCTCTCTAGAAAACATACACACCTCCCCCATTCAATAATCTAATTCTACCATGTTTAACCTTTATTTCGAGTTTCCCCGACCTCCTGAACGTGATCTTAGTCTCTACATTTAGGAATACTTATATTAGAATGTTCAAAATTAGCTTCAAAAATTAATGTTTCATCTTTAGGCGACTTAAGTTTAGAATGAGGTTCTATAGTAGTAGTCATAGTTTTATAATATACTCTATATATTACTACTAATGGATCTGATCCTTCTCTTATTTATAGATTTTTTGTTTTTATATTTAAAGTTAAAACATCTAAAATATTTTTATCAAATAATGATACTGTATCATTTGGATAACAATTAAAATATATCGGACCATTACATATATTAGATTCTGCTAGAGCTAATAGTGATTGTTTAAAATTTTCTAATCTAGCATCTCTTACTACGATAAGTGTAGGGACATCAATTCCTACTATAAGATTTGCTTCAGGGTGTTGTATGTTTAAACATGGTAAATGTTTTATTTTTTCTTTTATATGTCTAACTATATTAGTATGTTCTTCTGTCCAAGGTTTAGGATTCTTTTTTAATCTATCATATAATGGTTTACATATAACCCCTAAATCTTTAAAGAAATCATGAATATAATTAAGACATCCTAAAAATCTTTGCAATTGTTTTTTATCTTTAATTTCGGCTGGGAATTTATTTGAAAATTCTAAACTTCTTCCTATAGGTTTAATAGTTCCTTGAATTATATTATATCCTAAAAATCTTATTTATGCTTTAAATAAACTTATCTTAGTGTATATTTAAATGTTTAAAATGTTGATCTATATTTTTAGAGAATATTAGAACATCATCTATATAGACTATAGCAAAATCATTTATAGGATTTATAATATCATTCATTATATTTTGAAATTCGGATGGAGCATTTTTTTAATCCAAAAGGCATAACGTTTCATTTATAATGACAAAAAGGTACATTAAATCCTGTTTTATATCTATCTTTTTCTTCTATTTGGATTTGCCAAAATCCAGATTTCATATCAAATTTTGAAAATATCTTTGAATCATATAACTTTTTTTAATAAATCTTTTTTATTTGGTACAGGATATCTTATCCATTCTAATAATTTGTTTAAAGGTTTGTAATTTATAACTAACCTTGGTGCTCCTCTTTCTATTTCAGCATTGTTAATTACATAAAAGGTTGAGCAAGACTACGGTGATTTTGAAGATCTTATAAGTTTTTTGTCCAATAACTCTTGTATCTCTTTCTTACAATGTTGTTCTAGTTCTTGAGACATATGTATAGATAGAGTGATACAAAGTTACAGATTAAAAATAATAAAAATCAAGAGTATATTAATCACCTAAAGAGATTGTATAAATAAGAGAGATCGATAAGAATGGAAATAAAATTTGTTGAAAATAGGATAAAAGAGAAACAATTATATATTAGTTTTGGTACTTTTTAAATTTATGATATAAATTGGAGTATGAAAGTATTAAAAGACCATTTAAACATGTCTATTAACTTAGAATTTTCTTTTAGAGAAATAATAGAGGTAACTACTAATATAAATAAAACATATACAAATTTAGAAACAAAAGAAATAGAAATAGGAATACATCCACCCAATAATGATATAGTAATTAAAAAAAGGAGAAAATGAATATGTTGGAATGCCTTTATCTAAACGAAGTGATGACGATAAAAAATCATTATCAAATATAATTAATCAAAATAATTATACTAATGAGATGTTAAATACTATAGGAGAACAACTAGGTAGAATAGAAAATAATAATAATAAAAAAGAAGAAGCTAGTTCTTCGAAATCTAAAGAGATGCGTGGGTTTGCGACCTTACAACAGGTTTTACCTCTCGAGGGATCTCAAGAGGCTTACAACCCCACCAGGCAGTGTACCTGACCGATGTAGTATAGTGTAGTGGTAAGTACGGGGGATTGATCGTTCTCCACAGGGAATAGTGTCGTTAGGATTGAAAAACTACTTTAATAGGTCTAAGGGTGAGGGAAGATTCTTTTTGTATTTTTATATTTTTATGAAAGCAAGTAAAATCTCAGGTTTGAAGGAGTGGGCGGAATTAGTTGCTAGTCAACTAACCCAAATAACTACAAATGCAAATAAAATAAAATAACTGAAAATGAAAAGAGTTGTGAAACTTATGTGGAGAGAAATGTGTTTACTTAGATTTCCTTACTCCCTAACTATCTTTTACCAGTTGATTAGTGTGTATTAATTGCGTGGATGACGGGTGTATTCCTTAATACCAATCGGGGGTGGCGTACGTACTTCCCCAACTCTACAAGCTCCTACTTCACTCCTATGTCGAGCCGGCTAAGAAGCTCCTAACATGGGATCACTAGAATTCGCTCATGCATTAAATACAACCATAAAAACCTAGTACGCATTGGTTCATGTTTCTTAAGACGTTCAAGCAAATTACCGAATAGAAAGTTAGCCAGTTTTCTTAAGCCTAACATCGATAAACAATCATCCAGTACAACTAATAATACACTAATAACCAATAATCAATAGTTAGGTTTCAATAGATCTAAGCAAACACAAGATAAATCTAGCCTAGCATGTTAATTAAAAGACAAGAACAAGATATAATCAAACAACACATAGACATATTGATTGATTAAATGAATACTTATCTTCAATTAAAAATAAGAGATCCAAGGGTATGAAAACCCTTAAAAATGGCAGAAATTCGTCTTAGGGTTTCTCCTTACAAAGTTGCACACTAATGACAAAAAATTGCAAAACTATATATAGAGTTTAAGGGCTGACGGCGTCACGTTATAGGACTTGACGCCGTCACCTCGCCGTGTCTAGGGTTCCCGAATGGCCTTCTTGACGCCGTCCCTCTTTAGTGCTCCAAAATCCGCTCTGGCTTATCAAGGCTTGACGCCGTCAGAAATAGGCTTGACGCCTTCCCTCTTTAACTTAAACCGTGATGGCCTTGATCACTTCAAAGGGTGACGCCGTCAGATTTTCCATTGTAAAATTCTCTGGCTTATCATGTGTATTTTTCATATCCACCTTTTTTGCCAAGCCATGACGCCGTCAGGAATAATCCCTGACGCCGTCAAAGGTACTTTTCCAGCCGATTTTGAGACTTTGTTTGTTTTCTTCACTTTTATGCTCCAAAAAGGTCCAAAATGCTTCCTTTTCCAGATTTCTTCTCCAAAGTACCTAAAATGACAAAAGGAACGATTTAGGGCAATATTTGATCAAATAAATACGATTTAGGGCTTAAATGACCCCCTAAAAGCGGTACACTTTTCGCTTCATCAAATACCCTTGCACTTGAGATTTGCTTGTCCTCAAGCAAATGCGCTTTTATTCTAATCAAAATACAAGTTAGGGGTCATTTAATGCTAATATAAAAGTAATTACAACAAATAATCGTTCCACTTTAATCATAATAAGCACAGAGATTACAAACTAGCACCTCACAAGTAGTGTTTAGATACTCACATCTCTCAGGTGTCATCAAAATAAATCTCATAAATGAAAACGGCTAATATCTCTCACTACCTGTCATAGCAAATAGATTACCATAGGCTTGGGAAAGGATCAAAAACCTTCTCCACTAGGCATAAGCACCTAAGATAAACTATCAAAGAGGGCTTTTACATGAGTTATAACGTGAGGTGTAGGGATATGATAAACACGGATTGGTTGGATAAGGGATATTTTACTGGTGGCGAGTTAAAGATCTTGATTAATTACATGTACAATATGGCGTTGCTAAGCCAAGACTAGACTCGACTTAAGCTAAAAACAAAATAACAAAAAGATAAAATAAACATAAAATGAAACGGGATGGTAGTCCGTATGTTTTTTCTACTTTTCTTTTTATTTTTTTGTATTTTTCATGAATTTTTTTTTTTCATACACTCTTGCCCTACCATCCAAAATAATACATCATAGGGGCGTTGCATTCCCCTTACACTTGAACTTTTACATAACTTTACAAATAACTATTCTAATGACTCGAATTAAGATAATCGGAACACTTGGAGTACTTTTTTAAAAATATTTAGCACATATGGGGGTAATAAATGATGTTCTTCCCCATTACTCCATTACACTAGTACTTTACCCATAAGTCCCAATCGTCCCAAAACAATATGTACAAGGATACGACTCGATTTAGCAGCCATGTAATCAATTAGATAATTAACTTGGGGTTTAAACAAATGTTGTCACAATAATGCACTAAAAATGAGTGCATACAAGGTAGGCTAAGGCGATTTGGGTGTACATTTAAGTGGGGTGTAAACAAATTCTTCCTTTAAGTAAAATGCTTAAAGGTCGAAACGAAAAGATAGGCTCTGAGGGGTGTACTAGGGGTATCGTGTACTAAAAATGAGTACAACGCAAAGGGTGTGGGGGAATTACTTGACCAATGTAGCCAATGTGATTATAACAAAAACACAGGTGTAAAACAATGGGTTAATCCTAATGCCTCTTATCATGTAGTAAATCTAACTACACGAATGTAGTCTCACTTGTGGCCTCGGAATGGTCCTAACGCAAGTTCTAGAATCTAAGTGCTACCGGTACACACATCATAGCATAAATGCTTTTCCTACCAATTCTAGGGGCGAATATCAAATATTTGGGGGTGGAAAATTTTTTAGTGGTACGGTTTTTGTGCTAGTCATATAACTCCTATCCGTGAGACGCTCATTAAGATCAAAGTTTCACTCCTATATGTTGTAAAAAAATTTAAATTTTGCACTAAAATTGCCCTAACAGGTATTTATCTCAGTTTTATTACACATCTACCATTAAACAAACAAAAATCAAGCGTAATAGCATTCTCTAAAGTATCGTACTTTTACCCCCCCTTACACTTAAGATGAACATTGTCCCCAATGTTCAAATAACAAGATGTAAAAGTAAATAAGGTAAAAGAATGAAATCAAATACTCCCCTGATTCGCTCGGTGGATAAAGAGGTAACATGGTTAGATCTTCTTCCAAGAGAATGTAGAAGCTCCAAGACTAATGCATTGCCAAAAGCTTGATTCATACATCTCCTTGTCCAAAATAACATGTTAAACCTGAGAAAACAAACACGAAAACCTGCATAACATCGGCGGGATAAATCTATATATAAGGATATAATGCTTGTGGAATGATAATTTTGCAGATTCCTGGAGTTTATAAGTTAGAGATTTAGTAAAAACTTTTATGAAAACAAAACTTTCAAAAATTTCAGAAAATTAAAACCTGACGCCGTCAGGTTGTAAAGCCTGACGCCGTCAGAAATGATCTGACAGAATTCTCATTTTAAGTTTCCGGAAAATTTCTGGAAAAACCTATACCTTACTTCCTGGAATTCCTGCAAAACATCATTATGACTCGATACAAGCATTTGACTCAAACAATTACTAATATGTATGTTAATTTAATATTATTACGATTCATGTTCATTTGTGTTCTAATAAACCGATTTGGATTTCCCTTACACTTATTTTTTGCAAAATACCTTTATATGTAGTTAAGATGAAGTTAAAAACAAGATAAAGCATTTTCACAAATTAGTTTTGAACATGAATCAATAATAATAAAAATTAAACACACATACGGAAACAAATAAAATCAAACAAACAAATAAACACACAAAAAGCAAATAAAGCTTGGGTTGCCTCCCAAGAAGCGCTTTTCTTTATTAACGAGTCTTGTAGCTAGACTCAAAGTCGGGCTCATCTAGTGTCGCTTATGCTCACGTATCCGAGTGTGAGCCATCTAATTGTTGCCTCATCTTTCTTGTATTCATCATTCAGCTCCAGACATCCATGATAATATCTCTTATTTTTCTTATGTGGATATTTGAGCCCCTTTCTCTTATCATTTTCACTTAACAAGTCAATAGGCGCAATCATATTGCAAGATTCAATGGAGAAGTTCTTAAACCTAGGGTGTGATCGGGGCATTTGGTAAACAAAATCTTCGTCCCCATCCGAGAATGTAATTAACCCGTCCACAAGTTTTTCGTCAAGGTTGGTCAACCTTTTGAAGGGTTCTCCAAAAATGACTTGGGTTAATTTGTTATCAATAAATTCTCCTAAGTTCTCCATAACCATAAAATCCACCAAATACACAAAACTTCCTACGAATACGTGTAGTGGCTTAATCCTAGCAACAATGTTATCTCCTTGATATTCTAGCTCATCTACCTTGATTTTATTATAATTAGCGCGAGTGATAATGTTCATAGGCAAAGATGAGTTAAGATAAGCATGAAAACTATGATAACCAATCTTACACGGAAATTTCATGTTAAAAAGGCTATCTTTTTTGATCTTAGTCCTAGGGTCAACATACTTAAAGGGATCAATTTCCTCTTTTCCCCATTCCTCGTTAACTACTTCTCCATTACCAGCATCCTCATCGGAGTCTGAGTCGTAAAATGGACTAACATAGTTATTCTCACGGTCAGAATCCTCCATCTCAGAATTGTTACCAAAGTGGTGGTCGGGTGAAAGGTTGTTGTTTTCTACGATGGGGGCGGGAACGGGTAGTTGGAAATTTGCACGGCGGAAAATACAAATAACAGGGATCAAGCGATCACTATTACTCATGAGGTAGGTGGAAGGTATCACAAACAAAAGCACAAAGAAATAAGATAGACTAAAGAAAATCTAGAAAAATAAAATAAAAATCTCACTAGAAAGGAATCTAGTGAGTAGACCTAATAAAATAAAAATTCAACCTAAACAATAACTATTCCCCGGCAGCGGCGCCAAAAACTTGATGCGTGGTTTTGCGACCTTACAACAGGTTTTACCTCTCGAGGGATCTCAAGAGGCTTACAACCCCACCAGGCAGTGTACCTGACCGATGTAGTATAGTGTAGTGGTAAGTACGGGGGATTGATCGTTCTCCACAGGGAATAGTGTCGTTAAGATTGAAAAACTACTTTAATAGGTCTAAGGGTGAGGGAAGATTCTTTTTGTATTTTTATATTTTTATGAAAGCAAGTAAAATCTCGGGTTTGAAGGAGTGGGCGGAATTAGTTGCTAGTCAACTAACCCAAATAACTACAAATGCAAATAAAATAAAATAACTGAAAATGAAAAGAGTTGTGAAACTTATGAGGAGAGAAATGTGTTTACTTAGATTTCCTTACTCCCTAACTATCTTTTACCGGTTTATTAGTGTGTATTAATTGCGTGGATGACGGGTGTATTCCTTAATACCAATCGTGGGGTGGCGTACGTACTTCCCCAACTCTACAAGCTCCTACTTCACTCCTATGTCGAGCCGGCTAAGAAGCTCCTAACATGGGATCACTAGAATTCGCTCATGCATTAAATACAACCATAAAAACCTAGTACGCATTGGTTCATGTTTCTTAAGACGTTCAAGCAAATTACCGAATAGGAAGTTAGCCAGTTTTCTTAAGCCTAACATCGATAAACAATCATCCAGTACAACTAATAACACACTAATAACCAATAATCAATAGTTAGGTTTCATTAGATCTAAGCAAACAAAAGATAAATCTAGCCTAGCATGTTAATTAAAAGACAAGAACAAGATATAATCAAACAACACATAGACATATTGATTGATTAAATGAATACTTATCTTCAATTAAACATGGGAGATCCAAGGGTATGAAAACCCTTAAAAATGGCAGAAATTCGTCTTAGGGTTTCTCCTTACAAAGTTGCACACTAATGACAAAAAATTGCAAAACTATATATAGAGTTTAAGGGCTGACGGCGTCACGTTATAGGACTTGACGCCGTCACCTCGCCGTGTCTAGGGTTCCCGGATGGCCTTCTTGACGCCGTCCCTCTTTAGTGCTCCAAAATCCGCTCTGGCTTATCAAGGCTTGACGCCGTCAGAAATGGGCTTGACGCCTTCCCTCTTTAACTTAAACCGTGATGGCCTTGATCACTTCAAAGGGTGACGCCGTCAGATTTTCCATTGTAAAATTCTCTGGCTTATCATGTGTATTTTTCATATCCACCTTTTTTGCCAAGCCATGATGCCGTCAGGAACAATCCCTGACGCCGTCAAAGGTACTTTTCCAGCCGATTTTGAGACTTTGTCGTTTTCTTCACTTTTATGCTCCAAAAAGTCCAAAATGCTTCCTTTTCCAGATTTCTTCTCCAAAGTACCTAAAATGACAAAAGGAACGATTTAGGGCAATATTTGATCAAATAAATACGATTTAGGGCTTAAATGACCCCCTAAAAGCGGTACACTTTTCGCTTCATCACTAGTACTTCGAAATCTAAAGAGAAAATAGAAGAAAATCCTATATTTATACCATATAATATAGATACACCAATAAATTTAGGAAAACAAAATACTATATTAAGAGAAATAGAGGATAAATTATCTAAATTTCATATAAATGGTAAGATTAATGTTATAAATAAAGACATATCAGATGACAATATATCAGAAATAGAAGAACAATTTAATGCTAATGAGATAAATAAAATAAGGTATAATCCATATACATCAAACAACACATATACTCAGAGAGTAGAAACAAGAAATTACTATCCTAGACCATCACCACCTGACTTACAATATGAACAAAGACATGCTTTAGTACAATCAAAATATGATGGTACTTCATTACATGAATGGAATATTGATGGTCTAACAGAGTATCATATATTAAATATATTACAAGAAATGACTATGGTATCTAACGCATATAAATCAAATAATAATTCAGAATATAAAGTAGCTAGTATGTTAATATCCGGATTCACAGGTAGCTTAAAAGGATGGTGGGATTTTTATGTAACATCAGAAGAAAAATTAATAATATTAAATGCAAAGAAAACTATAATCAAAACATAAAATAATCAACAGGTTTCAACTGAAGTAGATCATAAAATTAACACTTTATTATATGTTATATTAAAAAACTTTGTTGGAAATCCAACTACATATCAAGAAAGAAATTCATCCATATTACTTAATCTAACTTGTAGAAAACTATAAGATTTTAGATGGTATAAAGATGTGTTTTTAGCAAAGGTCATGACTAGATCAGATTGTAGTGAAGCATATTGGTAAGAAAGATTTATAGCAGGATTGCCAAAATTATTTGCTGAACGAATAAGAAACAAATTAAGTAATGAATATAATAATACCATACCCTACAAAGAGTTAACTTATGGAGAAATAATAAATCATGATAATCAAGAAGGCCTAGCCATATGTTCAAATTTAAAATTAAAAGCTAAAATTAAGAAAGAAGGAATTAATAATAGAAAAGAATTAGGAAACTTTTGTGAACAATATGGTTATGAACCATTAAAATTACCACCATATAATTCTAAGAGAATGAAAAATGAATATAGAGTTAAAAAATATAGAAAACCAAGTAAAAGATATAAACAATATGAAAAACAATATGAAAAGAAAAATAAATACAAAAGAAATAAGAGACCTTCATTTAATAAAGAAAATAGATATAAAGATACAATAATATGTTACAAGTGTGGGAAACAAGGTCATACATCAAGAAATTGTTATACTAAAAAGAAAATAAATGAATTAAACATATATGATGAACTTAAAGATTAAATTATTAAATATTTCAGATTATGTAGAAAATGGTTTAAATATAGTAGAAAACGATTCACCTGAAACTTGTAGCGAGTCTGAAGCATGTGAATGTATAGGAAATTGCACATGTGATTATAAAGAAATAAATACTATAACTAATGAGAGTGAAGAAGTAAAAATATTAATGGAATTAATGAATAAAATCGAAGATAAAGATATAAAGAAGGCATATCTAGATAGATTAAAAGAACAATTAAAAGATAAAACTGCCAAAGAAGCCGTAGTAATTGATAATGTACAAGAATATAATTTTAATGAAATATGTAAAAGATTTAATAAAGAAACAAAAACTGTAAAAATTTCAGAATTGCGAGAGTAATTAAATATATTAAAATAAGAAATAACGGTATTAAAACAAAGAATGAAAAGTTTAGAAGAAAATAAAAAAGAGAAAAAAGATAAAGGAAAACAAGATGAAGGAACCTCTAAAGAAATCTCTAATATAGAATCCACAATTAATCATATATAAAGTATTAGTACCCAGAGATTGTATACTTAATTAAATGTTGTCATAAATGGAGAGTTTAAATTATCATTAATAGCTCTACTTGATTCTGGAGCAGATTTAAATTGTATACATGAAGGATTAATACCAACAGAATATTATGAAAAATCATCACAAAGATTATCTACAGCCAGTGGATCTAAATTAAGTATAAGCTATAAATTATCCAATGTACATATATGTAAAGATAATTATTGTTTCAAAACACCTCTTATATTAGTAAAAATTTTAAGTTCTCAACTTATATTAGGACAACCTTTTATAACTCAGTTATACCCTATTTCCTCTATATAAGTGAAAAAGGACTTACTACTAAAGTATTAGGTAAAGAGATTACGTTTGAATTTGTTTCTCCAGTCATAACTAGAGAAATTAATATATTGGAAAATAAAAAGAAACACGTAAAATACTTGATTAATGAAATAAGTAATAAAAGAGTAGCAGAACAAATACAAAGTAATATCATACAATATAAAATAAAACGATTAGAAGAAAATTTTTAAAATAATATGTATGCAACTATACCAAACGCTTTTTGGAAAAGAAAACAACATATAGTTGAATTACCATATATTAATGGATTCAATGAAAAAGATATTCCTACAAAATCTAAATCTATACATATGTCTCAAGAACTAGAACAACATTGTAAGAAAGAGATACAAGAGTTATTGGACCAAAAACTTATAAGATCTTCAAAATCACCGTGGTCTTGCTCAGCCTTTTATGTAATTAACAATGTTGAAATAGAAAGTGGAGCAACAAGTTTAGTTATAAATTACAAACCTTTAAACAAAGTATTAGAATGTATAAGATATCCTATACCAAATAAAAGAGATTTAACCGAAAGATACCGGTTTCAAGAGCAGATATCACCGAAGAATTCATCTATAAAAGGAAGCAGATAAAAAGAGTTCAAGACACTTCATTTCAAATTTGTATATCTCCAGTACCTATAGTCCAATCTGGATCAAATATATCTGATAGTCCCTGCATAAAATCAGAATTTATAAATAAAGGTATTTTATATTAATCCTCTTTTCAATTTAATGTTTATTTCATTTACATTGCTTTATATATATATATATATATATATATATATATATATATATAATATATATATATATATATATATATATATATACACGATCATCTTCATTATTTAATTAAAATATAATTTATATTAAAATAGGTATGGCTATTATTATATTAAACACGTCTATTATTATTTTATCGTATGTTTAATGTTATATTCACATATGTTTATTATTATATTAACGAATGTATAATATTATAATGAAGAATCTTTTTATATATTTTTGATCCTGAAAGACAGAATATTTTTATATAATTTCGATCCTGAAAGCAATATGGTTTTTGTATTTATTTTTCTTTTCATATTGTTTATATCTTTTACTTGGTTTTCTATATTTCTTAACTCTATATTCCTTTTACATTCTTTTAAAATTATATGATGGTAATTTTAATGGTTCATAACCATATTGTTCACAAAAGTTTCCTAATTCTTTTCTATTATTAATGCCTCCTTTCTTAATTTTAGATTTTAATTTTAAATCTGAACATATGCCTATGCCTTCTTGATTAACATGATTTATTATTTCTCCATAAGTTAACTCTTTATAGGGTATGGTATTATTATATTCATTACTTAATTTGTTTCTTATTCGTTCAACAAATAAGAAATTATATAAAAAGATTCTTCATTATAATATGATACATTCGTTAATATAATAATAAACATATGTGAACATAATATTAAACATATGGTAATATAATAATAGACATGTTTAATATAATAATAGCCATACCTATTTTAATATAAACCATATTTTAATTAAATAATGAAGATGATCGTATATATATAAAGCAATGTAAATGAAATAAACATTAAATTGAAAAGAGGATTAATATAAAATACCTTTATTTATAAATTCTGAATTTATACAGGGACTATCAGATATATTTGATCCAGACTGGACTATAGGTATTGGAGATATACAAATTTGAAATTCTAAAGACTTTGAACATTGAGTGGTGGATAATATAAGAGATTGTTTTTTCTTTATAAAAATGAAGTATTAGAGTCACTTGAATCTTCAAGATTCTAAAGATCCATATGATGATGAATTTTAAAATTTTAGAAGATCTATAAAAAATTCGTGTCTATATTCAAGAATGTAACGTGGGTCTATAATAAAGAGTGTATGTAATATATTAAAGAGTCATAAGTTTATTTCAAAGATTATATGAATGTCGACAAAGAAAGCGACAAAGAGGATACTGTAATGTCGACATAAAAGACGATATGAAAAGATGTCGACAAACAAGAGACAAAAGACTTTTAGGAAAAGCAGAAGACATTAGTTTGAAGATCATTATTACTGAAGATTTAACTGAAAGATGTTGGTTTCAAGAGCAGATATCACCGAAGAATTCATCTATAAAAGGAAGCAGATACAAAGAGTTCAAGACACTTCATTTTATGAAGAAAAAACAATCTCTTATATTATCCACCACTCAATGTTCAAAGTCTTTAGAATTTCAAATTTGTATATCTCTAGTACCTATTGTCCAGTCTGGATCAAATATATCTGATAGTCCCTGTATAAATTCAGAATTTATAAATAAAGGTATTTTATATTAATCTTCTTTTCAATTTAATGTTTATTTTATTTACATTGCTTTATATATATATGATCATCTTCATTATTTAATTAAAATGTGGTTTATATTAAAATAGGTATGGCTATTATTATATTAAACATGTCTATTATTATATTACCGTATGTATAATATTATATTCACATATCTTTATTATTATATTAATGAATGTATACTATTATAATGAAGAATCTTTTTAATAACTTTGATCCTGAAAGAAAGAATCTTCACACGATCTACCCGATCTACTCACTATCAACACAAGCTACACAAGATCTCCCCGATCTCTACAAGATCCCAATGATCCACACAAGATGACTAAACAAGACAATGACAACTTGATGTATGTCTAGATACAACAAGTAAACAAAAAGTAATGCAAGTGCACTACACAATGACTCTAACACCTTGTATCTTCTTGATACTTTGTGTTCTTCTCTTGGACTAATAGATGAATGAAGATGATCTTTGCTTGGATGAAAGAATCACTCTTAAACAAAAGAAAAACTCTCTAAATGATCAAAGAAAGTGATCTAACTAAGAAGGGATTAGACCAGAGAAAACTGACTGGAAAAATCAAGTTAGAAGTGTAAAATGGTCCACTAATTATAGGCAAAGAAAATTTGACCGTTACCGAGGAACGGTACCATTAAATATATCACCGTACCACTTAGTGGTACCGTGGTACCATGCCAGACAAAAATGCTCCCATTTTTGTTTTTAGTTGTGACAGTTTATTTGGGGAAGTTTAGAGCTGTTTTGGGGGGAAAATAGTTGTTGGGATTTTTAAATTTATTATTCCAATTAAAACATTTCTTTTTAATTCAAAAATAATTTGTAAAATGTATTTTTGAAAAATGTTTTGTCAGATTAAAAATGTGAAGTTTAGAACAAAAAAAATATATTTATTTGATCATTCGTCAAGTTTAAATTTGTTTGTTCATACCTTGAGTGATTTATGTCGGGATGAAAATCTACGACTCTGTTGAGGCATACTTGATACGTCGAGAGATGTTGATGTAAGTATGCGTAGATGATTTGTGTTTACAAGTAACTTGCGCATTTTACGTTATGCATTACATGTTACATGTTTGTCATTATTAAAACCGAAGAAACCGTTTAGTTTAAATATCGTAATATTTGCACTAACAAATTAGCTAGCTTTGAATTCATATTTCAAGAGGAGGACAAATAGAAATTACGCATTAAAGTAGTGTCATTAAAGTTAGTGTTAGGGGCCGTTTGGTTTGATGATAGAAATCACAATTGATATGAGTTTGATAGTAGTGGTGGACCCTCAACAATGATAGATTCATACCATGCTCTTTTGCCTCCTTTGATGTATAGCCAATATATGGATTTCACCATACCAATTACTATGACAAATATGTAAACCGTAACACACATTAAAATGTAAAAGTTACCTGTTTACACTCTCTTCTCCCCTTTTTTTCGAATCAAAAAGGTAGTTGAGCTCTCCCTTGAACTCACTCCCTACTCACCCATATTACACTACTTTCCTTTCTCCCCAGAAAGGCGAGCTTGCATCATCTCAGTGAAGTCTTCAATCACCACTATTAAGACGACTCCATGCTATGTATTCAAATATTTTCGAGCTCGATAGTAACCGCGGAATTTATAATATAATAGTTGCCCTCAAGTAGGTACTTTGTCAGATACCTAGATAACTCGAATATAGTACAACACGTGTGACCGGAACCAGTCAACATGGCGGGATGGTCAATTCCTATAGGCCTATAAACTATACATGCGCTCACTCGCAAGTGATTAATGGTTCATGATCGAGGGACTTGCTTTTGGCAAGGACGGTACTTAGCAATATCATCTTAGTCAGGAAAAGTATTGTACACTGTAGTTTAGATCAACTTACACACAGATATAAGAAAGATAGAGAGAGATAGATAGAGATGAAGAAGAGAAATGGAAGATCTTAATTCACGTATTGAATTGACAAGAGTTTAGCATACTTTGTGAATAAAACCAACAAGTAAAATGAGGACACAAGCACCCTATTTATAGATGAAAACTAGGGCAACATGTGCTTGTGTCCTTCTAGAACATTTTCACATGGCCACACGGCCCATGGGCTACTAATGGACCGTGAGCTTTAACTTAACATATAGCCCATTACATTGCAACCAATTTCGACAATGACTAAGACTTGAATATTATTGAAACGTGTTCCCAACAATCTCCCCCTAAGTCTTGGTCATCTTGGTTGCTCGACGTCATCTTTGCTTTTTGGGCTTCTGACGTCTTCATTATCTTTGTTCTTTGTTCTTGACTTGAAATTTTATGGTGTTGTCTCGATCTGCCAATCTCCAACGTCTTCTCGTCTTTTCCATCATGCTCATATATCTTTGACTTTTGTTCTGCAGCTTGTTCTCACTTTTCAATCTTTAACTTGAGAAAGGTTGTAGTGCTTGAACTTTTGACTTTACTTTATCATTTGTTGAACTTTTGTTATTTCTAAGTCTTTGAGAGAACATATCTTCAGGATATGAGCATGATGGAGTCTTGATGGTGGTTGAACTCCAGGTCTTCATGATCCTCCGCAACAGCAGCAGCAGCAACAACACGAACCAACCGGCACTTACAGATTTGGACTTTGAGATCATCAATAGCATAGTGTGAAGACTTTCTCTAATCCAAACCCAGGCCATTCTGACCCGGATACCCCCGAAAGGGCTAACACTGACACACCGAAGTGCACCCACGATTCAGTGAGTCGCTGGAGATCACCCCACGACTGTAGACCATTTTGGAACAGACACTAAGCGTAACCCACAAGGAGTTACCGAAGTGACCTGCTGTCAGGGTTGTTTGATGTTACCCTGGCAGGATTTCCATTCTATCACTGAGAATCACAATTTTGAATTCTCTCAAGAATGTTCTTGGTAGATTGCTAGGATCTGCGAAGGACACTTTCCTAATTTACAACTGATGCCCATGATGTAGAACACCAGTGTAATTCTAAGTGTACCTAAGAGATCATTGATGAATCTCATGGCTCTAGACTCAATTAGTGCACATTTGTTTGGTCGTCGGAGGCGTGGAGCAGATTGCCTCCTTTTCAATATCAACAATCTCGTAATGAGAGGTCGATAGATTATGAAGGGTTCTCCGTGTGAATTAAACAAATGTCTTTTGAGAGACACTTGAGTGGTTTAGAAGGTTTAGTGCAGTGCGTAACTGGGTCCATGACGTCTTTTGTCTTCAATACCGGTGATGCTCAGTCAACCAGTAGATTATGAATTGAACCCGGTGTCTGCCCTAATGTTGAAAAAATGGAGAGCTATTTCTTTTCACCCTTTTCTTTGCTTTTCTTTTTAATTCTTCAACCCCTTCTTTCTCCTTTCATTCATTTTCTCCTTTTTTGTATCAAACCTAGGACTTTCTAGTTCTAAACTATGGGAATTGTCCTTGGGTAGATCCCTCCGGCTCTGGCGGATCATAGGACGGTTTTTCCTAAACCATAGTCACCTTATTACTCCATGACTATCCTATGTTGATGCCATTTACCAAAACCTTTGAAAAATCTCTCAAAGTGTCGATGATTGTTAAAACATTTTAGTGACACCTTGAGAGTTTTGTGTTTTTCAGAAGGACTCCCCCTTAACATGTGCTCATAAGTAATTAATTTGAAATTTGAACATGTCGGGAAGAGTGGGCACTTTTGAATTGATAGATTTTCAATGAATATGATCATCGCGAGACACGCTTACATCACTAGTAAACTAGCTTGAAATTATTACCCGTCCAGATCACATTCAAGGAAAATCGCTCGAAATCGGTACATTCTACTCAGACACGTCCGTTGCGAGACACGTTTACATCACTAGATGAACTGGCTTGAAATTATTACCCGTTCGGGACATGTCCTTTCGACCACTAACTTTTCCTACCGTCAATTCGAGGGTCAATTCTGAGTCGAGCACTTATGAGATTCCAGCCTTGAGACACCATATTTTAATCATATTTTACTTCTCCCCCTCAAAAATAGCATACTCATGATGTTTTTGAAAAAACTTTATGATTAAAATATGCTGTTTTTGAGTTTAAGGGAAGAAATTCAAGAACTTTTGTTTTTCAGAACAAAGATTATATTTGCAAATACTCCCCCTTGACGAGGGAATACTTGTTCTTATGAGCAGAATGTTTGAAAAACTTGGAAAACATTCCGGTTTAATTCTACTCATAAGAAAGAAGCTTTCGCTTCTTTGATCAGGATTGAGGCACTGAAGCGTACCTCAGGGTCCTTTCTTTAGGGTCCAGGTTGTGCACTGTTATGTGTACACAAGCCGTTGTCAATGATGAGAAAAATGACAAAATTGTGACAAGTAATACCATTGAGTTTACTCAGGACGGTAGAAAGTGAGAATGTTTGGGATTCTGGCTCGTCCTCCCACGTAACTCTCTAGTCTTCTCATTTTGACTTTTCTTTGAGTGCTTTAAGAATGTAGAGGGGGATCTTCAGCTGCAGATGCAGAAGTAGAAGCTGTTTGATCTACTGATGATGATGTTTCCATTTGAGGTGCATCTTCAACAACTGCTGTTGAAGTAGTTACTGGTGTATCAGGTGCTTGATTGTTGAAGAGTTGTGTAGCGGAACTTGTGGATACATCAGAAGCACGACTAACGAGAGTATCATCAAACAACGGAGGAAACAAATCTTCCAAATCGTTGTGGTTAAGAGAGAGAGAGGTGCAGCTGAAGGATCAGTGAAGTTGAGACGGTTTGAAGCGGGTCCTAAGCTGTTTTGCTCAGAAGCCATAACATTAAGCTCGGGTCTGAAACTGAGTTATTCCGAAGCCATTGTCAAATCTCTGAAAAGAAAGAAGAGACAAGCATAGAACATGGATCCCCAAGTGAAACTGGGTTCCAGATGTTAGAAGCATAAAGTTGTAGTGTCAATTATCCTCTTGACACCTGAGCACACGATTTCTAAGGTATACTTACTAGCCTCAGAGATGGATGTTGTGGTATTCACATTCGTTTTGGTGCAAATGCCTAAAATCTTTCCTGTAGGAATCCACCTGAGACCAATCGTTTTGAAAAGACCAATCGTTTTGAAAATTCTACCCGTGGGAACCCACCTAAGGTTAGATCTAGGAGATGTTTTCCTTCTAGATGCAGTGGAATGAAATGTGGAAGCATCACTTAGTTGAGAAAAACTACGTCCTATATTGATCCACTTTTTAGGTTTCTTAATCTTTTCTTTTGGTTCAACGGGCTTGTTTGGATTGATTATCTTAGTCGATTGCGCCTTTGCACGTGAATTCACTTCTTGAAGATATTTTGACACACAGACATTGCAACTACTCTGAGATGCTAGCCAATTCCTATTTGTTTGTTGAGTGCTCCTAGGTTTTGGTTTGCTACTACTAGCAGTGTTCTGTAAAACAGTGGAAGGCATCACACAAGGTTTTGAACCTAAAATTCCGTCTTTTTGAAGTAGTGCCTTTTTCCTAGCTTTTTCTAGATCATAGTTCTTGTACATGTCATTTATGCCATAAGACTCTTTACTTTTAATGCTCGTTTTAGACATTGTTTTTGAACTAATCCTAGATACACCAGGTATAATCACGTGTTGAGCTTTTGCAGAAACAGATGCATTATTCTTAGGCCAAAAATGTGGAGTGACTGGTTTTGTCAAATCATTTTCCTCAACAACTTGGGAGGCAAACCGAGATTTTGAAAATTTAGGTCGTTCAGATTTATACGCAGTTGGTTGTCTAACCACTGATTGTTTTCTGATAGGTTGTAGAAACGGTTTCCCCAAGATTGATGGTTTTGCAAACTTAGTATCCACACTCTGGCCAGTCAATCTTCTTAACTTGTTTTTCAATGCAGCATATGCAAACACCTTTGCTTGAATTTGACCTTTTAACAACTCATTTTCCTTAACTAATGTATCCATACGTTTACTTTCTTCATTCAAAGATTTACCATTGTTGCCTGAAGTTAAAGATTCGTTTTGCAGTTTAAGTTCAAGTGAGATGCAATGTGCCTCTAGTTTTGAAAAATCTTTTTGAAACTGGGCAATGGTCTTTTTGAGACAAGTATTTTCAAACTCGAGAGTTTGGTTTGATGGTACATTTGTTTTGTTTTCATTTACTGGATCAGGCAAAGGTTGTTCGTCAACATTCTGATCAATCCCTCCTTCATTTCTGAATTCAGGTTGATCAGTTAGTTGGCAATCATGAGCAGATATACTATTATTGACAACTGGTTGTACCTCATCCATTGGCTCTTTGTCGAATGTGGGCTCTATGTCATATGTAGGTCTGACATCTGCGCAATCAGCATCTGTATCATTCATTGATCTGCTGTTGTCATCCTGCTTTTCAGATTCTGTCTCACTGCTTTCTGTTTCTATCCCACTGCTTTCTGTTTCTATCCCACTGCTTTCTGTAACACCCAAATTAGCTTCCAATACTTTACCCGTATTAGCTTGCTCTTCTTGAATCTGCAACATCTTTTCATTCACTCTTTTGTCATACTCTCTTTTGTGAATTACTCTTTCAGCAATTGACTTTTCAATCGAATCCATTTGTTGGGTCAGCATGTCTTTGAAAGTTTTTACCTCGATTCTAGTGTATTCCAAAAAATACTTGCATGTCATGACACTGTCAAAATCTGATGATAACCAGGAAACGATGAACTGCTGAAATTGTTCCTTTAGTACTCTAAAGGCGACCGTGGATTCATTCTCATGAAATTCTTCGTTTTCAAGTTGCTTCTCCAGTTGATCCACGTTGAGGAACATCGTTTTTGTGAACATCTCAATGTCTTCTCCAAAGAGTGATGGAAATGCTCGTTTAAATCCATACTCGGTACGAGTTCCTGTTAAGTCTTTGTTTGAGAGGACCTTAAGGTGTGAATGAAGTAATCTAAAACATGCCATGCATTTCTCTCTCGATTCTCTCTCTTTTGCTTGCATTAATAGCTCTTGTGTATCTCTCTCTTTTGAACTTGATTCCATTTGATTTCGTTCTGATGTGTGATAAAGTTGATCTTGGATCGTTGCAAAGAAATAGGAGTTGTGGTTGTTGAAGGTTAAGGTTTGGAAATTTGTGACATTTGATTGATACATTTTCTCTCCCCCGTGATTGTTGCGATGAAATTGGAAGAATCAAACCAAAATGTATCACATGTAAGGTTGAACTTAGTTGTTGTTGTGAAGTCTTTGTCCTTTGCTGAAGATCGATCGAATGATTTCTGAATGGTGATTATGGTTTCCCTCCAAAATTTGAATTTGAAAAATTTCTATACCAGAATTTGAAATTCTAAAAAAAAAAATGCAATTCTAAGGTTATAAGAAAAGTTTGAGTTTGAGAAATTTTTAGGCCAAATTTCACCGTAAAAAATTCGAATTTTGACCTAAAAATTTGAATTTTCGGCCAAAATTTTCACCCTTATACCAAAATTTGAAATTCGCGTAAAAATTGAAAGTTTAGTCCCGTGTAAAAATTAAATTTTACTCAAATTTTCCCGCCAAAAAACTTTTTTTTTTTGAAATGGAAGATATGAGTTAGAATTGCGACGAGGGATCAGAATTGCCAACTGCTGAAAGTTCTTAACGCTGATGAACAAGCGAGGGACAAAATCTGCCAATTTCTTAAAGATCAAAGCAATTGCGAAAACTTTGCTGAATTGCGAGAGAGTGCTGGCTGATTTGCGAAAAGCTGACTGATTTGCGAAAAACTTGACCAATTCCGAAAGTATGCCACAATTTCGAAAGATAGTGCCAATTGCGAAAGATTCTGCGAATTGCGAAAGAAACGTCCAATTGCGAAAGAAAAATTGAAAATTGCGATAAACTATCTAATTTGCGAAAAACTTGACCAATTCCGAAAGTATGCCACAATTTCGAAAGATAGTGCCAATTGCGAAAGATTTACTGAATTGCGAGAGGTAGCAGCAATTTCGAAAAAAACCGGTAGTAGCAATTTCGAAAAAAACCCTCAAATGAATTTCGAAAAACCCTCAAATGAATTTCGAAAAAACCTTCAAATGAATTTCGAAAAACCCTCAAGTGAATTTCGAAAAACCCTCTTTTTATCTAACTTCTCATACAAGAAATTAGACTTTTCGATGATGTAGAATCACTTTTTATCACGTTTCTTATACAAGAAATGATAAAAAAGCAATGCGTAGCAAACAGATTCGAACCGAGGACCTTTGGTGATGAACTTTTTCACGAGCAACACGTCACAAACCATGTTTAACCAACAGATTCACCAACTATATCCTTTAAGCCTCTCGTAATTAAAACCAAAAAAGCTAGTAGCTTTTTGTCTAAAACTCACGAAATAATCAAAAAGCTAGAACCTTTTAATGAAAAACACACGTTAAACTCATAAACAAACACAACTAGTACCTAAACCTTTGTTTGGCTTTGATACCACTTATTGTACACTGTAGTTTAGATCAACTTACACACAAATATAAGAAAGATAGAGAGAGAGAGAGATAGAGATGAAGAAGAGAAATGGAAGATCTTAATTCACGTATTGAATTGACAAGAGTTTAGCATACTTTGTGAATAAAACCAACAAGTAAAATGAGGACACAAGAACCCTATTTATAGATGAAAACTAGGGCAACATGTGCTTGTGTCCTTCTAGAACATTTTCACATGGCCACACGGCTCATGGGCTACTAATGGACCGTGAGCTTTAACTTAACATATAGCCCATTACATTGCAACCAATTTCGACAATGACTAAGACTTGAATATTATTGAAACGTGTTCCCAACAATAAGCATACATTTAAGCAATTTTTTTCATGAAAAGTAAGTAGCATGTATCTCCCCCATGGGTTTATAAACAATTTAAAAGTAAAGTGGGGCTATGAATAACACTTTAGTAGTAGAGAAACAAGATATCACAAATGATCAGATGGAACAGCACGGCAAGTGAAACTCAGTACAACCTAATAAGTAAATGGCATGTTTCAGAAATAATCCTCAAAGTGGTTTATTAAACAATACTCGTATTTGAAATGAAAAGGTTTAGTTTCAATGGCGTTGAAAAGGAATAAACATTTATGACTCGTGTGAATAATAAAGAAAATCAAAATAATAATAGTCGGCGAACACAAACGAGTACGTAGAAGAGATCGAGAAAAGAAGAAGAGATAAGAATAAGAAAGAGGGGATAAAAACAAGAAAACGAGAAAGAAAACATCAATAGGTTGTTTCGGCATTTTACCCATATCCCAAAATAGTTGGTAAAATGTTATAATTTAGGAAGCAAATGTATAAGTTTCAAAAGGATTTATGACATTTACAAGTTGTAAATGATTTAGTTGTAAAAGGTTTTTATAGAAATTTCATGACCCGTCCGTTTATAAAACATTTCCAAGTCGTTACGACTTTTGAATAATACAAGTTTATCGACCATTTTGGGCATGACCCGTCCGTTTAAATATATATATATTAGACATTATCATTCGCGTGTATATTAGTCGTCAAGTTTATCGACCATTTTATGTATGTTCGGGTCCAAATATGTTAAGCTCAATGAGTCTAACATACTCTTCCTTCTCAAGTACAAAACCGTCCATAAGTCCAAAGGCTAATATCGTAAATCCAATTACGTCCAATCCAATAATCACATCCAAAGCATAGGTTGTTGCAATATCCATATCCGAATCCATAACATATCCATATCATAACCCAAGTATACCCGAATAATTTCCGAAACACCAATTGACAAACAATTAAGATAAGTTAGTAAATGTAAAATGAAAATGAAATAATAGTCAAAACAAAAAGAGAATACTACACGGCCCAAGTGTATTGGGCTTCGGCCCAATACTCACTTATATACTCATGGGCTCACTTTGGGCTATCGGCCCAAAGTTTACCAATACTAGGCCTCAAGTGGGCTTACTTAGCCCATTCGGCCCAAACACAAATCCAAAACCAAAAACAAATACACAAACTCTAACACGTGGTTTTCTAACCTCGAGTATGACATGACCGAGACTCCCGAGAGTCTCAACTTAACCCTTACGAAACCAAGACTGTACGTGGTCTTGGATAACCAAACCCACGAGCTCGTGACTCCCTTGAGTCACGGCTCAACACTACTCGACATCTAATCCAAGTCCACATCCACGGCTACAAACTAAACTCGACCAAATCCATCACAAACCAACTCGACACAAGTAAACACCAAACCCTTGGTCGTGACTCTTTGAGTCACGGCTCGACTTACCTGAGCCTTTGAGCTCTCGGCTTAACCATAAAACCAAACCGAGTCCAATCCACAACACAAACAAAACTATCTAGACCATGTCGTAATTCACTTGAGTCACGGTTCGAGCCTACTCGAACCACTTGGCTCTCGGCAACCATAAACCCAAACCAAATCCTATCCGCAACCCAAACACAACCAAACCCACCCTATGTCGTGACTCACTTGAGTCACGGCTTGACTCTACACAAGCCAAGTGGCTCTCGGCCTACACTAAACCGAGCCGAATCCAAACCAAATCCACAACCAAGCTACAAAACACAAAAACAAGTTTAGAAAAGGTAACAAGACATCAAAATAAGCAAGAAACCACCCCGAGTCAACTCAACTCGTGAGTTGACTCAGTGAGTCACACGACTCGGACTGAGTCCGTACGAGTCAAGGGTCAAACATTTAGATCCACACATTTTATTTAAAAACAATAAGGTTTTAACAAGTTTTTAATACTAAAAATCCGTTTCATAAAATATTAGGGTTAGGGTTTCAGATTAAAATGAAAATAAAGGGGAAGAGAGGGTGCGTGTGATATACCAAACGAGAGAGAAAGCGGTAGGGGTACGGCGGTGGGTGGTGGCGTGACGGTGGTGGCGGCGATGGTGCTCGAACACAGATCAAATGAGCTCCGTTGGTCTTCAAACTCTCCAAAAATGACGGGAATGCTTCGATCTATGCGTTGGGTGAATTTTGGAGGTGACCAGAATTTGGCCAGAGATGGTGACGGTGCCGGATTAGGGTTCAAGTGAGGGGGTGGTGTATGTATGTGTGTTATAATGAGGGAGAGAGAGAGAGAGAGAGAAAGTGAGGGAGAGAGAGAGAGAGAGAGGGAGAGAGAGAGAGAGAGAGAAAATGAGGTTTTTATATGATGGGAGGGGTCGAAGGTGGACAAAGGAAAATTGATGGGGCACGGTGAAACATTTGGGCAGAGGGGTTATAAGTGTCAAGTGGTTAAACTTTTACAATAATCATTGTGGGACCCATTTGACGTAGCAAACGGCCATAAAAATTTACGAGACTTGCGCCATTGTTTCCGAAATGATTTTTCTGATAAAAACGAGTATAAATACGCATAACTTTCTCGAAGTTAAACATCCTTACCAGCAGCTTTAGATGCTCTCTCTGGCGAAAAAACATTACCCTAAACTTCCTAATCGACTTGTCTAAATCTGCTATGAATCGTGTGTTTTATGCTTCCAATTGATTAAGTTTGTGATTTACATTCTTGTCTATCATTACTTGATCTAATTTGCTGCTTAAATCATATTGTTCTTGGGGATTCTTTTCAATCGATCTAAGGTATAAATCGCTAACCGACTTTTAGGGTTTTCTAAAATCGGTTTTCAATTTTGGTTAGGGTATCATTTGTCCTATTTAACTAAGGTCGATTACACTTTTATCTATTCTTGTCGTCGACTGAATTATGGCTGGAGGTTAGTTTGTTCCTAGTTCGTTCGTATAAACCCTAACTTTATCGGTTAGGGTTTAATCATTATTAAGTGGAAGTGTTTCTTGTTTTTGCTCTAAGTGGGTTTTATGAGAGATGATGAATAAAGTGTTTTTTAATAACGTGAGTGCGACCAAATCTGATGCTCGTGTTCGTGTGGATGTTGATGCTCTAAGTGCTCGAATGCAAAGGCTAAAGGAAGTTGAGGCTGGGAACACCGATGTATCCCAGCAATCGCATAATACTAAGGTTGTTCCAAACCCTAATCTTGGTTCTGGTTGTAACGATTCTGGTTTAGAGTTAGATTAGGGTACATGGCCGAGGTTGAAGACTTCGGATGGTAACACTAGTGCTGGTAATGTTCTCAAGAAACCTAGACGTGATCCTAGGTTTTATGCAACTAATGATTCTCGTAAGGTACAACAACCTCATGATATTTAGTTACCAGCTAAGGAAGATCATGTTAACGTAGAGATTAATGAGTCTACTAACGAAGTGAACCCAACAGCTAGCCAAACTAATGGTATTGATAAGGTATTCTTGGATGCTTGTGATGATTTTGAAAACGTAATGCATGTTGTCCAAACAAAGAATGCCGAGAGTGCTATGAAACAACCTATTACATCGTATGCGGGTGCTACTTCAAATGAACCTGTGAAACACACGTCTAACTTTCGTAGGCTGGAGTGTAGCAAGAAAACTAATGGGGTGGATCTTTATGTTCCTATGAAAGTGGTTGAAGAGATGAACACTAGGTTTGAAAATACTCTCTATGGTTATTTCCTTGGTAAACGCATTGCTTTTCCTGTCGTTGATTATTATGTACGCAATGTGTGGGCTAAGTATGGGATACAGAGGGTTATGATGAATGCTAAGGGGTTCTTCTTCTTTAAGTTTAATTCGAAGAAAGGTGTTGATGATGTCCTTGAAAATGGGCCGTGGTTGATTAGAAATGTCCCTATTATTCTTAAGCCATGGACCTTGAACACCAACTTACTTAAAGAGGATTTGACCAACATTCCGGTGTGGGTCAAATTCCATGATGTTCCTCTCGCTATGTTTTCTGATGACAGTCTTAGTCTTTTTGCTACATTGATTGGTACACCGAGAATGTTAGATGCTTATACTAGTCAAATGTGCAAGGAATCATGGGGCCGCAGTAGTTTTGCTAGATGCTTGATTGATTTTAAGGCGGATGAGGTACTTAGGGACAGCATAACAGTTGAAATACCCCTACTGGATGGGTCGGGTTCGACTATTAAGAAGATACGGGTTGAATACGAGTGGAAACCACCTCGATGTGATACATGTAAGATCTTTGGTCATACTCTCATTGATTGTCCAAAACCTGTTCTACCCCCTGTTCAGCCTACTAAGAGTGTTAATGATGGGTTCCAAACTGTCAACAACAAGAAGAAGGGTAAACAAGGTGGGCCAGTTGCTCCGGGTCAAGGAGGGTTTACGAAATCTGCTGTGGGTAAGAAGTTTCAATACCAACCTAAAAAGACTCCTCCTGAACCAAAGAAAGTGGATGTCACTAAGAAGAAGGCTGCTGATGTGGCGAGTACGAGTGGAACGAAGGTTGTTACATCCAACCAGTTTGATGCCCTTAATATGGATGATACTAATGACTTGGGTATTCCTACTCAAGAAGTGGTTAAGGATGTGGCTGCTGGTAATACAGTGGAAGAAAAGGTGAATGAGTCACAAGTGCTGCTTGTGAGTGTTGCGAAAGAGAAGGTGCAGGGTGTTGCTGGTAAGCCTGGTTCCTCTGTTTCTCCATCTATTTATGCCACTAAAAGAGTGAACCCATTCTCTAAGGTGGGAGATATTGTTGATTCTGATAGTGATGAGGAGGTTGTTAACACTTTTGATGAGTCCGTTAACTTATTTGGAGGTGGTAACGACCTTGAATATGATTACGATGACTATGTGGAACAAATTGATGATCTTCCAGGGAATTTGGATGCATTCTATGACATGTATGATATCAAGCTCTAAGGTCTTGGCAAGAAGTGATTTTGTCTTCATAGGAGTTTTATGTTATTTTATGAGTAGGTGCATATATTGTTTCTAGAGTTGTAAGTGCTTATGGCATGTCATAAGTACTAGATTTAGGTGTTTATCAAGCTTTTTAGCTTGAGGTTAATATGGTACTTCAGCCATATTCCATTTATACTTAACTCTTTTGGTTTTAATATATTTACCAGGGTGGAAGATTACTCCCTTTTACCCAAAAAAAGTTTCTCGAAGTTAATTTATTTGGCAAATTGATTCGTTTCGTGCCTTCTAGGTTGTGCCGACATAATAAAGGGATAACGCTCACGTTTATCAAGATATCTACTGTTTCTCAAGTTCAAATAAGTTCAGGAAAAGTTTAAATACTAAGGTGATGCAAAAATAAGTATTTGGCTAGTGAAAAGGATTTGGAAAATTACCAGGTGTTACATGTACGGACTTCAAGTCTCACATGTAGTATCATAAGAGACTCCTATCTTTCACTAGTTACTTGCGTATTTACATTATGGCTAATCATTTTACAACTGCGATTCTTGCAGGATTATTTTCAAGATCCTCACTATTGTTATAGCGTTATTTTATTTATAATATGGATTATCTTGCGTGTCATTGGATGCCATAGTACTATGGACTTAGATTCCATTCTCTTCGATTCCACACTTTACTAGACATTATAGCATATCATTTATTGAGATCTCATTGTTTTTATGCACATGAGGTTCTTACAGAATCCTCTTTTTCTAGTGTCTGAGTAGGAGACTATTATGGAGTCTTTATTACCTCGATATGACCATCTTAACTTCTTGTTCCATTTATATATAATTCGACGAGTTTTTATTTGGTTATCCAGTTGGGACACAAATACAAGTTGGAGCATTAACAGCATATAAAATATCTAGTTACTCTGTTTAGGTCACCAAATATATTTGACATTTTCTAGATCAGAAAATGAATTATACTGTGAACTTCAAGTTCATAGTCATTAGTGTTGTGAGTATCAACATTTACATTATCATAATTCATTCGAAATTCTTGCTGCCCATTCTCTTCCCATGAATGAATTATCATTCTCAATATCCCACTTTGTGCGTTGTGGTGGATTCACAAGAATATAAACCGCACAACTACATGACTCTTAGATGGGAGATATATGGTTCGTGACTGAAAAACCCTTAAAATGGGGAGAATCATTATAACTTTTGGAATGATACGTGTTCGTGTTCTATTTAAAATAACATGCCCCATAAACTATCAATTTTTTCTCTCATAATTATTGGCTTTATAATCAATTGTAAACGTTTATAAACGCTTCAAGAAAAGCACTTCGCTTACAAACATGAGCTACAAATGTTCAATACTTATTCCAATAATTACCAAATACATGGAATTACTCACCACCATTTCCGAAGATATAATATGGAAAATGTGCTCACATTCTTATAAACAGAGCTACTAATCACACTAACTTCATATTGCATCTTTTGTGTTTTTATGTGTTTCAGGTACAAAAGGATCGAAAACAGGGCAAAACAGGCAAAAATCGAGCACAAGATTGGAAAATCGTGAAAAGCCGAGGACGGGGAAGAAATTTACAAGTTTGGACCGGGATAGTGCTCAAATTATCAAAGTCAACTTCCAAGAATATTGAAATGTCACAAATATTCCTTGGAGATGATTTTCAGAAAATACATCAATGGTCCTTGGATTTTCAGACTTTACAACTATGGTCCCTAAACTTAAAACCATTTCCTAAATCTAATCCCATTACCAGCCAACCCATTTCTACCTAAAATAATAAACCCATTCACTAAACCCCAGCCCATTCACTAAACCCAAGCCCACTCCCTATTTAATAAACCCAAGCCCAACCAGTAAACAACCCGACCCACCTTTATTTTATTAGCTAAAACCAGAGTTTGACTTCGGTCAAACTCTTATCCCCTTTGTTGGGAATTATCATACGATTCAAGAGAAGACAAACTTAGGTCTGGTAATATGTCAGAGTTAGGTCTGTCTTTGTAATTAGGTCTGGTAATGTATGTTAAGTCCGGTAGTCTATATTAAGTCTGGTTGACTTATTATGTTAAGTCTGGTCGTGATATAAGGAAAGTTTGTTAGAGATATGTTAGGAAAAGATACAATACGTGTAAGTATCTTTATAGAAGATTCGTGAATATCTTCTTAGTCGGTTAGTATTAGGGTTTCCTTGGTGTTATAAAAGGATCCCTAAGATTGTTAGTTTGATAAGAGAGTTGTACGAGTTTCACAATTGTGATTAATAGAATTATACGAAGTTAGTGTTAATTCTGTTCTTCATTGGTCTTGTTAAGTTTCCGCATTAACATTAACAATCGTTAAGGGTTTCTCACTTAGACTGGTTTGGATTTATCCCAACCATCTACTAAGTATTCAAGGCTACTTGGAGATCCACATACAATTCGTGGACCAACACCCTTCCCCCACTTGACCCGCCAAAACCATACCACCATCACCCACCTTATCAGACAATACCACCCCCCTACTTAGCTTCTTCTACACACTCCCTAACAATCCAAAGTGCATTTAATGCACTCCTCCCCCTCACACGTTAAACCCAAGTGGGTTTTACCTACTATATCTTTTCCCGCCAAAAATCCCAATGGACGACTAGAATTGATTTAAGCCATTCCAAGTGGTGGGATTTGCTCAGAGATTGTCAGAGAAGCTTTTTGGATATCTACTTAAAGGCATGAAGACACACAGAGATAGATTGTCCCTGCTTTAGACCATTCGTAGTGTAGTTTACTCTTAAGTCAAATTTAGAATAAGCTTGTAGTTGTAATCAATCTCATGTTATTGTAATTTCACATTTCAATTTCAATTTCAGTCTCAAAAACCTTTGTACCATTTCAGTTTTAATTCAAGTTAATGTTAAGTCATTTGATTCGAATCAGTTGTTACTAAGTTTAAAAGCTCCTATTTCCAGTTTAAGTAAGCTAATATAAGCCTGTGACAGCTTATTGTTAGTTTATTGTCACTTAATTTAGTTAATTTCAACAATAGTAGAAAAAGTCAAAAAAGTCAACAAAAGTCAAAATAAGCAGTTGTGTGGAATAAGCTGTTCTGGAAAGCTTAAATTGGGTTTATAGCTTGGTTCTGACAAGCTAGGCTTATCTCTGATCTATTTCCTTTGTTCCATATTCCCACAGTTGTAAGCATTTTCAATTTTCTTTGCATTAATTTCTAAGTTACTGTTACATAGCTTCTTTATAGCTTATTTTAGCATTTATCTGCTTATTGGTAGTTTAAAAGTGTTTATTATCTGTTTTTAAAGTTTAGTACAGAAGTTGTTTTAATTTTTCTTAAAAACCTTATAAAAGCCAAAAATAGCTTATTAGTGGTAACTTATTCCTAGTGCTTAATTTCCTTTGATTTCTGCTTTTCTAGACTTAACATAGCTTAATTAATATTTGTCTTTCCAAATCATAGCTTTAAATAATCTTTCTTAGTTTAAAAATCATAACAGACCCACACAAAGGGGTGTTTGGCTTTTTAAGTCAAATAGGTCATTTGGGGTCACCACTGTTCACTTGCACTTTTCTCAACTTTGATCTTGATTAACTTAGCATTTATAAGTTGTTGTGAAAAGCTTTTGACCTGTTTTCTAAGTTTTGGAGGATTTGAGTTTGTGAGTTCTATATTAGAGTCTCAACTGCCTCAATAAGCTTTCCTATAAGCTGAGCTTATTTAAGCCCAACTTTTGGCAATATTAGGTGTAATATAGTTGTTAGAGTAAGTTTCCAAGAGTTGAGTAAGTTTGGTCAGGTTTTGAAAGGATTAAAGCCAAAAAAAAAAAAAAAAAAAAAAAAAAAAAAAAAAAAAAAAAAAAAAAAAAACCTCAGACTGCATGTGCATAAGTTGTTAATCTCAACTTTTTCCTTGCTTCATAAATGCTTACTCCCTTGTGCTCACTTCCTGATTTTTGGTTTACAAATAGGTTATAGTGCTAGCTTTTAGGATATAATCTGGTATTTCACTTTAGAGCTTATTCAATAGCTTAATTCTGGCCTGCAATAAGCCCATTTGGACTGATCTAAGTCTGCAACAAACCTCAGTTGCTAACACCATCTGATCTAGGTGCAAATTAGGGTTCAATTGGGTTGTAATAATTGGGGCTTTTTGTATTTTAGTGTAGCCTGTAGTACTAGGAAGGTTTTCCCCCCATAAGTTCCCACTTCTCTGCTTATTTATCAGCTTATTTTGATCTGCAAGTTGGGGATTTTACTGTCATTTCTGCATAAGTCTTGAATCTGCCCAAGTGCTTATTTGGCTCTTTCTGTGAGTTAAGCTGTTTGATTTAAGTTGTTTTATCCTTAAATAAGTTATTTGAACTGTTTCTGAGCTTGTGGTATTTTTCAGTGCTTATTTTAGTGCTTATTTCCAAACTGCTTATTAGCCCATTTGCTTATTAGGGTTTAGATAACTTCTGATTTTATTTTTCCTAGATTAAGAATAATATTTTAGATTTACCTTGAATTTTTTAGATTTTTCCCAAGTCATTTACTATTTTTAATCCTTTTAATTAGTTTCTAATAGTTTTTAATTCATATTAAATAAAATAAAAATCAAAAAAATATAAATCTTTTTTCTAAAATTTTCTTTTATTATTTAGGATTTAATAAAAATAATTTTACACTTGTAAGATTAGATTTCCTAATATTTCAGTTTTTATCCCGTTTTTAGATTCCCCGTTTCGCGTTTTTAATATAAATTGTGTTAACCTTAATTTTCCCGTGAGAATTTGTTTCTCATTTGTTAATTAGAATTAAAAAATCAAAATTCCATACTTCAATCATCAGTCACTCTAATTCCAAACCTCTAACGATTGTCCATTCACTCCTCGCTGGGACACGACCCGGGTAATCACTTACCTGGTTTCGCACACATATCACAAACGTGAGTTTTTGCAAGTTAGCCTTTTTTCCTAAAGGGTTGATTTGTCTTTATTCACGTGTATCCGTCGTCTGCATAATATTTATATATCTATTTAGCACGGATCAAATTTTGGCGCCGCTGCCGGGGAGGTTGTGTTGCGACAATATCGTTGAGATTCTAAACGATTAGTGACTTGAGATCCTTCTTTCAGAAGTTTCCACTTTCATAAACCCATATAAAATACAAAAATATTTTTCTTTTCTTATATATATATTATCATATAAAAATAAAAACCCCAAAACATTTTCCGTTTTATTGTTAAATAAAAGATAAAAGCAAAATCAATATAATATTCCTCAACTTGGGTATTATCATAATAAGTTCCCAAAGATCAGATTAAAACTTGCCTTTGTGTCGCTTGCGAATTTGGCTCACCTTTGATTGATAAACAAACCCTAACGGAGGTTTCAGGAGGTTTGGCATTAAATTGACAAACCGAAAGGAGCGGGTTTTTAAGGAGCATTTATTGCCCACCTTTGCTCCTCCGCCACTCTGTGCGTTTTTCTTTCAGAGAGCTACCGTACGCTTGTTGATTTAAGGTTTTAAGTTCCTTGTGTTTTGCTTCGATCTTGTTTTAATTGAATTATTTGATTTAAGGTTTAAGTTTTTCCCAAAAAAATTGAAAAACCAAAAAACCCAAAAAAATAATCTTCTCATCCCACTTACACGTTTAATTCTTTTTCTTTATGTCTTCATCTTACCACTATGGTTGTCAATGGTGTGGAGGTCCTCATAATGGTGGGAATTGTCCAGGTTGTAGCATTGTAAATTCGGAAAACGGGTTTGTCTATGACCAAAATCCCGACAATGAAACACCTGACTTTTTCAACCAGCCCCCACACCATGAGATGGAAACATATTCTTGTGAACATTGTGGAGGTCCACACCCAAGTTTTGATTGTCAAGCAGGAAATACGTCTGTCTATGAACAAGATCCATGTAATCAAAACTTCGGGTATGACCAATATCCATATGATTCACCGAATCAGTTACAGCAAATGTATTGTTGTGAGTACTGTGGTGGTCCACATTATGAATCCGATTGTCAAAAGAGGACCCCGCTTGTCTATGAGCATGTCCCTTGTAACAATTACGACTATTCTTGTCATGACCAACCTCCGCAGTATCAAATGATTCAACCTCAGCCACCTCCTCTTGAAGAATCTCTTGAAAATGTATTCCAAAAACTCCAAAATATGATGGATACACTTAATGATTTGGCTGTTAAACATGCCCAAGATGATCGTCATGGTAAATCTATGGAAGATTTACTCGCCGAAGAACAAACAGCGAGAATAAGTTCCAGATATCGTCAAACTTTCATTTGCGATGACGATGATGAAGATTCTACGTGGGGAGTTTGCGAGAATTCATCAGCTGCAATTACACCTGTCCAGAAAAGGCAGGAAGACAAGACTATTGCAGAATTGCTAGCCGACGAGCAAATGGAACGTATAAAAGCCATTTATGCTAGCAATATTGATGAGGAGGACGACGAGGAGAGTGCTATTCCTTTGAATAAATCCATTTTTCAACTCCCTCAGTCCATTGCAATCACATCACTCTTACCATATATGGACCCCGAAGACTCTCTTATTATGGGGGATGAGCATATTAGCACTATTCCTGAAAAGGAATCGGACGAATTCATAAAGTCTAGTGCTGAGAACCTTATCCCAATCCCAAGTGAGTCTGAGGATATTTCCGACAGTGAAAGTGATGGTTCTTTTCGTAGTGATCAACCTCTTGACACTACTGATGATTTTTTCGGGACATTTTCTAACCCTCTTTTCAATTCAAACGATGAATTTTTGGGGATTTTCTCTAATCCCCTTTTCAATTCAAATGATGATTTTTCCTCTAGTGATGACGAATCACTTTCTGATGAGGACGTTCAAAATTTGACGATGAGTACTTTTCTAGCAAAATAAATCCTCTCTTTGATGAAGAGTTAGAAAACGATGAGGTCAAGGACTCTATTATTCATAAACTTGATAATGTGACCTCAACTCTTAATCCCGATATTGATCTTTCTCCGACATATGTGACATTTCCCGTTGAGGATCGCCATTATATTGACTTCACATATGTCATTCGAGTTTTTCTACCTTTCTTCGCCTATAAGGTAGATTGTCCTTTCACTCACTCGTTTGGGAATGAGGACAAAGTTTTTGACCCCGGCATCTCCATTTATCATTCTTTTGAGCCGGATATATCTCATCGGAGTGGAACTTTCAAGAAATTCAATATTTATCCAAACATATTGAATGAAAGTCCGATGGAGATGGTTTCTTCCACTTGCTCCCCCATGAACCAATGAATTCGGGGTCGAGTCAAGCTAGTGACTCGGTTAACAAAAACATTAGCATTGCATGGGTGACAACCCATGTTTCTGACTTCTTTCTATTTTCTGACACTAAGTGTGGGGGGATTTCTCCCACTGTGCTGTGCTCTTTTGTGTTGTTTGCTCTTGTTTGCAGGTTTCCCTTGGATTGTGATGATTGCCGCGCCTGTTTTCAATCCAGCCACCCAATATCCTATCCTTTTGCTAACGATTATCTAGGGATATCTTTTTAATCCTGTTTGTGAAAATTGAGATTTCTTTCACACACTTGGCTATTAGTCTTACCTTTTTACGTTCTAAGTGTCGGCATTATAGCCGGTACTTTGAATATTGAGGGCAATATTCAATTCTAAGTGTGGGGGGGAATTCTCTCGAATTTTGTCACATATGTACCTTCTAGTGCCCTAGTACCCCCGTTTTGGCCAAAAATTTTTTTTCGTTTTTAAATAAGAAATTGCAATAAAAAAGAAGAAGTGTTTAGTCTTGATTAGGTTAGAACAAAGGGAATCCCGACTCTGCCAGAGTATTGATCTGGCTGCTTCCTTAACTATTAGACTAAGGTTTTACGATATGTGCAAATGAAAATGCAAAGCGTAGAATAGTTGGTTTTCTTTAGAGCTTATATAAGTAATCTATGGCTTTTCCTCCTAGGTGATAACTAATCTGACTTAATTAGTGCTTATTTTTCAAACTTTTGAACACACAAAATCATTTTTTCTTTACGATTTTGAAAAATACTAGTTCAAAGCTTTATTTAAACTTCGGAACAAGCATATGTCATAAATAAGGTAAAAGTTAAGTAATAAATGTATGTGCTAAAAAGCTAAGGTTCAAGATCGGCCCTTGGATTCTTATTTCCGGAAGGCGTTTAGGTCTTGGCTACCCTCTTACACCGGCCCTTGGACCCTTAATTCTGAAAGGCGTTAAGGTCTTGGAACTCTCCGTTGTAACGGCCCTTGGATCCTTTATGCCGAAAAGTGTAAGGTCTTGGTTCCCGTGAAACTCCGTTAGTTTATATTGCACAAAGTTAAGTAAAAAAAAAAAAAAATGAATGAAAAAATGAAAAAATGAGAAAATAAAAAGAAAATAAAATGGAATGATATTGCAAAATGCAATAAATTTTGAAGCTTGCTTGTTGTGAATTTTAAATCTATCTTTCAACTATTATTAGTCAAAGTTTTATAAAAACGTCGATTTTTTGTTATCAAAAATTTGAAAATCAAGCACAGTCACCTAAACTTGATAAATGCGGGAGTGAAAAGTTAAGTTTCGGCTTACATAGATTATTGGTATAAGTAGTGTTAGCATTTTACAAAAGCATTTGCACATTGAGTTTAAGCTTAGTTGGGAGTATAAAAAAGAGGATGACGATTACAATTCCCTGGAGACACCCATTTTGTGTGAATCCCGTTCCATGATACCATTTTTGGAAATCAAGCGTGTTATATATTTTGTTCTAAGTTTAAATTTCTGGCATTATATAGAAAATCAAAATGGGGTATGCTTAGTATTCTTTTGATCCTTTCATTACTTCATATGATCGGATTGCTAGGGACTAGCAATAGTTTAGTGTGGGGGATTGATGAGTGTGTAAATACTCATCATTTTATACCCATTAAAGACACAAAAATGACCAAAAACACTCAAATAGACCATATTATACTACAAATATTCTTGGTTTGTGTTTTTATGTGTTTCAGGTACAAAAGGATCGAAAACAGGGCAAAACAGGCAAAAACCGAGCACAAGATTGGAAAATCGTGAAAAGCCGAGGACGGGGAAGAAATTTACAAGTTTGGACCCGGATAGTGCTCAAATTATCAAAGTCAACTTCCAAGAATATTGAAATGTCACAAATAGTCCTTGGAGATGATTTTCAGAAAATACATCAATGGTCCTTGGATTTTCAGACTTTACAACTATGGTCCCTAAACTTAAAACCATTTCCTAAATCTAATCCCATTACCAGCCAACCCATTTCTACCTAAAATAATAAACCCATTCACTAAACCCCAGCCCATTCACTAAACCCAAGCCCACTCCCTATTTAATAAACCCAAGCCCAACCAGTAAACAACCCGACCCACCTTTATTTTATTAGCTAAAACCAGAGTTTGACTTCGGTCAAACTCTTATCCCCTTCCCCACTTGACCCGCCAAAACCATACCACCATCACCCACCTTATCAGACAATACCACCCCCCTCCTTAGCTTCTTCTACACACTCCCTAACAATCCAAAGTGCATTTAATGCACTCCTCCCCCTCACACGTTAAACCCAAGTGGGTTTTACCTACTATATCTTTTCCCGCCAAAAATCCCAATGGACGACTGGGATTGATTTAAGCCATTCCAAGTGGTGGGATTTGCTCAGAGATTGTCAGAGAAGCTTTTTGGATATCTACTTAAAGCCATGAAGACACACAGAGATAGATTGTCCCTGCTTTAGACCATTCGTAGTGTAGTTTACTCTTAAGTCAAATTTAGAATAAGCTTTTAGTTGTAATCAATCTCATGTTATTGTAATTTCACATTTCAATTTCAATTTCAGTCTCAAAAACCTTTGTACCATTTCAGTTTTAATTCAAGTTAATGTTAAGTCATTTGATTCGAATCAGTTGTTACTAAGTTTAAAAGCTCCTATTTCCAGTTTAAGTAAGCTAATATAAGCCTGTGACAGCTTATTGTTAGTTTATTGTCACTTAATTTAGTTAATTTCAACAATAGTAGAAAAAGTCAAAAAAGTCAACAAAAAGTCAAAATAAGCAGTTGTGTGGAATAAGCTGTTCTGGAAAGCTTAAATTGGGTTTATAGCTTGGTTCTGACAAGCTAGGCTTATCTCTGATCTATTTCCTTTGTTCCATATTCCCACAGTTGTAAGCATTTTCAATTTTCTTTGCATTAATTTCTAAGTTACTGTTACATAGCTTCTTTATAGCTTATTTTAGCATTTATCTGCTTATTGGTAGTTTAAAAGTGTTTATTATCTGTTTTTAAAGTTTAGTACAGAAGTTGTTTTAATTTTTCTTAAAAACCTTATAAAAGCCAAAAATAGCTTATTAGTGGTAACTTATTCCTAGTGCTTAATTTCCTTTGATTTCTGCTTTTCTAGACTTAACATAGCTTAATTAATATTTGTCTTTCCAAATCATAGCTTTAAATAATCTGTCTTAGTTTAAAAATCATAACAGACCCACACAAAGGGGTGTTTGGCTTTTTAAGTCAAATTGGTCATTTGGGGTCACCACTGTTCACTTGCACTTTTCTCAACTTTGATCTTGATTAACTTAGCATTTATAAGTTGTTGTGAAAAGCTTTTGACCTGTTTTCTAAGTTTTGGAGGATTTGAGTTTGTGAGTTCTATATTAGAGTCTCAACTGCCTCAATAAGCTTTCCTATAAGCTGAGCTTATTTAAGCCCAACTTTTGGCAATATTAGGTGTAATATAGTTGTTAGAGTAAGTTTCCAAGAGTTGAGTAAGTTTGGTCAGGTTTTGAAAGGATTAAAGCCAAAAAAAAAAAAAAAACTCAGACTGCATGTGCAGACCTGCATGTGCATAAGTTGTTAATCTCAACTTTTTCCTTGCTTCATAAATGCTTACTCCCTTGTGCTCACTTCCTGATTTTTGGTTTACAAATAGGTTATAGTGCTAGCTTTTAGGATATAATCTGGTATTTCACTTTAGAGCTTATTCACTAGCTTAATTCTGGCCTGCAATAAGCCCATTTGGACTGATCTAAGTCTGCAACAAACCTCAGTTGCTAACACCATCTGATCTAGGTGCAAATTAGGGTTCAATTGGGTTGTAATAATTGGGGCTTTTTGTATTTTAGTGTAGCCTGTAGTACTAGGAAGGTTTTCCCCCCATAAGTTCCCACTTTTCTGCTTATTTATCAGCTTATTTTGATCTGCAAGTTGGGGATTTTACTGTCATTTCTGCATAAGTCTTGAATCTGCCCAAGTGCTTATTTGGCTCTTTCTGTGAGTTAAGCTGTTTGATTTAAGTTGTTTTATCCTTAAATAAGTTATTTGAACTATTTCTGAGCTTGTGATATTTTTCAATGCTTATTTTAGTGCTTATTTCCAAACTGCTTATTAGCCCATTTGCTTATTAGGGTTTAGATAGCTTCTTATTTTATTTTTCCTAGATTAAGAATAATATTTTAGATTTACCTTGAATTTTTCAGATTTTTCCCAAGTCATTTACTATTTTTAATCCTTTTAATTAGTTTCTAATAGTTTTTAATTCATATTAAATAAAATAAAAATCAGAAAAATATAAATCTTTTTTCTAAAATTTTCTTTTATTATTTAGGATTTAAGAAAAATAATTTTGCACTTGTAAGATTAGATTTCCTAATATTTTAGTTTTTATCCCGTTTTTAGATTCCCCGTTTCGCGTTTTTAATATAAATTGTGTTAACCTTAATTTTCCCGTGAGAATTTGTTTCTCATTTGTTAATTAGAATTAAAAAAATCAAAATTCCATACTTCAATCATCAGTCACTCTAATTCCAAACCTCTAACGATTGTCCATTCACTCCTCGCTGGGACACGACCCGGGTAATCACTTACCTGGTTTCACACACATATCACAAACGTGAGTTTTTGCAAGTTAGCCTTTTTCCTAAAGGGTTGATTTGTCTTTATTCACGTGTATCCGTATGATATTATTTATATATACATTTTAGCCCGGATCACTTATCCACTATCATTCGCGCTTAATGGTTCATGAAAATAGGGACTTTTTCGGCAGAAAAAAGGTACTTAGGCAATAACACTTTTAGATAATCATACATTTTTAAACATTACTTGTGTCCATAGTAAAAAGTAAGTAAGTTGCATGTTATCTCCCCTAAGGAGTTTATAAACCAGTTAAGTAGAAAAGATGGGGCCATGAACTCACCTTAAGTGAATGATAACAAGTAAGAGATATGAAGTATGACAAAACCGCACAAAGTTCCTAGAAGCAACCTAGAATAATAGTCGCGTTTTAGGTCATATAAATGATAAAGTATGGATGCAAATGAGTTATGAAATATTTACAAACTGATTATACCATCTTAGTTAGGGTTTTCAAAGTTTACAAAAGATGAAGGACCAAAGTTTTCATTTTTTTGAAACTATTACAAGCCCTAGATTAAGTGTTATTTAGGTTTTTAGAATATCAAAATCTAAACGCTTGCCATTTTCAAATCGTAAATCGTTAGACCTTGGTTTTTACGTCTACGAAAAGATAATTAAGTATATTCTGCTGATATGTGGTTCCTACAGACCTAAGAGTTTCCTAACCCAAGTGAAATTACCAAAATACCCCTGGTTATACATGCTGATCATTTTCAAATTTTATTAGTCTCGCGAAAAAGATGATATCTTGAGTTCTAAAACTCGGTTTTACCTCATTCAAGCGGCCAAGTTTAAGTTAAAGGGTCCACTAACTCCTAATTTGAAAAAGAACATAGTGTTTGGTACAAAAATTTGGGCAAAAGCACGTTTGGAAAATGTTGTTCGAGATTTGACATGTTTCACTAAAACATTTTTAATAAATTCATCCGGATGAGTTAAGATTCGAATCACCCATCGAAACGAAGATAAGACATAGTACTTCAACCCTATATTTTTAGTTTTAATCAAAACCGTACTGATTTTATGAAAATAACAGGTTTTTCTGCTGTTGCAAATTAATTCAGATTTCAATCATTACAACAAGTTCCTATAGTGTTTCAAATCCTAACCATGGTATAATCAATCAAGAAAAGGTGTGTATGCATATATATACTTATCGTACATTAGATAATAAGGAAAGAAATGAAAGTGGTGATGCTTACAAAGTGGTGGTGAAAAGAGATTCAAGAAGAAACTTGAATCATAAGAAACACAACCAAATCAATAACCCGAAACAATCAAAAGAGATTCAAGAAGAAACTTGAATCGACAATCAACCCAATCTTCGAAAACCAAGTTTCTTAATAACTCTAAAGCTTGTAGACTTCCAGAAGAACTATTGAAAGAAACCCACATAAAAACCCAAGAATCAAAGTGGTTTGATTCTTGTTTCTGGTGTTATATGCTAGGATTAAATCTGTAGGACCTTAGATATATCAACCTTATCACACAATATATTAAGCACAATATGGTGGCAAGAGATGTATGTGGCGTTAGGCTAGAGAGAGAAAGAAGAGAAAGAAACTAGAGAATATATTTTATAAAACACATACATACACACTCAAGCACACCTCCAAATGAGACCATTTTGAGGTATTTATAGTTCCATCACATAACATATGGATGGGCTTTCTATGGGCTTTTGTTTATGGACTTTGGTTTACATTTCATAATAAGGCTTACATGTTACTAACTTAAACTAATAACTTCCAAAGTCCACGAGCCCAACAATATTATAACATATTATATGACACGTTTACAATGTTCTAATAAATGAGAATGACCATCACTTTTTCTTTAATGCTAACAATTCATAAGGGGTGGTCATTCAAAAGATACTCCACGTGATTAGGTCATTTGTCTTCTTGATCTTGAACTTTGTGTGTCATCATAGAATAGTCTTGATTCATTTGTTCCTTCATGCTTTGTGATCTTGGATTATAGTCTTTTAATCGTTCTTGCCTTTGATCAACATCTTCTTATGATTTGTTATGTCGTCTTCTCCATCATACTAATACTTCTTGATAATACTTTGAACTTCATACTTATGTCTTCCTCACTTGATTCTTGGAATGGTTCTTAACTTTCTTTATTAGCTCTTGACTTTGACGTAACTCTTTGTCTTTAACTTGATCATTTTGTCTTGAACATTCTTAATTTGAGCTTGTTGAGGATGAACTTCATAAGTATGAGTATATGGAGGTGAAGATGTTGATGAATGAAATGATGGTGGTAAACGGCATTTCCTCCAAGGGACTATCATCAGTACCTGCATAATAATGTTAGTTGAAATCACCAATTGATCATCGTGGACTTTTCTTAGAGAATAGACTACTACGATTGTTTTACTGATGAATGCCTTGATTCCATTCACCTTGGTCGGGCACATCAGCCGTCCTAATCCCGTTGAGGGACAATTATCAATGCCATGGTTAAATCCAAGTAGAGACCCACGTCTTAAGGACTCGATTCGTGAAAGGAATCTCCTTGGCGGGATTTCCAGCACTTATAGGCTCAGACTTCAAGAGAATTAACAGCATAGTGTGAAAACCCTCTCTAATCCTTACAAAGGCTGTTCCTGAATTGGATACCCTCAAGAAGGCTTGCACAGATATACCGAAGTATACCCACAATTCAGGTGAGCCGTTGAAGTATAACGAAGTATCACTCCACGACTATAGACCGTTTGAAGCATAAAGTAACCATCATGATATGTATGGCAAGATCCGAAGATCTCATTAAAGACTCTTACAACTTGTGTTCTTTTTGGCGAACACAAGTGTATGTTCTGGAAGGTGTGTCCTAAGAGATCTTTTAATGAATCTCATGGCTCTAGACTCGATTACGTGCATTTAGGTTTTAGTCATCGAAGGCATGGAGCAGAGTGCCACCTTTTCAATATCTCTCGGAGTGAGAGGTCGATAGATTATGCAAGGTTCTCCGTGAGAAATGAAACAAATATCTTTTAAGAGATACCTGAGTGGCTAGGAGGGGTTGTGCAACACGTCACTGGGTCCATGACGTCTTGTCTTCAATATATCAACTATGTGATTACCGATAGCAGATGTATTGACCCGGTTTCTACCCTAAGTTTTCATAGAGGGCTATTTCTTTTCACCCTTTCATAAACTTTTCTTTTTAATTCTTCTACCCCTTCTTTATCCTTTCATCGCTTTACTCCTTTTTTCAATCATACCTAAGGACTTCTAATTCTAATCTATTGGAATTATCCTTGGGTAGATCCCTCCGGTTCTGGCGGATCATTGGACATAAACCTAACCATAATCACCTTATTTCTCCATGATTATCCTAGGTTCATTGATCACATGCCATAAAACCTTTTGTGAAAATCTCTCAAAGTGCTTATAATTATAAAACACATTTTGTTTAACACTTAGAGAGTTTTGCATTTTCTGAAATACTCCCCTTTCACATGTGCTCATAAGTTTTAAGATAGATTTACACATGTTGGGCAGAGTTCTCACTTTTGAATTGATCGATTTTCATTGAACATGACTAATTTGAGACACGCTTACATCACTAGTTAGACTAGCTTGAAATTATTACCCGTCCTGGTCAAGTTCAAAGAAAATTTCTCGAGAAGGTACACTCTACTCAGACAAGTCCTATTCGAGACACGCTTACATCACAAGTTAGACTAGCTTGAAATTATTATCCGTCCAGGACAAGTCTTTTTGATTACTGACGTTTAAGCTTCGTCAATTCGTTGGTTATATCTGAGTCGAGCTCTTTTGAGATTCAAAACGATCACATTTTAATCACATTTCTCCCCCTCAAAAATAACATTTCGATGGTATTTTTTATACCGATTGATTAAAATCTTTGTTTTTGGAAAGCTAATAGGGAGAAACAGATTTGCATGAGCTTGTGGAACATATTTGCTTTTGAAATACTCCCCCTCAAAACTCGCATATGTTTTTGAGAATATTAACCTTTTTAAAGTTTGAGGGAAGGAGTCTTCTTGAAGCAAAATTCTGAAAGATTTAGAAATTTCGGTTTGAAAATTTCTTGAATAAATTTTGCTTCAAGGTAACTAAAATGTTTTAATGAGTATTTCAGAGTATAACATTTTGAAAAAATCATGAGCAAAATTTTGAAAAGTTTTGAAAAGACCTTTTGAAAAATCTTGAATAAATTTTGCTCAATATTAAGAAGTTTTTGATAAGCTTTGCGTGAGAACTTCTTATCTGTTAGGATTGTTGTAGTAAAACTTACAACATGGTCCTTTCTTTACAGAGATCGGGTTATGCACTGTTATGTGTGCATAAGCCATTATGTTTTTAGGATAAGTGCACATATTTAAAACCTTTGTTTTGATTAAGCACTTTCCTTTCTTTGAAGCACGGGTCCTGAACTGATGTGTCCAGAAGGCATTATGAGATCAGATTAGACAACAACCTTTGGAACCCATTTAAGCATGGAGCCAACGGGTTTACCAAATTTTGAAAACCATTTGTAAGTTGTGTCAATTCGATACAATGAAGTTGAATTCCAACGAGGGCTGAAAGCCGGTGTTTCATTTTGAAATAACACTCGTGGAATCAACGGTGATTTAAAACTTTTTTCTTTTGAAAGTTATTTGAGAAACTCGGTGTCTCTCTTGGAGTTTTAATACTTGATGAAGAAGTTTTCCATCCATTGTTGAAACTCGGTGTTTCATTTTGAAAATTCGTTTTTGAGATGAATGGAAACCTTCCGGTGTTTGAAATGTCCAAAGCAGAGCCATTTTTGTGCTGTAGCGGAAGCATTTCAGAGTTTGAATATTTCAAAGGTTTTGAACGACTTTTCTTAGGTTTACACACTTGCTTTACCGGTGTAAAACGATAGTATGGAGTTTGAAAACCTTGATTCGTTTCTTGTGAAAATTTTTGAGGAGTAATTGTTTCAGAAAAATTTAGTCTCTTGGAAAACTTCCTTCCTTTTTGCAAAGAATAGGTCGTAAATTGAGAAACTTTTTTCGAAAATGGTTTTGAAGATTCACCCGTGTAAACCTTCTCCGAAACACTTACTTTTGGTGTTGACTTGTTTGAAACATGAGTTTTGCCTTTTGATCGATTAAGAGCATCAAACATTGCTTTTAAGGCATTGTATGATGTTCTCAAATCATTGTATTCTTTTTGAGTCGTATGATGATCATGTGATGCCAGTTTTTCATGTAATGAAACATTTTGATCTTCAAGATGTGCAAAATATTTTTCATATTTGTCCGTTTCGATTGAAAATTTTGTTTTGGCATCATCAAAATCCTTGGCTTGTTGTGCTAAGGTCTTTTCCAATTCGATAATTTTCTTTTGAAGCACACATTTTTCTTTTTCAAAAAGATGATCATTTTTCCCCCATGTATCATTTTTTATTTGAGATTCAAACTTTTTCATTTTCATTGATTCAATCTTTTCCAAAATATTTTCAAACTTTTTATCAGCAAATTCATACAATTGAGACTTCAAATTTTCTGACTCTTGTTGTTTCTTGTTACAGCTTTGTGTCTGAACTCGTGAACGTTTGATTGAATCAAACAAGTTTTTGTAAATCTGTTTCAAATGCTCATTTTCATTTTGTAATGATGCCAAACTATGTTCCAATTCAATATTTTTTGTCTCAAGTTCATCAAAATCAAACTTGATTTTGGCATCATCACACTTTTCCGCAAAAATCTTTTCTTTTCCTTTAAGGACCGATGTCAAAGAGTTTTCAGAAGACATTTTCTTTTCCTGCAGTTTGAGTTGGAAAGAAATACTTTGTGCTTCGAGTTTTGTTAAATCTTTCTCAAACTGTGTAGTTCGTTTTGATAATTTTTCTTTGATATCAGCAACTTCTTTTGAAAGTTCATTTATTTTTCTTTTGAGACAAAGATTTTCAGATTTCAAAGAAGATGTTTGTTCAAAATTCACATTCTCATGCTCATGGTTGACAGATACTGACTTGAATGACTCTATTTGGGTTGTGAAAAATTCTTTTTGAATATCAAGTATTAAGCATTTTTCATCAAATTCGTCTTCAAGAGAATGGATGTACTTTAAATCTTCTCTCATTTCAGTGACAATATACTTTTCAAAGTGATCAAAACTTAAGTTGATATCTTTCACATGAGGTTCAATCTCATATTTTAAAATCTTTTTTACTTCTATTTTTAGGCGTGAATCCGATGAAAGAAGATTAGAGTAATCATCATTGGTGTATTGTTGCTTAACACAAATGACTTTTAACGTTTGTTCAATGTGATGTTTAAGATTACAAAACTGTTTCCTTGCTTTATTTTGCCATAACTGAGCATCATAAGTAGCAAATTGAGCTTCTTTGAAATATCTTTTCACATTTGTGTCTTTTCTTTTCAAAGGTCCTTTTGGTATATCTGTCAATTGTGTATAACCATACACAAAACCTTGGTACGAGAATGGGCTTTGTCTTTATTTTACCTTTAAACATTTTTCCTCTTCAGATTTTTCTTCATCTTTTGAATTGAACAGAAACATTTTCCCAGTTTTTCAGCATCATACAAACTAGGTGTCAACTTTTGCACTTTGTTTAAAAAACAAGTTTTTTCATTTTTCAAATCATTTTCCAAATTATTTTCCAAATGACCAGTATTTTCAAAACCAAGTTTGGATTTTTCTTGATTAACGTCCTCATCTTTAGGAAGCATCATTTGAAATGTGTGAATAGTTTGTCATGTTTTTCGAAGTTTTGCTTCAAGATCGTTTGCTCGTAAGATAGAAAGGAGAAAATAAGCGGATGGTCAAAAGTTGAGGGAAGAAAATAAATAAATAAATAAAAGCCTCTCCCTCAAGGACGACATTTTTAAATTTAATTTAGGTAGGAATCGGCATGAAGAAGAAGAAGAAGCTTGATTCTCGTTTCCCAGCAGTATGTGTATTATTGCCATTTTCTTACTATCATGGAATTTGCATTTTCCCAATCTCTTTCTTTAACTACTTATTCTTCAAGTATTTTATAAGGTTTTTTTATACTTGTGCTTTGGAGAAATAATCCCATCTCCTCCTGGCTAAAGCTCATTTTATAAGAAATAGGTCCTTCAGTCGGCACCCAAAAGGTCTCAGGTTTTCTTGTCAATTTAAACCTCTTTGAAGAGGTCATGATTATTAGGTCTATTTTTTGTTACACATTTTTAAACATAAGCACTTAATTATAAGCAATCCCAAACACCCTGCTTATTTCAGGTTGGTCTTTACTTATTAACGATCCCAAACACGCCCAGGGGCGGTACTAGAAAAGAATCTATGTGGGGGGAAAACTTAAAGGTGTATGTCGGGTCAGGGACTTCGAGTAGGGGGTTTTTCAACCACAAACTGAAATGAAATGAATTTAGTATGAACCAAATAGAATTTGATTTGGTTTTCATTTGAGCCCAAAAATCCAAATTTCTATTCTTAGTTACCAAGTCTATATTCAAACAAAAATATATAATATATAGCTATGATATACGTACAATCTTAGAAGGCTTTTAATGGTTTCAACATATCGGAGTTCTAAACAATACTACAAGTTTACTAAATACACTAAATTAATATAGTTCATTTTTATAGGAAAGAAACATAAAGAAAACTTTCTTTGTGATGTCATTCAAGCTTTTAATGTTCTTTTTTTTTCATTGAATGGGGAAAAGGAAACAAATAGAAATAACGAAAAAGTGAGAAATTGAGCAGTGAAGAGACAAAATCTAGGATCGAACACCTAATCATTTGTGTAGCAATACAGCATACAAAGCAACTGGGCCAAAACCATCTCTTTGTTGAAACTTTGCTTTTATTTATAATTTCTTGGATCAAATTGAAAAGCTAGTCATCTTTTACAAAAAAAGAAACTACCATTGTCGTAAGAAGGCTTGTGGGGGCAGCTGCCCACACTGCCCCCAAGGTGGTACCGCCCCTGAACACGCCCCACATTTTCCTAGTAATTATGATACTAGTATTATATTGCTATAAATTTGATAGTACTAACGTTAGCCTTCTTTCTATATTCGTCCTAATTACACACAATATTAAATAAAAACATGTCTCGCTTTTAAATGTATAATTTAAAACTTCCGTCGCAGCACATGGTAAAATTTTACTCGTTGAATACACAATTTTAGTTGCTTTTGTGAATTTGTTAGATTTTACAATGTTTACGAGAAAAGAGGTGGATCTAAAATCTTTAAGACACAAGAAGTGGTATTCAGACAAAAAAAAATCTACAAAATTGAAGAGGAGAAAAGTCATTTTTGCCTCTTATGTCTAAAAATAAACAAACACACTTCTTTCATTTCCTCTTCCCGCTTGCAGACATTAGAGGAAAAAACAAATGAACTCCTTTCTTTTTCTCTTCCCGCCTGTAGACATAAGAAGAAAAAACATACGCATTTCTTTCATTTCTTCTTCCCGCTTGCAGACAAAAGTGAAGAGAAGTGTTATTTTGAAAAGAAAAAAAATTGCCTTAGTTATTTTGGGTTATCACTCTCGGACTAAATGATAGTAGCCACCATGAACAGGAAGAAGCATGATGACTCAACAAGCAAGAAATGCTAGACATTAAAATTATGGGCATCATCGTTCATCTAAGTTTTTTTTATCACTCGTTTATAGGACAACCACCAAAATTACTTACGCAAACTATAAGGATACAGAGTAAGTTTAGTTTGTGAAAAAAAGGGGTGTCTATACCTCAGCGAGTCCGGGTTTCATTTCAAACTAGCCTCCTGGACTGAACCTGCCTCACCGATCAAATAGACAGGAAAACGATCTTCAAGTCAAAGCGTAGGGAGTAATGAACTGATCCATCAAATTTACATCAAAATTTTCTATGTGCTACTGTTTCCGTTAGCTCTAGAAACGGGAACACCATGAGTGCTATTGTATGGACACATATACTGTTGATGTTTAGAGGTTCTTTTGTATTTTCTAAGCGTATTATATGCTTTTGAGTGTTTGAATGTAAATTAAGAAAGAGCTCGTTAGCTTATTTTGTGCTTAACTAAGCATGCAATTATAAGCATGCGTACAGATACTTATTTTATGAGTGCTTAAAAAGAAATATGCAATCATAAACGCCTTAGTGATCCTGCTTTTTCATGTTTCAATTTACTATTCGCATCCCTTATCTTCATGGATCCACTTTTAGAATAAATGAAACTGAGATACTGTTTTTGGCTCTTTAACAAAGTTATCTTATTCTGTTGTTCTAATTCTTATCCAAACAGACTCGAATTAAAAAAATTATGCAGACTGATGAGGACGTTGGGAAGATTGCTATGGTTGTCCCTCTTCTAGTATGTGAGTAATAATTTTATGTAAATGCAGTTATGTCTATTAAGAGTTCAACCTATGTGAGATAATAAATGTCTGGGACAACTTTTCAACCTCAAATTAGTTTAGCATATGAAGAAATCATAGAAACAAAATAAAATATATTCATACACAGACCTAAGCATAGACCCATTTGTAGGTTATTATACGAAAGATAGGGTTTTTGGAAACTATGCATAGATTGTATTGCATAAGGTCCTTTATGTAGACCCCAAGGAGTTTGTTTATGGAAAAGAGTTCTGTAATGCTATCTATCATGTGCGATTGATGATGCTACCTTTCTATGTCACCGAATTAATCTGTACTCGAAGCTTACAAATTAAAAAAATACATGCTGGATTAATATGTGGATCAGACACAACTAGTGGTTTATGTTGAAGTCTAACCTCACACATGGCATGTAGGGCCACCAATCACCCAAAATGGGCTTTGTTTGTGGATAGCTTGGACAAGAACTAGCTATTGTGTAAGATTCTACGGACATTCTTCTCTTATTCCACGCAGATAGTGTGTGTGTAAATTTGACAAGCTCGGAAATTGAAATTATCATGGCTATATGTGATAGCGTCTGTTAATAACTATCTGAAAATTTTAAATGCTAGTTGTGTTAATCTATAGTAATATTAGCTCGTGGAAGTACTAGGTTTCTCATTTAAAGTCGAAGTTAATAGCTTAACAAAGTGAGGCAGTAAGTATGGTATGTTTCATCCACACCACACATATAAACCGTCAACCTTATTATCAAGTATTTTTTTTCGTTTGTTTCTTTTTTCCAACATCTCAAAAGTTGCATGAACATCTGTCCACCATGTTCTTCACCGGATCTAATTACTAGCACCCGTTTCATTTCCTTCATCCACACCAGCAACTCACAGCAATATATTGCTGTTTAAGCTCACAGAAGCTCTGTTTAGGCTCATCCAAGCAGAGTCTTATTGTCATATTTCAATACTCCTACTGTACCATCACTCTCTTATCATTTCGACTGGTATTTTCTCTTTCTAAATCTCACCTTGGCCGTGATGGCAACTGATTCAATATCTTTTCTCGAGCCACATAACCTCATCACTTTTGTTACCCGCCACTGAAGAAGAAGCTAATCGAAACCGTTTCTCAGTTTTGTGGCACTCCATCAACAACATTTCTGTTTCTTGGTTTTATGTGTTGTTGGTTCAACATTCTGCAGGTTGGCGGCTTAGTCTTTAAGGTGTTTGCCCTAAACTTGTGGTTAAAATGACATTTTGATTGAGAAGATCGTGGTTGTGGGTCTGCTCCTGCAGATACTTTCCGGGTTCACATTGTTAGTATGTTTATGGCATCAGGTATTGTTGGTGGACCATTCAAGTAGTTCAATGTTCGTCAAGGCCCCTTTTTTTTACATTGTCGTACTAAACTTTTCAATGTTGTTTGGATTACCTAGAATTTTGTTTGACGTGATTAGACAGTGTGTACTTGTTCGTTTTCAACTTCTTGCACGATTACGAACAAAGCAACATCAAGTAGTTATAGATCATGTGAAAGGTTTCACTAGTACATCTCAAGGTCAAGGTCAAGTTCAAGATAAGTAAGCTCAAGTTTAAGTCAAAATTCCAAGTTTAGTAGTTTAGAGTTGTCTTCTTTTGTATCATGGAAAGACATCTAGCTTCAAGAGTCCAAGTGTAGTAGTTTGCCGAAAAAAGTATGGTATGTTTCATTATGAAGTTTAATATATATACATGATGCCTGCAGCTAAAGCTTTAGAATTGTTTCTACAAGATCTCTATGACCGGACATATGAGGTAACTCTTCAGAAAGGAGCAAAAAGTTTAAATTCTTTGCACCTGTAAGTACACTGTCTAATCCCGGTTTAGTTTTATAAACTTCATCATATGAACAAAGCAGTCAAATGAATGTTGTTATGATAATTCTATGTATCCTCTGACTTTTTACCCTGATTTGCAGAAAGCAGTGTGTCTGGAACTTTAATGTGCTTGATTTCCTGAGAGAAATTGTTGGCAATGTCCCTAAGCTAGGTGGCTCTGATGCCACAGCGGAAGAGAAATCTGCTACTAAAAGAAGGTCATGATGATTCTTGATTTACTCTTTTATGCTGTATGTAAAGAATTTGAGGTTCATCGGATGCTAATTTTCCTTAGTACTTTGGTTTAAACAGGAATGTTAGTAAGGTTGACAACCATATCAGTGATGATGAGGCAAAGAGGGGTATGCTGGTAAGCAACAAAGCAATTACATCTTTGTATCTTATTATCTTTATATACCAAAAAATTATAGTATCAAGGGTAAGTACAAGAGCTGTACGCATTGCAGATTTGTTTTACAAAGCTGATCCAAATCATCTGTATCTTATTATGTTTATATATAGTTCTCCTGGATATGTTATACAATAGTATATATGCTTCCCAGTTTGTATAGTGTTGCATATTTTTGGTTTTTGAGTGAAGTAATAGTAGAGCTTGCCTAAAAGTTTAAGAATCGTTTAATTTGGTATATGTTTTAGCTTTTTGGAATCAAAATGGGTTAAAAATGAAAAAGGGCATACTAAATTCATACATGTCACAACTATATACTTCAAAGGTTGTATAGGGTGGTCATTTAGAAATCTTCTGAAACAAGAATATACTCTACCACATATAACACAATTAGCCCAAAGGTTGTACAATTCTGCCACATACGTCACAACTTTATACTTCAATTTGCCCTTTCTGATATAATTTACAAAATTACCATTGATCATTTCATATACTTTGCAAAAACTATGGATCACACTGGCTAAATTGACATGTTATAGTTACAATAAAGTATTATTATTAACACATTGTAATTTTTATACATGCATTTAATATTTTGGTATTTTATGAAATTCAAAATGATAAGAAAATGTAACAGGTTAACCCGCCCTGGCCTTGTATAAATATTTTGACATGCCAATACGACCCAACCCTCTACTTATGATACCTCCAAGTAAAACTCTCTCTTATCTAAAAGAGAGACTGTATTTTGATGTAAAACTGCTATAACTGTATTGTTAACTAAAGTTTTTCGTGTTGTCCTTAATATCAGCAAGGGATTGTCCAAGCAAATGGGAGTGGTAGAGGAAGGGGTAGGGGCAGAGGTCGTGGTAGGCCCAAGCGAGTTGACAGAGAGGCACCATTAATAGCACAATTCGCTTGTGAAAAACACCAACTGGATTCCGAACTAGAAGAATTTGATTCTCAAAATAACCATCATATAGAACCTGCAATGACAGTTGACCCGACCCCAGTTCGAAACTTCGACCTCAATCTAGACTTGGATGAGAATGGAAACACTCCACCCGTACCAGCACCTGTAACTCCTGCTGACTTAGCATCAAAGCGGACATTTGAAATGATAGCCGAAGAATATCCAGGGTGGTCATTGGCAGATGTAGAGAAAATGGAGATTGATCCAATTAAGCTTGCTAACTTAAACAGTAGAGTAGATGAAGATGATTATGATGAAGAATGACCATGGTACAGGTTGGTTAGGTTCCTTGTTTGCCACACTGGGTAACTTAGCATAGCGTTAGAAAGGAAGACAAATAGAACCTAGGAAAGTTGTAAAATAGCTAGTATTTCTTTTGATGTTTACCAAGTATTGTTGGATTTTGTTCCTTGAATTGCAGGTGTAAATACTATCTTTCAAAAAAGTCGTTACCTTCTGGTAGTTTCTCTCTTTGTAGAAAGTATTCTTTCATTTTGCATATGTCATTGCTAAATGCGGTCTATCAGTGCTCTAATTCTACATGTAATAGGTAGAGGTTATTATTATTATATTTTTTTTGAACGGCGGAATTTTATAGAACACAGATCTAGCAAGATGCTAGAAAGCAACAAAAGTACATCACACGATTGGAGAGATAGCTAAAACTGGGTTTTTCAACCATAGATTATTAGTTTCTTGTTTGGTGCATCAAGTCTTCTTGCATTATGATGAGTAACTTTTGAATATCTATGCCTCCATGGCATGGCGTCCGGAATCGCCCTTCGATCTATCAGAAAGAAGTGGTCTTTCCAATGTTTCAGCCCAGTAAGTACCTCCTCGAAACATTTCCTGGCCCTTCTCCCCGTTCGGTTTTCGAACGAAAACCAATGACCTTGTTTACACAATCTGTAAAAAACTCTGAACAATGGAACGGTCGGCCGGACATCCAAACTGTAACAACGAATCTCAAACATTGTCACCCGGTTCAGACCTTTCAGAACGAGCTGGGAAAAATGTACCCGGAAATATTGTATCACCGCTAGCAGAAACGTGGAAAAAGGTATCCTAACGCCCCCGTCCTCAACTGGTGGACGTAAATGCCTATCTTATCGTCCGGCAAATTTTTCATAGTCATACCGTCCGGGGGAAGGGTGGGTCGCAAATCCGAAGGGATACCAAACTCCCTAACCACATCATCTAATTCTCTCTGCGTCATTTTGTAAGTATGTACATGCATATCAAACTTAGGGACGACCCTCCTGGACGAGGGCCAAGGTCTACTAGATAATCGGCGGTTCTCCGGTACGTTCATCTCAGCGGCCATATCTAAAAGGATGCCGGGGAATGTATACGAAAGATAATTAAAAGAAAAGAATAAAACACACCTCTCAAGGAACTCGTGAAGATATTGCACAAGGAACGCCCGGTCGCAGAAAAACGTAAGACTCCGAAGATAAGGAAAAGAAATGTACAGTGAAAAGTGAAAAAATGAGAAGGGGTAAAGCGGTATATATACGCAAAAACAGGGAAAGTAGCGAAAACGTCGCATCAGTCTGCGCCTCGCTGACGTGGCAGATTGTGGACCGTTGGATCTCTGTGATAAAAACTACGTGTGGCATACAGCTGTCTAGCATATAGGTAAATATTATTATATTCGGCCCATGGGCTTAGAACTCAACCAGCCCAAGAGGATTTAACATGCCCCACCTGGTTCACCCGAACAAACACTCATATGACCCGATTATGCAGCAAGGACGGAGGAACACCGGAAGACGCAAGTTCTTAAAGTATTGCACTATCGACTCAAAAGCCGATACTACAATACTGGGGGGACATGTTGGCGTATGTGTCCGGACCATGCTTACATGTCCGGATGTCATATTTTGTCCGGACTGACATCTCACCTTCGGACATGCCTACTGACATGACCGCCGCCATTTACACTGAGTAATCCCATCAACCGCCGCCAACGCCGCCATCCCAGATTTCCCGGGATTGTGTTCCCTATGTGATCTGACACCTACCTACTAGAATAGGCCTAGGGTGGCTCGCTTAATCCCAAGGTAAACAGGTACAGCAGGTGTGGGTAGTATAAATACCCACACCTCATTTATGATTCACACCTAATTTTTCACCTACAACATTTACTGTCATTTACTGTTCAAACCCTCATAACTACCAGATACTTACTTTCACGCCGGAGGTTGGCCTTGGGATAAAACCCAAGGCGAGTCTAACGTGCGTGTTTCTTGTGTGTAGGAATTTACGTCTAAAGGAGCTATTCCGAAGGACATTATATAGAAGTTGGACCCACCTACGAGGTTTTACTTCAACAAATTGGCACCATCCGTGGGACCCGCTATTCAATCTACCTTAGCATTAGAATGGTTGGTCCTTCCTTTTAAAGGCCCGAAGATGAATATGGGCCTAACGTTAATCAGAACCAACATGACAGTGAACACTCGGCCGAGGACTCTCCCAGTCTCCAAGACATGATACTTGGTCAGGTGGCGTCACGAACGAAATTAATGGAAAAGCACAATGCACAAGGCGGAAGTGTTCTCAAGCCAATACGGCTTGATTTTACAGACGAAGAAAGTAAGGGTCCGGGGAAAGCAAAAAGTAGACAAAGGGAAGGAGGATGATCTTCACAAACCTTTCAAGGAGGTATCGAGATCACCGTTTACTCGCCGGATCGTGGAGTTCTCCGGACCGAACCTTGTAATGCCACTGAACATGAAATTCTATGACGGATCAACGGATCCGAATGATCATCTCACCAGGTTCACAGGAGCCGCCAACCAAGGGGAATGGCCGATGCCGGTTTGGTGTCGCATGTTTCAGCAAACTCTGGATGGAGCAGCGGGAGGATGGTTTGAACGGTTGGAACCAGGAAGTATTGATAGCAGGAACGAGTTGAGGGAGCAATTCTCGACAAGATTTGCCCTTCGGAAGAAATGTACAAAACACCCAACGGAGATTACGAAAATCGTCCGACGAGCTCACGAATCCCTTCTGGATTTTAAGGAAAGATGGACAGACGAGGCTAGCTACATCAGCGGGGTGCCGGAAATCGTGAGGATTTCCGCCTTTATGAGTGCACACAAATGTCCGGCCCTTGCCAAAAAAATTTCCAATAGGGTGCCATGCACAGTTACGGAGATGTTTACTAGAGTGGACGATTTCATAAGGTCGGAGGAAGCATATCGTAGCACGAAATTACCAAAAGGCGAGGGTTTTGATTCAAACATGAAGGGAAGTCAGGGTTTCAGAAATGATAAGCCGCAAGGGGAACGCCATAGTGATTACCGCCAGAGGGATGTGTACCACCCTTATGTCGCTCCTAAAAACAACTACAGCCGCAACGACCACCCCCATCCGGAGTACCGCCGAAACGACGCTCCTAGACCGAGTAATCATCGTGCAGGTCTAGGGTCATTGATAAAACCCCCCGGGAGATCCTTGCCACGGAACATCATCTGAACCTCCCCCCCCCCCCCCCCCGACAGGAGGTAGGCCGAGAAAGGAAAATCTGGATAAGTACTGTGAGTACTATAGGGAAAAAGGGCATCTCACTGATGATTGCTTCCAGTTAAAGAAGCAACTTGCGATTGCATTAGAATCCGAAAAACTAGACCATCTTCTGAAAGATTTCAGGCAGCGGGACGGAGGAAAGGGTAGAGACCAACAGAGAAGAAATGATACAGGAAAAGCCAAAGTAATCAACATGATAAGGAGTGGGCCGGAGAGTAGAAAGAGAAGGTACGGAGGATATGATGAAAAATGGATGAATGTCCCGATAGTTCCCCCCCCCCCCATTATGACGGGTGATCTGTCGGAAGAACCGCTCATTATTGAAGGTGACATTGAAGGGTATTTCGTCTGAAGGATATATGTTGATGAGGGATCCTCCGTGAATGTAATGTATGAACATTGCTTCAATAACCTCAGTTTGGCCATAACAGCCAGGCTCAAAGAAACGAGTACTTCTCTGGTAGGCTTTTCCGGAGAAACAAGTAGACCGTTGGGTAAAATTGAGCTAGATGTATGTTTCGGCTACCACGGTATCTTTCAAAAGACGACTATGAAATTCTGTGTGGTACAATCTCAATCGCCCTACAATGTTATATTGGGTTGAACCGGGTTAAAGGAACTAAGAGTCATCCCTTCGACAATTCATTCTATGATTAAGTTTCCCACACCGAGGGGAGTGGCAACTTTGGCCGCACGATCGGCTATGGTGCTGGAGTCCAGAAGGCTAGAGGAAAAACAGATGGTAGACGTACCGTAGGAGGCAGAAATTGTCGATCCAGAAATAGATAGAATGGAAGAAATCTTGGTGAATCCTGCGTATCCTGAACAGTTGGTCACAATAGGAACAGGGTTCTCCAGGGAATGCCGGAAACACCTGGTTGAGCTATTAAGGAAAAATAAGGACGTGTTCGCATGGCAGCCTTCGGATATGACCGGAGTACCACGACGTATGATCAGGCATCATCTGAATGTTAACGTTTCAGACACACCGATAGCTCAAAAGAAGCGTAACTTGTCCGCAAAGAAGAATCAGGTGGTATTGAAAGAAGTAGACGAATGGCTGAAGGTCGGAATTGTCAGGCCGGTTCGTTACCCCACTTGGATCTCCAACCCTGTGCTGGTAAAGAAGTGTGATGGAAGTTGGCGCATGTGCATCTACTTCAAGAATTTAAACTCTTCCTGTCCGAAGGACTACTACCCGCTTCCGGAAATCGACTGGAAGATTGAATCAGTGGTGGGATTCAAATATAAATGTTTCCTGGAAGCATATAAAGGTTATCATCAAGTCCAGATGGTGGAGGAGGATGAAGAGAAGACGACGTTTTACACGGAACAGGGAACTTACTGTTACACCAAAATGCCATTCGGCCTAAAGAATGTTGGAGCAACTTACCAACGGCTTGTTGATTCGGACTTCCAGAATCAGATCGGAAGAAATCTAGAAGCTTATGTGGACGATATGGTAATCAAGAGTAAGGGAGAAAAGGAGATGTTAACAGACACTTCTGAAACCTTCTATAACCTAAGGAGGATTAACATGAAGTTAAATCCGAAGAAATGCTCTTTCGGCGTGGAAGAGGGGAAATTCATGGGTTACATGGTGACATCTGAAGGCATAAGGGCAAATCCAAATAAGACGAAGGTAATTGCACAAATGAAATCCCCAGTGACTCTGAAGGAGATGCAAAGTCTGAGCGGCAAGTTAGCGGCCCTAAATAGGTTTTTGGCAAGGTCAGCCGAAAGATCCCTTCCGTTCTTCGAGCCGTTGAAGAATATTACCAAGGAAAATAAGGAGGAATACTAGTGGACCAAGGAAGCTGAAGAGGCATTTCAATCCCTCAAGAAGCTAATACTAGATCTCCCATCCTTATCTACCCCTAAGTCGAAAGAAGTTTTGTATGTATATCTCGCAGCGGCGAAGGATGCTATCAGTGCAGTCCTTTTAACTGAAAGGGAAGGAAAACAATTGCATGTTCATTATGTGAGCCAGACATTGCAAGAGGCCGAAAGAAATTATGCTCCGGTAGAAAAGCTAGCGTTGTGTCTGTTACACATGTCACAAAGGTTGAGAAGATACTTCGAAGCTCACCCTATCCAGGTCATAACGGATCAACCGATAAAGTAAATTTTGAATAAGCCAGAAGCATCCGGCAGGCTAGCCAAGTTTGCCGTAGAGTTGGGGGCTTATAATATAACTTATGTACCAAGAAACGCAGTCAAGGGACAAGTTCTGGCGGATTTCATCTCAGAAATTCCTGTCGGAGCGGAAGAACCACATCTAGGAAAACCAGGGAAGGAAATCATTGACATCTCCGACCCGGAGGTTTAGATTTTGTACACGGACGGGGCGTCAAACAAGAAAGGTTCCGGAGTGGGCCTTGTATTGATCGGACTGATTCGTTAATTTATAGTACAAGGAGAATTGCACCGGAAATATGCAAAGCCCAGGTTCGTTTGTCCTGACGAAGATCGAATGGAATTTGTGTTCCCGGAACGTGATTCGTGTAGTGAATGTGAATAAGATGAGAAATTTGGAGTTTATAACTACGATAGCAAACATAAACTAAAAAAAACACAATAATAAAGCATATAAAACAAGTACGTAAAGCACAAATAATCCTAAAAGCAATCTAATCTAAAAACTAGTAGCAAATAAATAATCTAAACTAATTGTACTAATAGTAAACTAACAAATTTACTAAGTAATAGAGGCAACTAGGTAATTCTAAAAATGATTTAAAAGATATATATGGGAAATACGTTTGCTAAGTGACGTGACAAGTTCATTAAGTGTGGAATAAGGTTTGATGACGAATTATTTTCCTTAAACAAGATTATTTCCTCACAACGTTGGTTTATTTTGCAAATAATCCTTTAAAAAGAAAATAATTACTAGATGTGTAATTTGATTATTTTCCGGCTTTTGCCCTTCAAATAATAAAATCACAAATCTAAACAATTTGACTAATTATTAATCACAATCCCTTTTTTATTTATCCACACTTAAATCACAAATTCATATCACTTAGCAAACACTAATAAGCTACTCGCTACGCATATCAATTAGGCTAATAAAAACAAATAATTCAACAAACATAATCATATTAATAAACTAATTATCTAAAAGTGAAAAAAAAAATAAGCTCAGCTTTTATGTAGCTTAAGACAGCCTAGGAGATCTAAATTCCACTATCTATTCAAGGCTACACAAAGACTTAAACTAACTGGAACCACTACTGATTAAAACTGCTCTAACTTATACCTAATCAAAAGTACTACTAATGCAAACCTACATTAAGCACCAAGTTTCACCCATATTGACCCATTTTAAACCTAATGCTAAACACACTTTAAGCAACTGAATCTTAACCTTAAAACTAAATCCAACCATAAAAATAAATCAAATAAGTAACCTACATCAAGAGTGCACATCAACAGTGGTCACCATTTGACCCGTTTGACTTTTCAGTCAAACAACAAAACAAACTAACCTTAACTAGCATCAATTCAACAATAAAGATCAAGTAAGGAAAAAAAAAAAAAAAAAAAAAAAAAAAAAAAAGATAAGCACAAATAAGCAGTTTAAAAGCAATAAGCAAGACATAAGCTGAAACAGTAAAATTAAAACTTTAAAAATAAACTGACTTTAAATTAAATTTAGAGTAAATTACAACTTGAATTAAACTCTACACTAAAAAAAACATCAAACAAATAAAATGGTCAACATTTTCCTAAGACATGAAAAATGGGACAAAGGAAAAAAAAATGCTAATCGACTATATTTATACTAAAAGATAAAAAACCCTAGCAGCTAGTTGTGCTATCTTCGTGAGAGTGTTCCCTTGTGTGCTTCTTTGCTTCCTTGTCGACCCTTGGATATTTCTTGGTGACCACTTCTTTAAATCTCGAACGTTGATCTCCTTTTGGTAGCCTCGGATTGATGAGGTGGATGGGGGGGGGGGACCAAGACAACCCCATGTGAAGGTTTGGCTGGTTGTGGTATGATGGGGACGGATGGTGATTAGGGTTAATTAGGCGGGTTAGGGTTCTTAGTGAAGGGGATGTACAGTGGTTTAGAGAAGTTAGGGATTTTGATTGGAAGTTTGACTGTGAAAAGGGGAATTTGACCGAATGCTTGTGACCCGGTTGCTTTTATTATTTTAGCTAAAAAGGGCATTTGACCGGGTTTGGAAGGGGTTTGACTAAACATTGTGACCCCGCATATTAGTTTTATTTAAAGTTGGGTCGGTTTGTTTAGGTGGATGGGCCGGTGATAGTTTTATTTTCTTTGTGGGCTGATGTGGGATATGAAAGGTATAATGGGTCCGGCGATGGGCTGTGTTAATTGTAGTGGGGTTGGTTTAATGTTGCTTTTGGGATCCGGTTGGTACTTTAGATAGGACAAAAATTAGTTAAACACAAGGACCATAGGTGTAATTTATGAAATTGAAGGGACCAACCTTGCCAATTTTGTAAAGTTCATCCGAGGACTAATATTGCCAACTAAAAATAATCCAAGGGCTCTTCGGGATTTTTGCACAATAACTCGACCAAACTCGTGAATTTCTTCCCGGGTCCCGTCTTTTGAGCTCTTTTCCATTTCCCGTGCTCGTCTTTGTCTTTTTCTTGATTTTTCAAGATATCCGTACCTGCATATTCACAAACACAAAAACCACATATATTTGGCATATTCGGTCAGTTTTTGGTCTATTTGGTCTGTTTAAATAGGTAAAAGGTATGTGTATTTTAACACATACCAAAATTCCCCCAGACTAAGATATTGCTGTGTCCTCACGCAATGTTATAAAAACACGTTTTCAAAACCAAAAATTTCCAATCTCTTTTTACTAACTTTGAGAAGTAGCAAAATTTTCAAAAGAGATTAAGAAATCTTAAGTTCTAAAAACTCCCCGATTTTCCTTTTATTCTATTTTTGTATTTTTCATATAATCATGTGACGGCTTTGTTGACAATCATTATCTCACGATAACTTTTAGGGTCTTCGAGCAGGAAACACGACTCGTAAAGAAGTGACCATACGGATAAAATTCGTCGTCCCTGATTTTTCACGAGTCCCCAAACTAAGCGTAAAAACGAAATCATTGTCATTTACAAGTTAGATTGCCAACACTACTCATAAAAGCTAATTGTGGACTCTTTGTTCCCAAATTCCTATTTTCCTCTATTTATTTTATTTTTGGTGAGAAATGAATTTCTTCAAATTCTCATTTCGATAAGTTTTAATCCGATAAAGATACCTAGTTTAGACGCTAAGTAGTTTCCAAACCTTCCCTCGAAAACCGTTGCATACAAAAATGAGGTCCACATCAAGGTCTCTGATTTAACACGATTTTGAGAATATCCCTTTTATTTGCGACCGAAACAACTCATCTACGAGTCCAGAGACGGAAGCCTTTATTAGGACACCCCCGGAGTCGAAGTTTGGCATTTTTTTACATTATTAAGCACATTAACGTATTTAATCCTTGGCCCTTTATAACAATCACAACATCGGCTGCGAACCGGCAAGATGTGATAGTCTATTATGACCTTGGAATTTTTCATCTGCCTTTATTAGAAGTCTACAACATCGGCTGCGAACCGGCAAGATGTAGAAAACTTTTTATGGCTTTGGATTATTATTATACATTATCATATTAATTAATTAATTGCCAAACCCCAAGTCCTACGGCTTTTATAACAATCCCAACATCGGTTGCGAGCCGGCAAGATGGAATAGTCTATTACACCGTAACACTGGCAGTACCTTGATGTGTACCCAACTTTCATAAGCAAGAATTCTCTAAGGAAGAAATAAAAACTAATTATCGCCAAAACTAAAATAGCTTTAATTATTCCTAAATTACTATTTTTGAGTGAACCAAGCTTATGGGAACAAAAAGCCACAAATAACTTTGATGAGCTCTAAAGAGATCCAACTACTCCACGTTTAGCAATCTAACTTATAAACAACTCTATCATTTCTCGTTCTTCGCAAATTTAAAATCTTAAATAATAAGATCCGCGAATGCTTAGCCTTATAATCAAGCCATGCATATATAAAGTCGATACGGGAACTTGCAAACTCTTGAAAAGAATTCGCATTTTATAGCTCCTTGTGTAAAAGACTAGCACAAGCTTATAGATTATAAACGGTTAAGGGGACAAGCTAGGGCTCAACACGCCCGGTCAAGTCAGAATTTTATTCCTACCCTCACCAGCGGAAAGTCAACAAAAATGTCAAAATTTATTATATTTTTGCAAAAATTTTAAATTTTTCTCATTTTTTTGGATTTTTTTTCAAATTTTGAGGAAAAACGGGGTTGCGAGAGAAAACGGCAAAAATGCAAGGCAAAAATCAAATCGAAAGATTACCCCCCCCAGACTAAAACGAGACATTGTCCTCAATGTCTTAAAGGTAAGGGTTCTCCTACATAAATCTAAGGCCGTTTATGAATTATGCCAAAGATAAACGTAAAACGATAAGATTAAGGATATCGGATGAGCAACGAATGATGAAACTCGAGTGGAGAGAAGCAAACCACGAGCACGAGAGTCTTCATCAATCGGGCTAACCTGGACATACACAAACAACCACGAAACACAACAAATGGAAGAGGTAACCCTCCTCACTACACTTATTAGAGAGAAAATAGAAAGAAGATAGATGGATAAGCATGGGGTGCCTCCCACGAAGCGCTTGTTTTGTATCGAGTCGGAAAGCTTAGACTCGCCCCGAATTTAATTGTCCTTGGGGGAGCAAGTGGAAGAGAAAATCTCCATCGGACTTTCATTCAAAATGTTTGATGAAACATTGAAGTGCTCGAAAGTTCCACTCCGATGAGATACCCACGGCTGAAAAGAATGAGAGATGCCGGGGTCAAAGATGGTGTCTTCACTCCCGAAGGAGTGAAGGAGAAGAGAAGTCACCGGGTAGGTGAAGAAAGGGAGAAATATCATAATTAGAATGGGGATCCATTCTTCATCATCAAAGCTCTTGAAAACCTCGGGAGGGAGGGTCGGGGTGATATCATCATCAAGCAAACTCTTAGGATAGAGTTTACCTCCCCCCGGGTCAGGATCTTCTTCAATAACAAAATAATCATACTCCGGAGGAGGTATGATATGAGTGAGTTCATCGGAGAACTCCTCATGAAGAGATTCAATCATACGAGGAGAATCTGTGAGTCCCGGTTCCGTTACGGGCTCATCAAGATTAGAAATTATAGAGTCCTCGCTCTCAACGTTCTCTAACACCCCATCAAAAAGAGGATTAACGACACAAAAAGTGTACTCGTCACTATATTCAAAGAGGGGGTTAGAGAAAATTCCGGAAGTAACCTTGGAAACGTCAAGAGAATCTCCACAAGATTGCAAATCACAATCACCGTCGAATATTTCCTCAGACTCACTTGGGATTGGGACAAGGTTCTCAACATTGTCTGATTCCGTTGCCGGAATAGTGTCGAGATGCTCGTCCCCCATTTTTAGAGAGTCCTCGGGTTCTTTGGTAGGAAAGACGGGAGTGATTTCTGTTGAATTTTCACAAACTCCCCACATAGAATCCTCATCATCGTCATCGTCGTCGTAAACGAAAGTTTGACGATAATTAGAACTTATTTGAGCTATTTGTCTTTCAGCTAAAAATTCTCCATAAGTTTTCTGATGAGTTTCTTCTTATGGGAGTTGTTTATTAACCAAAGCCTTATAGCTCTTTGTTAACTCTATAAGTTCATGGTTATATTTCTTTGCTGACTCCAATAATTCATGGAGAAGTTCTTGATTGAGTGTTTGAGATGATGGGTACTGTGGAGGTGAGTTGTTATAAGAATAGTCGTAATTGTCACAAGGACCATGTTCATAGACAAACTGGTTACTTGTTTGACAATCAGAGCCAAAGTGAGGGCCTCCACAGTATTCACAACAATACTGTTGCTGTGATTGATTTGATGAATTATGTGGATAATGGTCATACCCGAAGTTCTGATTACAAGGAACTTGTTCATTGACAAACGTATTCCTTGCTTGACAATCAAAACTTGGATGTGGACCTCCACAATATTCACAAGAATAATACTGTTGTGGAGAACTTGATGTATAATATGAAGATGTGTCGAATTCGGATGATGTCTGATTGTTATAAGGGTTCTGCTCATAGACAAGCATGTCACCCGTTCGACAATCAAATTCCGGATGAGGACAACCTCCACAAAATTCACACAAGTATGTCTCCATCTGTTGCTGTGGGGGCTGGTTGAAGAGGTCGGGTGTTTCATTATAGAAACATGGATTTTGGTCATAGACAAACCCGTTTCCTGAATCCATAATGTTACAACCGGGGCAGTTTCCACCATTTGGAGGACCCCCACAGTATTGACAACCATATTGGTAAGATGAAGACATGGAGAAAAAGAATTAAACGAATAGAGGGTTAAGAAGATAGAATTAAACGGTTAAGAGGATAAGAAGATAAGAATTAAACGGTATGAGAGGGTAAAGAAATAAGAATCAAACATATAAGAGGAACGAGAAGAATATTTTTGGAGTTTTTTTTTAAATTTAGAAACATTCAAAAGAAAAAGGAAAATAATTTTTGAAAAGAAAATCTTTTTGGGTTTTTCAAAGTTTTTTAATTTTTTTGGATTTTTGGATAAAAATATTCACAAGATATTTACGAAACTTCACGAGGAAGGTTCTTCAAAACACGAATCGAAAAACGGAATCACGCACTCACTTCAACCTTCCCCGGCAGCGGCGCCAAAAATTGATACGACAATTTATAGTACAAGGAGAATTGCACCGGAAATATGCAAAGCCCAGGTTCGTTTGTCCCGACGAAGATCGAATGGAATTTGTGTTCCCGGAACGTGATTCGTGTAGTGAATGTGAATAAGATGAGAAATTTGGAGTTTATAACTACGATAGCAAACATAAACTAAAAAAAACACAATAATAAAGCATATAAAACAAGTACGTAAAGCACAAATAATCCTAAAAGCAATCTAATCTAAAAACTAGTAGCAAATAAATAATCTAAACTAATTGTACTAATAGTAAACTAACAAATTTACTAAGTAATAGAGGCAACTAGGTAATTCTAAAAATGATTTAAAAGATATATATGGGAAATACGTTTGCTAAGTGACGTGACAAGTTCATTAAGTGTGGAATAAGGTTTGATGACGAATTATTTTCCTTAAACAAGATTATTTCCTCACAACGTTGGTTTATTTTGCAAATAATCCTTTAAAAAGAAAATAATTACTAGATGTGTAATTTGATTATTTTCCGGCTTTTGCCCTTCAAATAATAAAATCACAAATCTAAATAATTTGACTAATTATTAATCACAATCCCTTTTTTATTAATCCACACTTAAATCACAAATTCATATCACTTAGCAAACACTAATAAGCTACTCGCTACGCATATCAATTAGGCTAATAAAAACAAATAATTCAACAAACAACTAAAAACCTATGCAGAGCTCATAACTGTTGATGCAAAAAAATGAAATGGGTAAGTTTGGATTTTTTGACTTTTAAAACCTAGATACCAGATGTCAAACAACTATTATAAACTATATTTAACAAGATTTAATACCTAAAATTAACTAAATCTATATTACTCTATATCTAATGATTAAAGCTGTTAAGATCCATGAAGCTTAGAAAACTTATGCAAATCCTAAGCCATCCTCATTCATTCTAACTTAACCATATATCATTTTAAGCAGCAGAAAAAAATACAAACAATAGCAGTAACAACAATGAAAAGCAGAAAATAAGCAGAATCACAAGCCGAAAGCCAACCTAAAAGCTACTAGTCTAAAAGCTTAGAACCTAAAAGTGCAAAACAGATTAAGCTCATACTATCACCTAATTACATACCAAAATTCAGGCCTAAAGGTTTAATTAACAAGTGGATAATAAGTTAAGAATCGGGAAGATTGGGACAGAACATGTGCAGGCTGCTAATAATGATTTTAAAGCAAACAATAACACCTAGGTTCTAAACTAACTTCTGAACTAACAAGAATCAACAAAAGCAGTACAAAAGCAACAAAAGCAACGAATTCAGCAGTTGACCAAAGGTTGATGATGCGCGTGATGTGTCATTGCGGTTTAGCAGTTTTAATGCCTACTCATGTTTTAAATTTATATTTAGCCGACTTATCAATAACACACACACTTAACGAGCAGTGTACCCGGTCAGTATGAAGATAATGGTAAGTAGAGTGTCGATCACTAAGAGTGGAACGTATTATCTCGTTATTCTAATCAGTATTTTAATATCCTAACGCAAGGGGGTTTCAGCCTGAGAGACTGGCACGATTTGTTGCAATTAAATAATAAAATAAAACAATAGGCACGAATCAGCAAGTAGCACACACGTACACAGATAAATACTTGAGACAATAAGAGGGCTGTCCTTATGATTAAGTAGATTGTCACTTGTTTTATTGATAGCTTTATATGAAGTGTATGTAGTTAACCCTTTCTCGTTGGTCCTAATCTTATCGGCGAGTAAACCCTTAATGATTACTTATGTCTAAAAGTTATTCCTAAGTGATCAATTTAGAAACAACCGTGGGAGCCACATTATGTCCCGCAGTCAAATGCCCGCAAGCCACTAATAAACACAGAGGTTATCAATGCACTAATAAGTAGTAACCAAAGACATCAACATATAAACTTTAATTGATGGGAAAGCAAGTATTAAAGGGAGTGCAATCTTTCGTTGTCACATTACACAAGCCACCAATCCTGATGAATTAAAGTTTGCTAACACAATAAAACAAAACTACTTAATGAATTAAACACATGCAGCACCTTCTTACAGCTCTTGTATCTTTGATTTGGGTGTGTCTTGTGCTGCCTCCTTGACTGAATTCGTCCTTTGTTCCTCCTGTTTGGTCTTCGGTTTTAGGATTTTCGGAACTTTGTAATTCGTCTGGTCTACGGGGTATTTATAGTTTCTGTCTGAGGGAAGATGCGGCGCATCTACTAAGTAGATGCGGCGCATGTACTTAACTTCGCGTGGGGTCCAAGATTATAATATTCAGGAATATTCGTACACCGCCAGAAGATGCGGCGTAACTCCATGATTAGATGCGGCGCATGTCCTCTTGTATCTTGGATCGTATCTGGTGATATCTTGATAGAGATGCGGCGCATGTTGAGAGTGAGATGCGGCGCATCTGGAGCAGAATTGACTTAATCTTGTCCATGTCAGTAGACTTCCACTTTATGCACGTTTTGCTCCATAATTAGTCCAAAATCGCTAAGTTTCACCAAATGCTTGTTTTTACCTGAGAATTACAAAAGTAAACGATTAAGTATCAATCCTCATACATAATATAGTAAAACAAGTCAAATTAATAGGATAAATGATAGTAATAAAATGTACTTATTTGAGTTCATCAAATATCCCCCCACTTGAACTTTACTTGTCCCCAAGTAAACCTTAGAATTTCTTTTATGAAAATGTATCCTAAAAGATGTTAGGATTTATTTTTATATTTAAGCATGTATTCGTTTATTTCATAATCACACAACTAAACACTTAACGAATTAGAAGTAAAATAAAATAAGTCGATAAAAGCAAATCTAATCGTTTAACTGTCCAGTCGCGACGAATATTCTATCATAAGCTTGGCAAGTATACACATCTCCACCACTAAAGCCAAGGAATAACAAGTCTAAAGCGGTAAAAAGGGTTTTTAGGCTTAAGGGTTAATTATTCTCTTTCACTATCGATCTCAAATTCCAGAAAAGGCGACAAAATCACAAATACATGATCGAATCCACGAACACGATACTTGCAATTGCTCAAATCCTTAACTCGAATAGGCTAAAGATAGGTCCAAACTTCACCAATAATAATATATCAAAAAGGGCGACAAAATCATAAATACATAGTCGAATCCACGACTACGATACTTAAGATTGCTCAAATCCCCAATCTCAATAAATCAAAGGTTCGGTTGGATAAAGAATAATAAAGGGCATGGATAACATTTGGGATATAAATTGGTGTAAAAATAAAAATAAACAAAACAAATAAATTAAAATCCTAAGTGTGGTTAATCACTATCCCAACCATCCCATGAATAAGACTCATATCATCGAATAACTCACGCTTTAACATTTGAAACACACGCTTTAGGTAGACACGAATTATACTCAACAAAATCTTAATCAAAGAATAAACCTTAATTGGCGTTCCCATAACTGCCAATTCCCATTCAATCCATAGATATAGTACAACAAATAGTGGTGATATCGACCACTTACATAACTTTACATAAGTTGGTTAAAACAAACATCCAACTCTTCTTTCTTTCTTTTTCTTTTCTTATTTTTTTCGATTTTTTTTTATTTTTTTATTTTTTTTTAACCTCAAAATAAACAAAGATGTGTAAAATTTTACCACATCACTATAACTTTCTTTCCGGATAATTTTTATTCATACTTTTCATACTTTCAGAAATAACGGTAATAGTGAAAGTAGTAAACACACGAAAAATAAACTCCAAAATATACAATATTTACTTTCACTCCAATTGCATTGTGCAATTTCCCGACCTAACCAAAGATAATGAATTACGCACGCGAACACAGGAAATGTAAGGAAACACACTTTGCCTATAGCAATTAACCAACCACGGATTCTAATCTACAGGGTAGGCTAAGGTGTAAGGGTGTAACGAAACATTTTAAACATAGGTGTAAGAAACGAAAGGAATGGCTCTGAGGGTTTTTCTAGGGGTATCTTACTCTAAAAGTGAGAGTAACAAAAAGGGTTTATACGGGGGTTAACTAACCAGTGTAGTTAGCTAATAACACATAACATATAAAGGCTATTTGGGTGTAATCCTAGAATTTTACCAAATTAGACAAGTCATTCCAATTATATAAAATAATACTCATTATGGTGGTCTCGAATAGTATACAAGCCAAGTTCTAAAGTTTACAAGTCACCGGCACACTTATAGATTTGTGAATTTTGGAAAATCACAATTTTTGAAAATAACGTCATGTGTGCAGTTATGCAACTTAGATCTTAAACAAAAACATGCTAAAAAAAAATTTTAAGTTTGATATATTAAGCACATTTTAAGCATAATTTTTGAAAAAGTTTAGGACAAGTAATTGTTAAGTGTTCTAATTCTCCAATCCCCCCACTTAAGTTAAACAACGTCCTCGTTGTTTGTATAAAAGGTTAAAAACTGGAAATTAAAAGAATTAGAACAGAAAAACTCCCCTGAGATTTGCTCGGTATGATCCTCCATTTGTATAAGAGCAAAAATCAACTTCTTGTGGATTAGAACGTTAAAGCTTCATACTTGATGTATCCACAGGAAATCCAGGAAACTATAATACCACCAACACTTTAAAACACACCTAAGATAAGAAAGGTTCAAACTTGCATAATACATTAGTAGTTAGAAAAAATAAAACTTAAAAATTAAAAATGAAAATCATCAGGTCAGTCGATGCGCCGTATCTTATTGAAGAAGATACGCCGTATCGAGCCTGGAATTAATACGGATCAGAATAAAGATGCGCCGCATCCTTAACCAGGGATGCGCCGCATTAAAATAAACTGATAAATAGTTTTAAAGTTGAAAATAAAAATGCAGAAAAATAAAATAAGATATGACCATTGCAGGAGATGCGTCGCATCTCAGAATTGAGATGCGCCGTATCCTCATGCGGCCTGGACTGACTCGACACAGAAAACAGAATAATAAAAGATAAATCCGGGTTGTCTCCCGGTAAGCACTTGTCTTTATTCCAGAGTCTTCAAGTTAGACTCACGTTCAGCTCTTTAATATCGATCATTGAAGGAGTCGGAAACATCACGCTCCTTCATCGCCAATTCAGTAATTTTGAACACTCCTTGCTTGTCCTTAATTTCCACGCCGTTCCTCTTTAATATCTGTATAAACAAAGTCCTGTCCCTTTCGGGCAGAGATGACAAAATGATAGACGGGAAATTCTTATTATCATATAAGCACAAATAAGCAAGGTAGGGTGGTAGTTCAATAAACACATCATTGTTCAAATTCGTTTTCTCAACTACTCTCCTACGTTTATTAATTACTACACAATCATACCACTCATCATCAGAATCATTAACAACATTGCGTCTAAGTTCGGTAGGTACATTAAGGTCAATGAATTCCTCAAAGTTCTCATGATTAGGATTAGTTGAGTTGTTTTGAATCAATGTTTCTCCCATAAGTCTAGCTTCAAGATCGAGGTCCATACGCTCTCTTAATCCTAGTACATAAACACCTCTAATTATGCTTTTAACCGGATCTTGGCACTTATAGACTAGTTTATTATTCCCTATCCTTAATGAAATTTTTCTCTTAAACACATCAATCTTAGCATGGGCAGTAGACAAGAAAGGTCTTCCGAGGATTAAAGGAATCTTAACATCCTCGGGCATGTCTAGTATAACAAAGTCTACGGGAAAAATAAACTGCTCAATCTTAACTAGCACATTATTAGCAATCCCTTCAGGTCGTTTTACCGTTTTATCAGCCAATTCAATAAGTAATTTAGTTGGTGCTAATTTTCCTAGTCCTAGGGTAGCGAATGTCTTAAGAGGCATAACACTAACACTAGCTCCTAAGTCAGCTAACACATTATTGAAAGATATACTATTAATAGAACAAGGTAGAGTAAAACTTCCTGGGTCTCTTTCTTTATGAGGCAAGGCATTTGAGTCGGTTGCAGGGCTCTCTTCTTTCATTGTTGCCTTGATCTCCTCTTCAATCTTTGTCTTCTCTTTTAGTAATCTCCTTAAGCTGATTGAAGAGTTAAAGAAAAATTCGGGTCTTGCACCATCATCACCATTCATCGATCTTCTAGGTATATTAGGAGTGACTTCTTCAGTGGTGCTTATGGCCTTGACATGATCTCTTGGATTTGTTTCAGTTGAGCTCGGTAAACTTCCATATCCCCTTTCTTGAAGAACCTTGCTCATTTGACCAATTTGTTGTTCCAATGCTTTGATCGAAGCTCCTTGATTTCTTGTAGTAGTGTCCATTGAAGCTCGAATTTCTTTGATCATAGCAGTATTCTCTTCATGTCTTTTAGCAGCATCGGCCATAATTTGCTTTAAAGTATCGTCTAAAGTCTGCCTCCTCTCTTGATAAGCGGGATTGAAGTTGTTCTTTTGATAGAATCCCGGACTAGCTTCCCTAAATCTTGCTGAAGGTCGGAATGGTTGTCCAAATTGGGTGTAATATGCTTCTTCAAATGTCTCACTTTCATTCTTGTTCGGGCAATCTTTAGTGTAGTGAGGTCCTTCGCACTTTTCACATCCAACTTGGGCAGCATACGCTCTTTCATCTCGCTTCTTCATCTCTCTACTAATTTTATCCAATTGAGCTTGAATAGCAGCAATCCCGTCAAAATTAGTGCTGCTCTTAGATCTAGTAGAGGTCCCATCGTGCCATTTCTGAGAATGATCAGCAGCTTCTTGGATCGCTTTCCTAGCATTAGTTGCACTCATCTGAGGTACAGCTCCCTTAGCATCCAAAATCTGTCTAGTTGGCACGTCCAGTCCCAGTACTGAGTTTTCCTCCACTCTTGTCGTCTTATGTTCGGTCACTTCAGCTAGCGTCTCTTGGTTTGGTTCAGAATGTAATCCTTCTTGGTGATGCTCGAGTCATCATTTATCCTGAAAATAAACAACTTGCACACGAGAGTAGCGGACCGATCAAAGTAAATATCAAAAATCAACTATATTTATCAAATTATATTCGTCGTATTAACGAAAGTTAATGCGCCGTATTTTCGTTACGTTTAAAAATAAAAGATTTTTGATTCAGTAAGATGCGCCGTATCGACAGAGATCGATACGCCGTATCTGTTTAATAATTCGCAAACTGTTTTTAATTAAAATAATAGATACGCCGTATCTGCAAAAGCAGATGCGTCGTATTACTTTATCGCTTAGAAAAATTTTCTTATTAAAAACAGATACGCCGTATCTTGGGGAAAAGATGCGTCGTATCGAATTAATTAAACGCGTTGTATTTTTTTTAAAATTAAACGCAATACGCCGTATCTGAGAGATCAGATGCGCCGTATCGTTTGATTTAGCACAGTACAACGATAGCAGAACAGAAAAATACGAAAAATAAAAACAAAAATTAAACACACAAACAAAAACAAAAATAAACACACAAAAATAAAAAGAAAACAATTAACACACAATACAACAAATATGCAAAATAGTACAATGATGCAATTAATCTAATAAAAAGAAAAACCTAATTAAAATACTAATCAAATTAACAGATAATAACAATTCACTCCCCGGCAACGGCGCCAAAAACTTGATGCGCGTGATGTGTCGTTGCGGTTTAGCAGTTTTAATGCCTACTCAAGTTTTAAATTTATATTTAGCCGACTTATCAATAACACACACACTTAACGAGCAGTGTACCCGGTCAGTATGAAGATAATGGTAAGTAGAGTGTCGATCACTAAGAGTGGAACGTATTATCTAGTTATTCTAATCAGTATTTTAATATCCTAACGCAAGGGGGTTTCAGCCTGAGAGACTGGCACGATTTGTTGCAATTAAATAATAAAATAAAACAATAGGCACGAATCAGCAAGTTGCACACACGTACACAGATAGATACTCGAGACAATAAGAGGGCTGTCCTTATGATTAAGTAGATTGTCACTTGTTTTATTGATAGCTTTATATGAAGTGTATGTAGTTAACCCTTTCTCGTTGGTCCTAATGATTACTTATGTCTAAAAGTTATTCCTAAGTGATCAATTTAGTAATAACCGTGGGAGCCACATTATGTCCCGCAGTCAAATGCCCGCAAGCCACTAATAAACACAGAGGTTATCAATGCACTAATAAGTAGTAACCAAAGACATCAACATATAAACTTTAATTGATGGGAAAGCAAGTATTAAAGGGAGTGCAATCTTTCGTTGTCACATTACACAAGCCACCAATCCTGATGAATTAAAGTTTGCTAACACAATAAAACAAAACTACTTAATGAATTAAACACATGCAGCACCTTCTTACAGCTCTTGTATCTTTGATTTGGGTGTGTCTTGTGCTGCCTCCTTGACTGAATTCGTCCTTTGTTCCTCCTGTTTGGTCTTCGGTTTTAGGGTTTTCGGAACTTTTTAATTCGTCTGGTCTACGGGGTATTTATAGTTTCTGTCTGAGGGAAGATGCGGCGCATCTACTAAGTAGATGCGGCGCATGTACTTAACTTCGCGTGGGGTCCAAGATTATAATATTCAGGAATATTCGTACACCGCCAGAAGATGCGGCGTAACTCCATGATTAGATGCGGCGCATGTCCTCTTGTATCTTGGATCGTATCTGGTGATATCTTGATAGAGATGCGGCGCATGTCGAGAGTGAGATGCGGCGCATCTGGAGCAGAATTGACTTGATCTTGTCCATGTCAGTAGACTTTCACTTTATGCACGTTTTGCTCCATTATTAGTCCAAAATCGCTAAGTTTCACCAAATGCTTGTTTTTACCTGAGAATTACAAAAGTAAACGATTAAGTATCAATCCTCATACATAATATAGTAAAACAAGTCAAATTAATAGGATAAATGATAGTAATAAAATGTACTTATTTGAGTTCATCAGTTGACCAACCAGAAAACAAGAAAAACTTGAAACTTTGAATTAACAGGAAATTAAATTAGAGTAAATTACAACTTGAATTAAACTCTACACTAAAAAAAACATCAAACAAATAAAATGGTCAACATTTTCCTGAGACATGAAAAATGGGACAAAAGAAAAAAAAATGCTAATCGACTATATTTATACTAAAAGATAAAAAAACCCTAGCAGCTAGTTGTGCTATCTTCGTGAGAGTGTTCCCTTGTGTGCTTCTTTGCTTCCTTGTCGACCCTTGGATATTTCTTGGTGACCACTTCTTTAAATCTCGAACGTTGATCTCCTTTTGGTAGCCTCGGATTGATGAGGTGGATGGGGGGGGACCAAGACAACCCCATGTGAAGGTTTGGCTGGTTGTGGTGTGATGGGGACGGATGGTGATTAGGGTTAATTAGGCGGGTTAGGGTTCTTAGTGAAGGGGATGTACAGTGGTTTAGAGAAGTTAGGGATTTTGATTGGAAGTTTGACTCTGAAAAGGGGAATTTGACCGAATGCTTGTGACCCGGTTGCTTTTATTATTTTAGCTAAAAAGGGCATTTGACCGGGTTTGGAAGGGGTTTGACTAAACATTGTGACCCCGCGTATTAGTTTTATTTAAAGTTGGGTCGGTTTGTTTAGGTGGATGGGCCGGTGATAGTTTTATTTTCTTTGTGGGCTGATGTGGGATATGAAAGGTATAATGGGTCCGGCGATGGGCTGTGTTAATTGTAGTGGGGTTGGTTTAATGTTGCTTTTGGGATCCGGTTGGTATTTTAGCTAGGACAAAAATTAGACAAACACAAGGACCATAGGTGTAATTTATGAAATTGAAGGGACCAACCTTGCCAATTTTGTAAAGTTCATCCGAGGACTAATATTGCCAACTAAAAATAATCTAAGGGCTCTTCGGGATTTTTGCACAATAACTAGACCAAACTCGTGAATTTCTTCCCGGGTCCCGTCTTTTGAGCTCTTTTCCATTTCTCGTGCTCGTCTTTGTCTTTTTCTTGATTTTTCAAGATATCCGTACCTGCATATTCACAAACACAAAAACCACATATATTTGGCATATTCGGTCAGTTTTTGGTCTATTTGGTCTATTTAAATAGGTAAAAGGTATGTGTATTTTAACACATACCACGGACCCTATCAAACCGAACGCACATATGCTCTCTGCCTAAATTTTAAAAGCACCAATAACGAAGCTGAATACGAGGCACTTCTGGCTGGCCTGCGACTCGCCAGGAAGATGAACGTGGAAGCTCTAGAGGTCAGAGTAGACTCTAAACTGGTGGCAAGTCAGATTAACGGAGATTTCATAGCAACTAAGGAAAGTATGATACAATACTTGGCAAAGGAAAAAGAATATATTTGCAGCTTCAAAAAGTTCAAAATTCGTAACATACCGAGGGAAAAAAATCAAAAGGCGGATGTATTAAGCAAGTTAGCCTCGGTAGCTTTCAATCGTCTAACCAAAGAGATTCTTGTCGAGGTGTTGGAGAAGCCTTCGACCAAAGAAAAGTAGGTAGGGGCAATTATAGAAGAGGAGGAAGATAACTGGATGACACCAATCATCCGGTGTCTAGAAGAAGGTGTATGGCCGAAAGATCCCAATGAAGCAAGGGCGCTGCGGATGAAAATCCCCCAATATGTGATGGAGGAAGGTGTGTTATTCAAAAAGTCATACCTAAGTCCAATGTTAAGGTGCGTAGGCCCGCTGAAGGCGAATTATATCATCAGGGAGGTCCACGAAGAGGCATGCGGAATGCACCCCGGACCAAGGTCGGTGGTGGCAAAATTGATGAGGCAAGGCTATTATTGGCTGACGATGCACAGAGATGCTAGGGAGGAAATTGACAAATGTGACTCTTGTCAGATTCATGCTCCGGTCCCAAAATTATCAAAAACTATAATGACATCCATCATGGCACCGTGGCCCTTTTACCAATGGGGAATGGACGTGTTGGGTCCTCTACCGGAGGCTCCGGGGAAAGTAAAGTTCGTTATTGTGGCCGTTGACTACTTCACAAAATGGATAGAGGCGAAACCCCTCGCCAAAACCACAGGCAAAGATGTAAAGAAATTTGTATGGGAGAACATCGTTTATAGGTTCGGACTTCCGGGTATAATAGTCATAGACAATGGAACGAATTTCATCAACGACCCGTTCAAGAGTTGGTGCGAGAAGTTGAAAATTAAACAGATAAAGACAGCGGTAGCACATGCTCAAGCCAACGACCTGGTTGAAAGAGCCAACAAGAGCCTGATGCACAGTATTAAAACCCGGCTAGGGAGGGAAAGAGCCGGATGGGTTGACGAATTGCCGAACGTTCTATGGGCCTTCCGAACTTCACTGAAAACAAGTAATGGAGAGACCCCCTTCAGTCTGACATACAGAAGCGAAGCAGTCATTCCGGCCGAAATTGAAATGCCCACACACCGCACTATGCTTTACAACCCGGAAGACAATGAAGAACAGCAATGTTTAAACCTTGACTTGTTACAAGAAAGGCGAGAGATGGCAGCTATTCGGGAAGCCAAGTATAAAGCTAAAGTCGAGTAGTATTACAACCAGAGGGTACGACCGGTAGCGTTCAAAGTGGGCGACTTCGTGTACCGAAGGAACGAAGCCAGCAGGGTCGAGAACCAGGGAAAGTTGGGACCTAACTGGGAAGGTCCACACCGAGTAGTCGAGGCTTACCACAACGGTTCATACAAGCTTCGGACAATGGATGACCGAGAATTACCCCGGACTTGGAATGCAATGAATCTACGTAATTGTTTTTTGTGAAAGTTGTAAACCGAAGCTCATTAATATTTATGGAAATCTATAGTTCCCCAGCATCCGGGGGAACAATTTTCCAATTTAATTGTGTTACATGTTCTATGATTACACTACGAATAAAATTAAACGGATAGTGGAACACACTCCGTCTCCAAGGAGCGGATCGTGGAAAACACTCCGTCAGTAAAAATTAAACGGATAGTGGAAAACACTCCGACTCCAATGAGCGGATCGTGAAAAACACTTCGTCGAAAAAATCAAACGGATGGTGGATAACACTCCGGCTCCAATGAGCGGATCGTGAAAACACTCCGTCGACAAAATCAAACGGATGGTGGAAAACACTTCGGCTCCAATGAGCGGATCGTGAAAACACTTCGTCGACCAAAATCAAACGGATGGTGGAAAACACTCCGGCCCCAATGAGCGGATTGTGAAAATACTCCGTCGTCAAAGGTACAAGCAAATTAAACAACATTTGTGCAGAAAATATAAACAGCAAATTATCATTCTACTAAATTATCCGACGATACAAAAGCGTGACAACACCGGTCACAAATAGATTAGTATACACAAAATATTCAATTACAATATTGTTCTGGTTACATTCATCCGACAGGAAAAGCAAAAGAAAGTCAAAGGGGCTTTATCCGTAGTGTCCTTCACACTGGAAGAAGTTTTGGCCTGCTGAGGGGGAGGTACTACCACAGTCTTTGGATTAGGAGCAGGTATGTCGGGGAAGAGGTTCATAAGATCACCCAGTGGAAGACGGCAGGAGTTCGTAAGCTTCTGAATATACGGATACTGGGCTTCGAACAGCTTCCGATACTCCGCCTTCCATAAGGCTGGAGCTTCCATATTAAGGTTCTTGAATTTTCCTAGAAGTCTTTGAAGGTCATCTTCTTTGCGCTCGTACTTAATGCCGTCCAGAAATCCAGCGGTAAAGGTCAAACTATAAACCTTCCCCATGCTCTTCTTGTACTCAGCACTGTTGAACAACCTACGGCAAGCGGCCGAAAGCAAATCCTTCACAGTATTATGGCGGACAACTTCCGACTGAGCTACCTCCGTTAACAATTGTTTCTTCTCCCCCTCCAACCTCTCAGCAGCCTTGCCTTTCACCCTTAACTCCCTTTCCAACTACCAAATCCTTTCGGCCTGAGAGGCGGATGTTGTCCTCTAATCATTCCTATCCTTCTCCATCTCCTTCAACTGATCGGCCAAACCTTGCTCCCGAACCGAGACGGCAGAACGCGCATCCTCCAAGTCCTTCTCCAAAACCCTAAACTCCCCCAGCAATCGCTCATACTTACCAGCTTCCGCATTACGCTCCTGTTCGGTAATCTTACGAGCATGATCCAGCTTCCTGTATTCAGTAATCAGCTGGGTGAATCGGCGCAGCAGCTCAGCCTGCATGGCAATCCCACCTCCGGCTTGCACATAAGCCGCGCGAACCAGCTGGCTGGTGGTCAGCTCTTTTAGAGCGGCCTGCTCGGCAGGCGGAGCGATATGCATTAACATCTCGCGGTAGGCTCTGTAGGAGTCCAACCGAAAGTCATCGGTAAGAGATCAGGCCGGAACAAAGCGCCCCCTTTCAGACAAATTTTCATCTGCAACAAAACTAAGTCAGCTCAAAGAAGATAGTAGCAAGAGATGCCACAAGGATGAGTTTATACCTCCACTAGCCGAATGGTGTTCTTCGAAAGGTCCTCTGGAACTGTGTGAAGGATGCTGGGAATGGATAGAATGAGCCGAATGGTCTGCAAAAAAGAAAAAAATAATAATAATAATATAAAGAGAGAGATGAGTTTTTTTTAATAAAAATAAAAATAAAATAAAAAGATATGTCTTACCATCGAAAGGAGGTTGTTGGTTTTGTGACTGAGTTTCCTGAACAGGTTGCTCCACTGGATTCATTTCAGTAATGTGCTCGGTCTCAGCCGTCCCCTCTTCCGAATTAACCGGTCCTTCTCCACCCAGTTGAGGTCCTTCCCCACCTGCTGGTCCCTCTTCAACATTAACCACACCTTGCGGCTTAGCCTGGCGAAGGGGGGAGACATCAAGAGTGTGTTCGGAGGATGCATTTCCTTCCGACGGTCTGCTCTTTCTCTTCTTCCTCCCCTTTTGAACGACAGTCGAACCCTCCGGACCCTCCGCACTCCTCTTTTTACCTACCGGCTCAGTCGCCCGCTTCTTCCTTTCCTTCTCCTCCCTCACTGCAACCACATTCGGATCAGGCCTCTCAACCGCCTTCTGGAGAGGAGTCTTCTCAGGGACCAAACTTCCCGGTACCAACGGCTCAGTTTTTTGTACCGGCATCTCGTGCCCCTCCGGTAAAGAATCTCCCTTGCTGAGCTCCACCCCTTCCCACCCGAAATTTCCAAATATTCTCACATGGTAAGAACTGCAAAAAAGAAAAAGGTAAGATCAAGACGAGAAGTAAACAGACACCACGCAATATTAAGTTAAGAAAGTATTATATTACCATGCCCCTTGGCATCTTTAGAATGACCTTATGGCCCGGATTCTCGAAGACTTTGGAGAGACCCGTCATCCATAGAAGGGTACTCGGGGGTTTCCTGAGCGGGATCACTTTCCTAGCGACCCTCTCAGCGTCCCTATCAGAATGTGTCTCCGAAAACTCATCAGTAACTTTTGAATCTCTATGCCTCCATGGCATGGTGTCCGGAATCGCCCTTCGATCTATCAGAAAGAAGTGGTCTTTCCAATGTTTCAGCCCAGTAAGTACCTCCTCAAAACATTTCCTGGCCCTTCTCCCCGTTCGGTTTTTGAACGAAAACCAATGACCTTGTTTACACAATCTGTAAAAAACTCTGAACAATGGAACGGTCGGCCGGACATCCAAACTGTAACAACGAATCTCAAACATTGTCACCCGGTTCAGACCTTTCGGAACGAGCTGGGAAAAATGTACCCGGAAATATTGTATCACCGCTAGCAGAAACGTGGAAAAAGGTATCCTAACGCCCCCTGTCCTCAACTGGTGGACGTAAATGCCCATCTTATCGTCCGGCAAATTTTTCATAGTCATACCATCCGGGGGAAGGGTGGGTCGCAAATCCGAAGGGATACCAAACTCCCTAACCACATCATCTAATTCTCTATGCGTCATTTTGGAAGTATGTACATGCATATCAAGCTTAGGGACGACCCTCCCGGACGAGGGCCAAGGTCTACTAGATAATCGGGGGTTCTCCGGTACGTTCATCTCAGCGGCTATATCTAAAAGGATGCCGGGGAATGTATACAAAAGATAATTAAAAGAAAAGAATAAAACGCACCTCTCAAGGAACTCGTGAAGATATTGCACAAGGAACGCCCGGTCGCAGAAAAACGTAAAACTCAGAAGATAAGGAAAAGAAATGTACAGTGAAAAGTGAAAAAATGAGAAGGGGTAAAGCGGCATATATAGGCAAAAACCGGGAAAGAAGCGAAAACGTCGCATCAGTCTGCGCCTCGCTGACGTGGCAGATTGTGGACCGTTGGATCTCTGCGATAAAAACTACGTGTGGCATACAGCTGTCTAGCATATAGGTAAATATTATTATATTCGGCCCATGGGCCTAGAACTCAACCAGCCCAAGAGGATTTAACAGGCCACACCTCGTTCACCCGAACAAACACTCATTTGACCCGATTATGCGGCAAGGACGGAGGAACACAGGAAGACTCAAGTTCTTAAAGTATTGCACTATCGACTCAAAAGCAGATTATACAATACTGGGGGGACATGTTGGCGTATGTGTCCGGACGTCATGCTTCTTCCGAACCATGCTTACCTGTCCGGACGTCATATTTTGTCCGGACTAACATCTCACCTCCGGACATGCCTACTGACAGGACCGCCACCATTTACACTGAGCAATCCCATCAACCGCCGCCAACGCCGCCATCCAAGATTTCCCGAGATTGTGTTCCCCACGTGATCTGACACCTACCTACTAGACTAGGCCTAGGGTGGCTCGCTTAGTCCCAAGGTAAACAGGTACAGCAAGTATGGGTAGTATAAATACCCACACCTCATTTTTTATTCACACCTAATTTTTCACCTACAACATTTACTGTTCAAACCCTCATAACTACCAGATACTTACTTTCACGCCGGAGGTTAGCCTTGGGATAAAACCCAAGGCGAGTCTAACGTGCATTTTTCTTGTGTGTAGGAATTTACGTCTGGAGGAGCTATTCCGAAGGACATTATACAGAAGTTGGACCCACCTACGAGGTTTTACATCAACAGGTAAGTACAAGAGCTGTACGCATTGCAGATTTGTTTTACAAAGCTGATCCAAAACATCTGTATCTTATTATGTTTATATATAGTTCTTCTGGATATGTTATACAACAGTATATACGCTTCCCAGTTTGTATAGTGTTGCATATTTTTGGTTTTTGAGTGAAGTAATAGTAGAGCTTGCCCAAAAGTTTAAGAATCGTTTAATTTAGTATATGTTTTAGCTTTTTGGAATCAAAATGGGTTAAAAATGAAAAAGGGCATACTAAATTCATACATGTCACAACTATATACTTCAAAGGTTGTACAGGGTGGTCATTTAGAAATCTTCTGAAACAAGAATATACTCTACCACATATAACACAATTAGCCCAAAGGTTGTACAATTCTGCCACATACGTCACAACTTTATACTTCAATTTGCCTTTTCTGATATAATTTACAAAATTGCCATTGATCATTTAATATGCTTTGCAAAAACTATGGATCACACGGGCTAAATTGACATGTTATAGTTACAATAAAGTATTATTATTAACACATTGTAATTTTTATACATGCATTTAGTATTTTGGTATTTTATGAAATTCAAAATGCTATGAAAATGTAACAGGTTAACCCGACCTGGCCTTGTATTAATATTTTGACATGCCAATACGACCCAACCCTCTACTTATAATACCTCCAAGTAAAACTCTCTCTTATCCGAAAGAGAGACTGTATTTTGATGTAAAACTGCTATAACTGTATTGTTAACTAAAGTTTTTCGTGTTGTCCTTAATATCAGCAAGGGATTGTCCAAGCAAACGGGAGTGGTAGAGGAAGGGGTAGGGGCAGAGGTCGTGGTTGGCCCTGGCGAGTTGACAGAGGCACCACTAATAGCACAATTCGCTTGTGAAAAACACCAACTGGATTCCGAACTAGAAGAATTTGATTCTCAAAATAACCATCATATAGCACCTGCAATGACAGTTGACCCGACCCCGGTTCAGAACTTTGACCTCAATCTAGACTTGGATGAGAATGGAAACACTCCACCCGTATCAGCACCTGTAACTCCTGATGGCTTAGCATCAAAGCTGACATTTGAAATGATAGCCGAAGAATATCCAGGGTGGTCATTGGCGGATGTGGAGAAAATGACGATTGATCCAATTAAGCTTACTAACTTAAACAGCAGAGTAGATGAAGATGATTTTGATGAAGAATGACCATGGTACAGATTGGTTAGGTTCCTTGTTTGCCACACTGGGTAACTTAGCATAACGTTAGAAAGGAAGACAAATAGAACCTAGGAAAGTTGTAAAATAGCTAGTATTTCTTTTGATGTTTACCAAGTATTGTTGGATTTTGTTCCTTGCATTGCAGGTGTAAATACTATCTTTCGAAAAAGTCATTACCTTCTGGTAGTTTCTCTCTTTGTAGAAAGTATTCTTTCATTTTGCATATGTCATTGCTAAATGCGGTCTATCAGTGCTCTAATTCTACATGTAATAGGTAGAGGTTATTATTATTATATTTTTTTTTGAACGGCAGAATTTTATAGAACACAGATCTAGCAAGATGCTAGAAAGCAACAAAAGTACATCACACGATTGGAGAGATAGCTAAAGCTGGGTTTTTCAACCATAGATTATTAGTTTCTTGTTTGGTGCATCAAGTCTTCTTGCATTATGATGAGTTTGTTTGTCATCTTTCTATTTTTAAAAGACCACTGAAATTAATGTATCATTACATCTAGGCATGTATATGTCGTAACTAGAACAAAAGTTAAATTTGTTTTAAGTGTATACGAAGATTGATTTGCTTGTCTAAGAATTAGTGATCTTTTATGCTAACGTGCTAAGTGGTTGTTTGTTGCGATGCCTACGGGTCATATTGAGGATCTGGTGCTTAAAGTGCTGGCTCCAGTTTTAGTGTTCATCCAGTTTTACTACGTGCAAATCTGTTACGTATTTGTTAAAATGTCTTTTGGATTTTACTGACTATTTACCGACTACTAGTCAGAACTCTTCTCAAATAAAAACCCAAGGGGCTTTTTTTGCCAGACCAAATCCATCAGCTGTTGCTCTTATTATATTTTATGAAATAAATTGGTAAATAAAGATTAAAGGATACATAACTAGGGGGTTACATGACTACAAATATCATTCATAAAGCTTATTCAACAAATTTTATAATGCACACAAACTCAAATTTCACGAATAATAATTAGCCTCGCTATGAATTCAAAAGAATTCATTTACGTATTTCCCTAAAACTTGATCTATAAGGATGTTGTATCCTTTGTTTGTAGGGTGAAAACTATCCCAGAAAAGGTATTTTGAATCATCATCACATGTTGGGGAATATTTGTTGCACAATACAGAAATCTCTAATTCACCTGTGCCACAACAACCTTTTTCCACAAATTCTACTCCTGTAGTATGAGTATGACAGAGTGATATTGTTAGTGTAGCAAACAAGAAATTACTGCAAAAAAAAAAAAAAAAAAAAAAAAAAAAAAAAAAAAAAAAAAAAAAAGAGAGAGAGAGAGAGAGAGAGAGAGAGAAGGACTACAATCGTCTAAGTTATGAGTATTTAGTACCATATTTGGAAGGGTTTTCGATAATATCAAGCAATGGGTTGTACATGTCAATATAGACGACCCTGGACTGTTCAAGAGTGCTACCGAGGTACTGCATCGCTGTTTGCAACTTGTTATTATATAATTGTGATGCTTGGTTGTATTCCGCTACACACTCTCTACTTTTACCACCTGCAAGAGTTCTTTGTGATGGTACACACCCTAATGGATGTGCACTGAAAACTCCTATCCTTCTTGCTCCAAGTTTGTATATATCCTTAATAATTGTAATCCAAAGGCATCAATAACAAAAACTAAAAAAGTTACCTTCACGCTGTTTAAAAGGAAAACAAATAGTTTACCTGTATGATGAGACATCATAGTGCAGTCTTTGGATTCCAATAGTGAAGTAAGTGGTAGCAATATCATTGCTACTTGCGACTACTAAGAATATACTATTCGCTAATATGTATTGTGTTCTTTCTTCTCCAACCATACCCTTAACTTTCTTGATGTATTCCTTGAATTGGTTTAGTTGGTTCGGAAATGACAAAACGGACTGATGCAATATACAGTATTTAGTTACAAGTTAAACTTAAAGAAGATATAAAGTTGCATTGATCATTGATATTTAAAGAAGTACATGCTACAAAGAAGGTCAACACAATTTGGAAGACTAAAGAAGTCAACATTTCTCCTCACTGCCTTAGACACCAAAGATACTTGTGTACATTTTAGTCATTTCACTTCTTTGTATTTCAGTCCTATATAAAGACTTGTAATAGTTACTTTGTAATGAACAATTCATTTTTCATTCAATACAATCATTTTTTCCTCCTCTCTCATTTTATAATATGGTATCAGAGCCTCACCGCTCTGGTGACTCACCATAACTAACTACCGTAACAAACCACCATAACCGTCGTAACAAACCATCATAACCGTTTTCCCCCAAAATTTTCCGACCATCATTCAATATCAATTCATTACAACTTCAATTCAAGAACATTCAATACATCATTATATCAATACACATTAATCTCAATTCACAACTACAATGGTACGACCACCATCAACATCACAACAACCACCATTACAACAACCACCACCACAACAACCACCAATCACCACCGACAACTTAGAGGACACCAATTCAGTCAACCATCCCTTATTTCTCCATCAAAATGATCATCTTGGATTAATCTTGATTTCAAAGAAGCTGTTAGGATCAGAAAACTACAGTTCTTGGAGGCGATCAATGACCATTGCTCTTAATGCAAAGAACAAGCTCAAGATTATCACCAAGGCCTATCCAGAACCTGATGCAGAGTCACCATTAAGGGCCTTATGGGAACGAAACAATGACATGGTCATATCCTGGATTCTTAACATAGTTACAGATCAGATAAGTAATAATCTCAGTTTTGTTAACTCTGCTTCAGAATTATGGAATGAATTGCAAGAACATTACTCTCAGTTAGATGGTCATAGAATATATCAGTTAAGTAATGAAATTGCTCAGTTACAACAACAAAATTGTTCTATTGAAGGGTCATAGAATATATTGTTAAGTAATGAAACGGATGCTTTAGAAGCACCTTATATTTGTACTTGTAATTGTACTTGTGAAAATGGTAGATTGAATGGTGCGAGGGAGAATAGGAAGAGATTGATTCAGTTTTTGATGGGATTAGATGAAGGCTTTGCAAATTTAAGAGGATAGATTTTGTTAATGCAACCATTGCCCAATGCAACTATGGCATATGGCATGTTAAGGCAGGAAGAAAAGCAAAGGAAATCACTAGTTCCTAAGTATGCAACCCCCACTGTTATGAGCTCTTACACAAATGCCAATCACACTTCACAGCCCAACTTTAGGCAAAACAGAACATCCAACAATCATGGAAACAATAGGACTGATCCAACTCATAGGAGAACACCTTTCAAACAAGGGGTTTACTGTGCCAATTGCCAAAAGGAGGGGCATTGTAACACCCCCAAAATCGTAATGAAGCAGTGGAAGTCTAATTTGGGGTATTACATCTTAGATCGTAGTCATAATTATAGAAAACGACTCGAAAGAGACGTTTTGTGAAAATTTGTTATCATTCATCAATTTAAAATCAGAGTTGTCAACAACATAATCATAATATTTAAAAGTACAAAATGAAAATGTTTAAGATGAATGAAAACATTTGTTTTTGGACATCGTCCAAAGGGGGCCCTGTTCCACTCCGTGCCATTAGCTTCGTTAGATACCTGAGATAAAACATGCTTAAAACGTCAACACAAAGGTTGAGTGAATCCATAGTGTTTAATTTGTAATAGTTTGAACACAAGTCAGATAGTAGTAAAAACAATGATATTGTAGTGTAATATATATTGCCCTAAGCCTCATGACACGCAAACCTTAACTTGTAGGGGTAATAATAATAAATGCCCTTGTCGTAGGAGTTTTGCCATACTCATAATTCGAATAAAGTGCATTTGTCTATCAATCCGGCTAACACAATGGCTATCTATCCGGCTAGTACAAATGGGTTGTCAATTCCCAATAGATCTATTCACAAAATTCGCGTTCACTCGCAAGTGATTAATGGTTCATGATATAAGGTACTTTTCATTGGCAGGGTGGTAACTTAGGCAATACTACTTAGCAGTATCAATCAGGGAAGCATACAGAAAATTACTTGTGTTCAGATTTATAGCATGTATCTCCCCACACGGATTTTGAAAACATAGTAAAAGTGGGACTATGAACACACCTTGGTAGTAGTAGAAATCTTGTGATGCAATAGATTCAAATAGTGTGGTGTAACTCCAACGCGTGACCTAGATTGTATGGCATAATTTAGTTTGCATTTTTGATTAAGATTTGATGAACGTAAAATAGTTTATATATTTTCAAAACAATCATGTCATTGTTGCACGTGTTAACTATTTATTTTATACTGGGCTTCGGCCCAGTGCCAATCTAAACCCAAATTTCATTTTCAATTATGCAGGTGTATATTGGAAGTTAGAAGGGTAGGCTTTAGTACAAAAAGGCTGGGGTTCGAATGGATAAACCCCGACATTTTGACTCCGGAACATTACTCAAACGTGACCTTCATTGGACTCGTGCGATGTCTAAAGGTTGGGTTTGACTTAATGGCTAAACGACTCACTCAAATCATACAACAAAATCAACCTTTTAATCCTAAACCATAAGACCCGATATTAAATCCAAAACTACACTTGACTATTTTATAACAATTCCTAATTTAACTCTTTTAAATCTTTCCCAGTTTTCTTTCAATTCAATTTACATAACCTCACTTAAATCTAATTCATCCTACTCTTAAATTTTGCAACCTACTTTCATTTTATTAATAAGCATAACCACATTCTTACAAAACTAATTTGACTTAAACCTCTTGCTCATAAAAATCGAACAATAATAAAAAGAATTTAAAACATCAATTATTAATAATAACCTGAAACTTGTGAGGTGTTGTCGACACTAATTAAACCGAATCCAAAAGCTCCAACCCGAGCAATCCTAGCTTCCAAACCGCATCACAACCTTCACTTTTATCCTCACTTGAGAACTTCTCAGTTTTTGTGGTGTTTGGTGATGAATGTTGTGATTCGATCTCTCCCTGGAAGGCTCGGATTTATGCTGGATTGAGGAGAATAGCTCCATACGAGCTTTCGGGTTGTGGGAAAACCAACCTTCCTAATCGGTGTGTTATCCTTATATTTATGCTTCTAATTTTTATGAACTCTTGTGACTAAGAATGGGACAAAGCTCATTTGGTCAACTCTAATTAATTTGTGATGGTGATGGTTCGTTCTTCTGGGTTTTGATGGAAGCAGCACAAACAGCGAGGCAAGGGTAGGGTGGTGTTTTCGAGGGTGGGTTTTGCCGAAAATAATGATAAGGGTGGAAGGTGGAGGTAGAAAGATGATGGTGTTTATGGTTGGAATGGGAGGTCGTCGATAAGAACAAGAAAGGAAGAAAGAGAGAGGAAAGTGGCAGCAAATAAAATAGAGTTGGTTTTTGGGAATGTGGTAAAGTCAAAAGCAGCAAAAAAATTATTAAAAGGGTGTAAGGGTGGCGACAAAATAAATATAGATGTAGTGGTTATTTTAATTTAGAGGTGCAGGGTGGTATTTATTTATATGTATTGTGTAATTTAAAAATGTAGTAATGTTGTTTTATAGTTTTAGTAGAGTATGCCTTGTGTTTTAAATGTCCGGGTCTCGTTAGACAGTGTCGGTTTTGTCTCTGTTTAAATATCTCTAACTCGAGAGTTTAGAGTCGTCATAAATTATTTGTTTTTATTGCTGAGTCCGTATTTATTTTTATGATTCGTTCTGTACGTTCTTCGTTTTATTTATTTACTCATGCCATACTATCACAATGTCGGTACGTGTGCAGTTCCAGTGAAAATGGAACGTGAGTTTTGTCACAGGGTTTGTTTTGAAATCTCACTAGTTATTTCTCAGTAAAAATATATATATATAGTAATATTTCGAATGCAAAGGTGAATAAAATAACTTGATTAAAATTCATAATCAATTGCTTCGGGTTTACAGAAAGTTAATAACTCGAAAATTTCGGGTTATTACAGTACCTACTCCTAACTCTGAATTCCGTCCCGGAATTCTTAGTCCGTGGTAGTGGTTGGTGTTGGCTCGGGAAAAAGGTGTGAATATTTGGCACGAATTCGGTCTTCACGTTCCCACGTAAACTCTGGTCCTCTATTTGAGTTCCATCGAACCTTGACGATAGGAATGCGGCTTTGTTTCAATTGCTTCACATCCCGGTCTATGATTTCTACCGGTTCTTCTATAAATTTGAGTTTCTCGTCGATTCGAAGTTCTTTGTATGGTATAATAAGGGTTTCGTCAGATAGACACTTCTTCAGGTTTGATGCGTGAAAGGTATTGTGTACTCTACTGAGTTCCACCGGAAGTTCAAGTTTATATGCCACTGGACCAACCCTTTCTAGGATCTTGAATGGTCCGATGTATCTGGGATTCAACTTACCACGCTTCCCAAATCTAATCATTCCTTTCCAAGGAGATACCTTCAACATGACTCTGTCCCCAACTTGAAACTCCATAGGTTTTCTTCTCACATCGGCATAACTTTTCTGTCTGTCCCGGGCGGCTTGTAAGCGTTGTTTGATTTGGACAATCTTTTCGGTGGTCTCGTGAATGAGTTCGGGCCCGGTGATTTGTGCATCCCCAACTTCGGTCCAACAGATGGGTGAACGACATTTCCTACCATAAAGTGCTTCGAATGGAGCAGCTTTAATGCTAGCGTGATAACTATTGTTGTATGAAAACTCTACTAACGGTAAGTGTTTATCCCATCCTTTTCCAAAGTCGATCACACATGCTCGCAGCATGTCTTCCAAGGTTTGGACAGTTCTCTCACTCTGACCATCAGTCTGCGGGTGGTAGGCGGTACTCATATCTAACTATGTATTCAAAGCTTTCTGCAACGACCGCCAGAAGTTTGACATAAAACGACTATCTCGGTCGGAGATGATGGAAACCGGCACTCCATGCCGTGAGACTATTTCCTTTAAATATAACCGTGCAAGGCTATTCATGTCGTCGGTTTCTTTTATTGCCAAGAAGTGTGCGGATTTAGTGAGGCGATCAACAATAACCCAAATGGTGTCAAGCCCGCCTGACGTCTTAGGTAGCTTGGTGATAAAGTCCATTGTGATCCTTTCCCACTTCCATGTTGGAATTTCGGGCTGTGTCAACATTCCAGACGGCCTTTGGTGTTCGGATTTTACTCTAGCATAGGTCAAACATTTTTCGACATACACAGCGATGTCAGCTTTCATGTTTGGCCACCAATACAACTTCTTGAGATCCTGATACATCTTATCAGCCCTCGGATGAATGGAATATTTCGACTTATGGGATTCGTGCATGATGAGATCGCGCAGTCCTCCGTGAAGTGGAATCCACGCTCTGTCACCGAAACACAACGTCCCATCTTGTTTTCTCACAAAACCGTTCTCGATTTCCGGCATCCTATGAATCTTCTCATTCGGTCGGTTTTCTTCCTTCAGGGCTCCGGCCTGAGCTTCTAAAATTTTGGCTGGGAGTGGTGACCTAACTGTAATTCCCAAAGATCGAACTCTAAGGGGTTTGATTCGTTCCTTTCGACTAAAGGCATCAGCCACTACGTTTGCCTTTCTGGGATGATAACGAATCTCACAATCATAATCACTGAGTAACTCCAACCATCGGCGTTGTTGCATGTTTAGCTCCTTCTGATCTAGTATGTGTTGAAGGCTCTTGTGATCTGTAAACACCTTGCACTTGGTGCCATACAAATAGTGTCTCCACATCTTAAGAGCGAACACTACTGCCCCTAACTCAAGATCGTAGGTCGTGTAGTTCTTTTCATGGGTTTTGAGCTGTCGGGAAGCATATGCGATAACCTTACTCCTTTGCATTAATACGGCTCCCAAGCCTTGGCACGATGCATCGCAATACGCCTCGAAGTCTTCACTTCCTTCGGGTAGTGCTAAGATCGGAGCTTCGCAAAGCTTTTGTTTCAACAGTTGGAATGACATCTCTTGCTCTTCTCCCCAGTCAAACTTCTTCTTCTTTTGTGTCAATTCCGTCAAAGGTTTGGCGATCTTAGAGAAACCCTCGATGAATCTCCGGTAGTACCCAGCAAGACCTAAAAATTGACGTATCTCCGTAGGGTTTGTAGGAGATGCCCAATTCTTAACAGCTTCGATTTTTGCGGGGTCTACGTGAATACCTTTGCTGTCGATGACATGCCCCAGAAATTGCACTTTCTCAATCCAAAAATCAAACTTGGAAAATTTGGCATACAGTTTCTCTCCTTTGAGCAGTCCTAGGATAGTCCTCAAATGCTCCGCATGTTCTTCCTTGCTACGGGAGTAGATGAGGATGTCATCTATGAACACAATTACGAACTTGTCCAAATATGGCTTGCACACTCGGTTCATTAGGTCCATGAACACGGCTAGTGCGTTCGTCAGTCCAAATGGCATCACTTGGAACTCGTAGTGCCCGTATCGTGTACGAAACGCGGTCTTCGGTATATCTTCCTCCTTAACTCTCAGCTGATGGTACCCTGACCTTAAATCAATCTTCGAGTATACACTCGATCCTTGCAGTTGGTCGAACAGGTCGTCGATTCTAGGCAATGGGTATCGGTTCTTCACGGTGAGCTTGTTCAACTCGCGATAATCGATGCACATTCGGAAGTATCCATCCTTCTTTTTGACAAACAGCACCGGAGCTCCCCATGGCGAAGAACTCGGGCGTATGAATCCTTTATCTGACGATTCTTGCAATTGCTCTGACAGTTCTTTCATCTCGGATGGTGCCAACCTATAAGGTGCTCGTGCCACCGGTGCTGCTCCTGGCACTAGCTCGATCTAAAATTCTACTTGTCGGATTGGCGGGAGGCCAGGCAAGTCTTCGGGAAATACTTCAGGAAAATCTCTAACTATCGGTACATCTTCTAGTCGCTTCTCCTCCGACTTCGTCTCGGTTACTTGTGCCAGAAATGCAAGACATCCTCGTTCGATATACTTCATTGTTTTGAAGCATGATATGATACTCAGTCGAGTCTTACTCCGTTTGCCGCGGACGACTAAAGTTTCTCCTTCACATGGGATGTGAACAACTTTCTCGTCGCATATTATTCTAGCGTGGTTCTTGGATAACCAATCCATGCCGATGACTACGTCGAAACTACCAAGCTGGATGGGCATGAGGTCTATGTCAAACGGTTGGTTTAGTAGAAGCAGGGTGCAGTTTCGGATTACGGTGTTAGTTTTTACTAGTTTGCCGTCAGCTAGTTCTATTTCGTAGGTGGTGTTCAATTTAGTCAGGGTAATATCAAGTAGAGATGCAAATGAAGAAGATACAAAACTTTTGTCGGCTCCAGAATCAAATAAAACTTTAGCAAGGTGGTTATTAAGGGGAAACGTACCCGTCACGACATCGGGATCTTGTTCGACATTTCCATCTCCTAGCACATATGCTCTCCCGCCAGCATTGTTGACGGGGTTGGCAACCTGATTCGGACACTGGTTCTTGTAGTGCCCCTTCTTACCACATCCATGGCATACTACGGCCACTGGTTGCAGGTTGGCTCCTGTGGCCTTACAGTCTTGGGTCTTGTGGCCGGTTTTCTGACACTTTCCACATCTAGCGAAATAGGGTCCATGATGGTGCAACTTACATCGGTTGCACATGGGAGCGGGTCCAGCATAGTCCCCAGTTCCAGTAGGTGTGGCAATGTAAGCCCTGGCAGTTTCCTGCCGGTGATTCTGTTGGTTATGATGGTGGTTCCGGTTTTGCTGATAGCCTTGTGTGTTGTTGCGGTTGTGGCTTTGGTTATGGTGAGAGTTGTTGTTGCTGTGATTGTTTCTACGATCATCAAATTTTCTTTTGTGATCGTTGCTTCCCTGAGCCTGATTACACCTGATTTCCCTTTCCAGTAATTTCTGAGCAGTCTCCATGGCTTCCTCCAGTGTCTGTGGTTTGGACACCGTGACATCTCCTTCTATGCTTCTGGGTAATCCTTCAACATACCTTTCCAGTGTCTTCTCGAAATCCGGCACCTTGGTTGGGCATAGTATGGAGAGCTCTTGGAATCTCCTATCATAAGCCCTAAGATCATATCCTTTTACCACCAAGCGGTCAAACTCATCTTCCATCTTTCGAATTTCGGTGCGAGGACAATACTTATTCAACATCTTCTGTTTAAACTCAGCCCAAGGAAGTTGGTAAGCTCTATCATTACCCATTTTATGAGCAGTGGCGTTCCACCACGACAGTGCATCATCTGCTAGAGTGCCAGTAGCAAAGGCGACTTTGTCGTTTTCAGCACAACCACTTCTTGTAAAGACAGTCTCTGAACGCTCAAACCATCGAGCTAACTCTGTCACTCCTTCAGTACATTTAAAGGTTGGCGGTTTGCAACTCATGAACTCCTTGTACGTGCACTTGCGGGTTGCAACTGGCTCGCTCTCGGCAGTGGGCCTTGTTGCACTGCCGGTAGGAGTCGTGGCTGCAGCTTGAGCTATTAATGCAGCGGTCACGCTTTCCGTGATCAATCGGCGGATCTCCTCCGAAGTCTTGATCGATCTGGCGACTGCTTCTGTAGTTCTGTTGCGGGTAGCCAGGTTCTAACAATGACACAAGAACATATATTTAGGTTTTACGGTTAATATAATCAAGTGAGGTGGCATAATTGTCCTCATAATAGTAGCATACAACATCCTCATAAACAAAATCATCATAATTAATCATCACGACATGTCTGAATACAATCACAACACACATGGAATAATATGGTGACGTATAAAAGAAAATCACAACACATAAATGAAGAAAGCAACCATAACATAGATCAATATTGGTACATAGTAATCATAACCAACCATGAGTTTTAATAATTTGATACATTGTTTCCAAAAGAACAATACAATACAAGATTATTAATGCCACGCAGGGCAAGTTAAGATGTCACTACTACAACAATACGTGGCTAATCTACGAAGTGCCGGGTGCATCTCCAGGTCCGTGATGTAAACCTCTAACTATCTCAGTCAACTCATCCATCCTCTGGTCTCTGACTCTCTCTCTAGTCTGTATCTCTCCAATCGTACCTCTGAGAGTGTGAATGGTACTGTGGGCTACGGCCAGTGCCTCAGTCTGATGCTCCATCATCTGCTGCTGTATCGCTACCATATCTCTCAGCTGTTGTGTCTCATGACTCTGCGTATCCATCCGATATCCAAACTCAGCAACGGTCTCTCTAACCTCCTATAACTGGGTACCAAATAGATCAAATACCTCCTCCATAGCTATCCTGCCCACCAAGAGGTTCTCGACCTCCTCCTGAATGTTCTCGACTCGCTCGAGAGATATATCGTCGATCAAACTCAGCAACTCATCAAGACGATCCTCATGTCGGGCCAGTCGGGCAGCCAGCAGTGGGATGGTGTGGTGGATAGGCTCTCCGGTGACTGGGAGGACAGCTGATGAACACTCTCCCAACTCTGAAGCTCTAGGGGCTCCCTCCTGAAGTCTCCAATGACGAATGCAATCTAACAGGAATGACCATCTACGGGCATCAACTCTCCTATGTGGTCTAGGGTAAGCTGCTGCCTCAGTAGCAATCTGAACGTAGGGGTCTGATGGTGAAGGACTCATGGGATGTGCTCTCTCAGAAGAGGGTATGGGAACACTCTGAGCACGCATGGGTGATGATGTAGGAGATGGGATGGGGGATGATAAGGGAACAGTGGTGGTCTGGGTGTAGAACACAGTGGGTGGTGGCATGGGAGATGGTGAATCCTCTGGTGAGAGTGGTGATGTCGGGAGCATATAAGGATAGGGCTGTGGTACTGATGGTGATGGCTCGGGGGAACTGGGTGGTGGTGTAGCTATGAGAGCTGGTGGCGGTGGTACTAGAGCTGGTGGGGTACGTACTCGTTTCCGAGCAGTGTAAATATAGGTGAAACTGTTAGGGCCGTACTTGAACCTCTTCCTAAAAGGAGCTGGCTCATAAGGCTGGAGGACTCTAACTCGCTTGCGCCGGCGGACCGGTGCAGGCGGGGGTGGTGGTGGAACAGATGCAGTCGAATCAGATGAGTCCGAGTCAGATGACTCGTCATCGGCCTCTGATCCAGAGGGGTGGTGAGGTGTCAATGCTCGGGGTGGGGGTGGTGATGGACAATCATCAGCAGCTAGAAACTGCTGTGACTCATAGTACTGATCAAGAGTCAAAGGACCATAAGCAAGTGAAGATGAAAGTGGGATAGTAGGTGTGATAACTGGTGTTGAAGCGACTTCACCCTCCTTAAAGGGCTCCGTCTCTCCAGATACATCCCCAGATGGGACAACAGATGGAACAGTGGGTAAAACAGGTAAGGTGCTATCGGTGTCATAGTCGGATAAGATGATAGTGGGGACAGAGGGTGATGCTGGTAGTGCGTCATCACTGTCAGAAAGTATGATGATGGGAGGTGACATAGTACTGCAATATTCCAATAATAATAATATAAGTCATTAATAATACTAACATGCACTTAATCATAATAACATTCGTGGGTGATAAAACTGATTTGTCATGCATAATCTGCCAAGCAAATCTCAATGCAAAAATTCGTAAGGTGTTTAATATTCGTTCGTTATGCAAAATATCAATGCAAAAGTTCGTAAAGTGTTTATCATTCGTTCGTTATGCATAATCTCAATGCATGAGTTCGTAAAGTGTTGGCACGGAGGGCGTAAGGTAGTAGGGTGTAAATAGTTCGTTTTTGAAAATATGGTTATAGTCCAGTGTTTTGAAAATCACTTGGTTCTCTATAACCATGGCTCTGATGCCAATCTGTAACACCCCCAAAATCGTAATGAAGCAGCGGAAGTCTAATTTGGGATATTACATCTTAGATCGTAGTCATAATTATAGAAAACGACTCGAAAGAGACGTTTTGTGAAAATTTGTTATCATTCATCAATTTAAAATCAGAGTTGTCAACAACAGAATCATAATATTTAAAAGTACAAAATGAAAATGTTTAAGATGAATGAAAACATTTGTTTTTGGACATCGTCCAAAGGGGGCCCTGTTCCACTCCGTGCCATTAGCTTCGTTAGATACCTGAGATAAAACATGCTTAAAACGTCAACACAAAGGTTGAGTGAATCCATAGTGTTTAATTTGTAATAGTTTGAACACAAGTCAGATAGTAGTAAAAACAATGATATTGTAGTGTAATATATATTGCCCTAAGCCTCATGACACGCAAACCTTAACTTGTAGGGGTAATAATAATAAATGCCCTTGTCGTAGGAGTTTTGCCATACTCATAATTCGAATAAAGTGCATTTGTCTATCAATCCGGCTAACACAATGGCTATCTATCCGGCTAGTACAAATGGGTTGTCAATTCCCAATAGATCTATTCACAAAATTCGCGTTCACTCGCAAGTGATTAATGGTTCATGATATAAGGGACTTTTCATTGGCAGGGTGGTAACTTAGGCAATACTACTTAGCAATATCAATCAGGGAAGCATACAGAAAATTACTTGTGTTCAGATTTATAGCATGTATCTCCCCACGGGATTTGGAAAACATAGTAAAAGTGGGACTATGAACTCACCTTGGTAGTAGTAGAAATCTTGTGATGCAATAGATTCAAATAGTGTGGTGTAACTCCAACGCGTGACCTAGATTGTATGGCATAATTTAGTTTGCATTTTTGATTAAGATTTGATGAACGTAAAATAGTTTATATATTTTCAAAACAATCATGTCATTGTTGCACGTGTTAACTATTTATTTTATACTGGGCTTCGGCCCAGTGCCAATCTAAACCCAAATTTCATTTTCAATTATGCAGGTGTATATTGGAAGTTAGAAGGGTAGGCTTTAGTACAAAAAGGCTGGGGTTCGAATGGATAAACCCCGACATTTCGACTCCGCAACATTACTCAAACGTGACCTTCGTTGGACTCGTGCGATGTCTAAAGGTTGGGTTTGACTTAATGGCTAAACGACTCACTCAAATCATACAACAAAATCAACCTTTTAATCCTAAACCATAAGACCCGATATTAAATCCAAAACTACACTTGACTATTTTATAACAATTCCTAATTTAACTCTTTTAAATCTTTCCCAGTTTTCTTTCAATTCGATTTACATAACCTCACTTAAATCTAATTCATCCTACTCTTAAATTTTGCAACCTACTTTCATTTTATTAATAAGCATAACCACATTCTCACAAAACTAATTTGACTTAAACCTCTTGCTCATAAAAATCGAACAATAATAAAAAGAATTTAAAACATCAATTATTAATAATAACCTGAAACTTGTGAGGTGTTGTCGACACTAATTAACCCGAATCCAAAAGCTCCAACCCGAGCAATCCTAGCTTCCAAACCGAATCACAACCTTCACTTTTATCCTCACTTGAGAACTTCTCAGTTTTTGTGGTGTTTGGTGATGAATGTTGTGATTCGATCTCTCCCTGGAAGGCTCGGATTTATGCTGGATTGAGGGGAATAGCTCCATACGAGCTTTCGGGTTTGTGGAAAACCAACCTTCCTAATCGGTGTGTTATCCTTATATTTATGCTTCTAATTTTTATGAACTCTTGTGACTAAGAATGGGACAAAGCTCATTTGGTCAACTCTAATTAATTTGTGATGGTGATGGTTCGTTCTTCTGGGTTTTGATGGAAGCAGCACAAACGGCGAGGCAAGGGTAGGGTGGTGTTTTCGAGGGTGGGTTTTGCCGAAAATAATGATAAGGGTGGAAGGTGGAGGTAGAAAGATGATGGTGTTTATGGTTGGAATGGGAGGTCGTCAATAAGAACAAGAAAGGAAGAAAGAGAGAGGAAAGTGGCAGCAAATAAAATAGAGTTGGTTTTTGGGAATGTGGTAAAGTCAAAAGCAGCAAAAAAATTATTAAAAGGGTGTAAGGGTGGCGACAAAATAAATATAGATGTAGTGGTTATTTTAATTTAGAGGTGCAGGGTGGTATTTATTTATATGTATTGTGTAATTTAAAAATGTAGTAATGTTGTTTTATAGTTTTAGTAGAGTATGCCTTGTGTTTTAAATGTCCGGGTCTCGTTAGACAGTGTCGGTTTTGTCTCTGTTTAAATATCTCTAACTCGAGAGTTTAGAGTCGTCATAAATTATTTGTTTGTATTGTTGAGTCCGTATTTATTTTTATGATTCGTTCTGTACGTTCTTCGTTTGATTTATTCACTCATGCCATACTATCACGATGTCGGTACGCGTGCAGTTCCAGTGAAAATGGAACGTGAGTTTTGTCACAGGGTTCGTTTTGAAATATCACTAGTTATTTCTTAGTAAAAATATATATATAGTAATATTTTGAATGCAAAGGTGAATAAAATAACTTGATTAAAATTCATAATCAATTGCTTCGGGTTTACAAGAAAGTTAATAACTCGAAAATTTTGGGTTATTACAGGCATTATAAGAGTGAATGTTATCAGCTTGTGGGTTATCCTATTGGCCACCCCTTACATGGGAAAGTTAGACCTACAACCAAGCCAACAGATTCTAGGTCAAGGAATGTGAATATGGCAGTGGGATCAGATGTAGCATCCACAAGTGGAATTGCAACAGGAAAGGAAGCCAAAGCTGATGCAACAGGACAGGAGAACCACACAGATACAGGAGTGTTTGCCAAGATGGACAATCTGCAGAATCAACTCAACCAAGTGATGATGATGTTACAGGGCAAAGGTATTCATACTCCTAAAATACTTGCTGCTGCTAGATACTTTTTCATTGCTTCTCTCATAGCTCATATTAAGGATGCTTGGGTATGTGATAGTGGGGCCACTGACCATATATGTATAACACTTTCCCTTATGTTTAACATGAAACATCTTACAACACCAATCACTTTTTCACTTCCCAATGGCCATCAAACCCTGGTAACCATCACTGGCTCTGTTAGGATCAGAACACAACTTGTCCTGCACAATGTACTTTTCATTCCTTCCTTTGCCTACAACTTGCTATCTATAAGTCAAATCACAAAAACAACAACTCTTTCTGTCATTTTTAACCACACAACTTGCATCTTTCAGGGACACAACTAGAGGATAGCCCATGGGATACAATCTGAAGGCCTTTATATCATCACCCCAGACACCACTCCCTCACCTTCTTCACACACACCTTATGTAAATACCATTTGTAAGGACATGAACTTGTGGCACACTAGATTGGGTCATCCATCTGTAAATGTACAAAAGAAAATAAAGTCCTTACCATTTACTTTGAATAATGATTTTCAGTTTCATTGTGATGTCTGTCCCCTAGCAAAACAAACTGCATTACCTTTTCAATCCAGCCCCTCACATGCAAAATCAAATTTTGAACTAATTCATGCAGACACATGGGGACCATACAAACATTCAACACTCAACAACTGTAAATATTTTCTTACCCTAGTTGATGATTTTTCAAGAACAACTTGGACATATCTTCTCCCAACCAAACAACATGTCACTTCTACCCTTAAAAAATTCTATTTTTATGTCCAAAACCAATTCAAAACAACAATTAAAACATTAAGAAGTGATAATGGGACAGAGTTTGTAAATCAATCACTTACAAAATTCTTTCAACAAAAAGGCATCACACATCAAACCTCATGCCCAAACACACCACAACAGAATGGGAGAGCAGAGAGAAAACACAGGCATTTACTAGAGGTGGCTAGATCCATACACTTTCAAGCACATTTTCCTATTCATCTATGGGGTTACAGCCTTTTAGCAGCCACATATCTTATCAATAGACTACCATCCCCCATTCTCAACCACAAAATCCCTTTTGAAATGCTCTTCCAAACACCCCCAGACTTATCAAATCTCAGAACCATAGGTTGCCTAACTTATGCATCAACCCATACACCCAACAAATTTGCACCTAGGGTCATTCCTTCTATCCTATTGAGCTACCCTCCAAACCAAAAAGGCTACCTTCTACTCTCAAAGGACACCAACAAAACTTTTGTCAGCAGGCATGTCACCTTTTATGAACACATTTTTCCATTTCAAAAATCATCCTCACTTGAAACTTCACCACAACAGAATCAAACTCAAGAACCAATCCCTGAACCAGTCCCTGAATCACCTTCATTTACCCCCACTTTATTTCCTGAACCAGTTCCTTCACCAACTATTCTAACACCAACATCACCCATTAATCATCCCATATCTCATGAACCAATCCCTGAATTGACCCTTACCACAATAGAACCTTTTAACCCAACCACCCAATCTAACTCTACACAACCAGATACCATTCCAACTCAGTCACCATCACTTGACTCCCAACCTACAACTGCACCTATTTCTTCAATATCACACCCTCCACCTTTAAGAACTTCTAACAGAGTCAAGACAGTCCCAACAAAACTTAAGGATTTTCAACATTATCAACCACCCAAATCTGCAAATTCACTTTACACAAAACACCACACATCACATTACATCAACTATTTAAACATCACCAATCCTTCAACCTTACATCTCATTAATTCATTACACAAAGAACAAGAACCCACTTCATACTCTCAAGCATCAAAGGATCCAAGGTGGGTGCAAGCAATGAATAATGAAATCAAAGTGTCACAACCCTTGAGGAGAATGGCACATGGGAGCTAACTTCACTGCCTCCATCAAAACAACCCATTGGCTACAAGTGGGTCTTCAGGATTAAATACAATGCAGATGGGACAGTGGACAAGTACAAAGCTAGATTAGTGGCAAAGGGTTTTAGCCAAAAAGAAGGGATAGACTACAATGAGACATTTGCTCCTGTAGCAAAGATGACTATAGTTAGAACCATTCTTGCTCTTGCCTCTGTTTCAAACTGGCATATTCATCAACTTGACATCAACAATGCATTCCTACATGGTGATCTCAATGAGGAGGTTTACATGTCCCTTCCTAGTGGCTACAACAAACCAATTCTCCCTAACACTGTGTGCAGGTTGAAGAAATCATTATATGGGCTTAAACAAGCCAACAGACAGTGGTATATCAAGCTTACATAGTTCCTTATCTCTCTTGGCTTCACCCAAATTCACTCAGATACCTCCCTCTTTACTTATTACACTACCACAGTTTCCCTGGTTCTTCTCATATATGTTGATGATATCCTCATCTCAGGCAATTCTCTACCACAAATAGAAGAAATCAAGGCCAAACTACACAAACAGTTTAGTATCAAGGATTTAGGGAAACTACAATACTATTTGGGAGTTGAGTTCATCAGAGGATCAAAAGGAATTGTGATGACACAAAGGAAATATGCTCAGGATCTTATTGAATATGCAGGCTTGATGAATGCAAAATATGCAAAGACACCACTGAATCCACAAGTCAAGTTACAATATGAAGATGATACTCCATTGGCTGACCCTTCTCAATACAGAACACTTGTTGGAAAACTCATCTACCTCACAATAAGCAGGCCTGATCTAGCCTTTGCAGCCCAACTTTTAAGCCAATTTTCTCACTCTCCTCACACTGCTCACATGGAAGCTTTACACAGAGTCATCAGGTACATCAAGATAAGTCCTGGTCAAGGGTTATTCTTTCCAAGGTCAAATCCTCTGTTTCTTCAAGCCTACTGTGATAGTGACTGGGCAAGTTGTCCCATTTCAAGGAAATCAGTATCTGGTTTTGGCATCTTCCTAGGGAACAGCTTAATTTCCTGGCAATCCAAGAAGCAACCAGTGACCTCTAGATCATCTACTGAGGTAGAATACAGGGCACTAGCTGACTGTTCTTGTGAAATAACATGGCTGCAATCTCTGCTAAAGGATCTGCACATCACCTCTGCCACTCCAGTCAGAATCTTTTGTGATAACACTTCAACCATTGCTCTAGCATCTAATCCAGTCCAACATGCCAGGACTAAACACATTGAAATAGATTGCCATTTTGTGAGGGACAAGATCAATGCTGGACAGATTCTACCAACTTACATTTCATCAGCTTCTCAAGTAGTAGACTTCCTTACCAAACCATTGGCTACATATCCCTTCAACAAATGTCTATCCAAGTTAGGTATGTGTGATCCCTACACACTGCCTACTTGTGGGGTGGGGGGTAAAGAAATACACTCTACAAAGAAGGTCAACACAATTTGGAAGACTAAAGAAGTCAACATTTCTCCTCACTGCCTTAGACACCAAAGATACTTGTGTAGTTGTGATACTTGTGTACATTTTAGTCATTTCACTTCTTTATATTTTAGTCCTATATAAAGACTTGTAATAGTTTCTTTGTAATGAACAATTCATTTTTCATTCAATACAATCATTTTTCCCTCCTCTCTTATTTTATAATAATATTACTCCGTAGTTAGGATATCTTTTAAAAAAGGATAATTTCCAATTTATACAAAACAAAAACAAAATCAGTGCATGCGTTCATAAAAGCAAGCTAGTGGCTTAACAAAGTTATATATGCATAATACCGCTATCTTGGGAGTTTTGGGATCATATTCTGTGCCACAGGAAGCAAAGCTTACACCGGTTAAAAGCTCGTTATCATCAAGGGATGGATCAAGGTATGCTGGCATAAGATCTTTTAGTCCCAGTTCTTTGACTGAACAAGAAATGAACATATGCCGATTAAACATTTTAGCAGACAACAAACATATGCAAACATATGCAAACTGCAATAATTTAGTAAAAGAAAAGAAAACTAAACTAAACTACATTAACTAAAAGAGTTGGATAGGCATGCATGTCACCTATAAAGGGCAAAAGCTACAAAAAAATTTGTTCGTCCTCAAGTACGAAATGCAGACAACAAACCTTATTCGACTTGAACTGGTGCATGATCTCGATCTCACATATATTTAATTGGCTGAGAGCTAGTTAAATTCAGCAATTGTTTGGTTATTTTTCATATCTTTTTAACACATTTTTGTAAATAACAAGTATTTTCGGTCTATGATCAAGTACGTATATTGTCTTTATGCTTTGCTTCAAATATTTTTTATCCCATCATCAAATTTCGCGACCGTCAATATCAAGACTTAAAAGTGTTCATATACTATAGTTTAAATGTACGTGTTGATGTACTTATGTTGACGTCTTGAGCACCTTGTTAATTTGCCCGAAAAGAACTTCTTTAAGAAAATACATGATAGCATGTCTTTTGTCTTACTTATTATCAGCTTTCACATTAAAATTTTTGAAGTATCTACCAATATGAAATTATGAAATAATACACTACTTGTTTTATCGATACAGACCAAAAAGTCATTACAAAACTGAACCTCTCACGCATTCTTAAATTTATGTGTTGCGCGCCACCCAATAATATGTGAGCCAATCATATTCTTCTCTATTCTTGTTTTCTTATTTATCAAAAAAAATAACTAAATATGTGAATGACATTTTTTCACATAAAAAGTCATCTCATCCACAAACTAGCCAACCTAGTTAATCTTTCACTTCTGCTCTAGCCACCATTTATAATTGGACCTAACAGGACTTGTTGCACTTCTCCATACTTTTCCATTCTTGTTGAGTTGTTGTAGATCGAAAATAGTTAAAAACACACACGCACACTCGTATTATCAGGTATGTGACTTGATTCTTCAAGCTTCATTCGGTTAATTTATAACCCCAACATCTTTAATGCAAAATCACTGTTAAATCAACCTGAGAACATATGAGGCTAGTTGTCGCGTGCATATGATCTTGGAGCGCGCCTAGAGGGATGTGCGTGTTGTTTGTTTGCTCGACAAGTACAAGCATGGCGCGCGCAAGCGTTTGATGCGCCCAAGCATTGGTGCGGGCATACAAAATCGTATAAATACATGAAGCGCGTTAAGGCCATGCTCGCAAGTTGTATGCGTGCGAGTTGGACACGTGGGACATTCAAAGTTTTTATATTTAAAAGATGAGTTACAGTCGTAAATCTGACGGAAGCGTCCTTTTTGTGCGTATTGGAAGACCATTTTGGTAATATACGAATTAGATGATTGTTTTCGTAATATACGGTAATAAAGTATTCAGATCGATAATTTCTTTATTTTTTTATGCCTCAAATCATATATGAGTCACAAGGATGTTTAAAAAAAAAGGGGCGTTAGGGTTAAAAAAAAAAAAAAAAAAAAAAAGGAAAAGGGGACACACACACACATTTTACCCACTTTTAAGAAATGTTGCAACAACTCGCTTTAGACCGTGAAACGAAGATGGAAGAAATAAGAAACAAGATGCGAGGGTACAATTAATCAATGCTCAAATAAGGAATGAGGATATGAACATGCTTGCGGTCAACACCGAGAGGATGGATTCGATAGACAAGACTATTATCGAGGAGGCTAAATGTGAAATTCGGGCCAAATATTATCCCCAAAACTAATTTTGTTCATCTACTTTTATTTTTATGTCTTTTATTTTATCAATGAAATTTTAATTTTAGTTTCATTTGTGTTTTATCTGAATAAATGAAGAAAAAAAATGTGAGGCCCGAAGGTGTTCTATAATTTGAGTAATGAGTGAGTGTGTTTTTGAGTTAAGTTATAAGAGAAAAAGTTAAGGTGACAACACTTTTTGCTATAACTGTCGGATAATACTGACGGTACCTAATGCTCTTAATTTAAAGAAGAAAATGTGACAAATCGTAATTTCAGGTCAATACTATTCGACAAACTCGAATTTATTTTCTTGACATTTATTTGAGAACAATTTATGCATGACTTTTGCTAGAATAAACGTGAACACCTAGGATATATTTCTAGTACTCTAGGACTTAGGCTAAATTTAGTCCACAACGATCAAGTACCTTGCTCCTACTCCAATTCACAATTTTAAACTAAAAAACAATTTCCTTTTCTTAAATTACTTACGGTTGGCAATTCAACAAACACTATTCGTAATTCAAATTTTAACACCCGATGTACCCAGTTCTTCTAACGATTATTTCTAATGTATTTTTATACTTCCAAAAAGAATACAAAAGTTCCAAAAATGTTTCCTTACACAAAAAATGATTTCTTTATATCCTACGTTTATTTACGTATAACTTTCGTTAATCACCAAACCAACAACCAATACCTATTTTTAACACCCAATACATACAATATATACTCTTGTACCAAAACAACTTTTCTACTCCCATTTTTACTCACATGTGCCCCCCCCCCCCCCCCCTTTCTTGTAAATAATAGTTAGACAAAAATTGTACCAAGCATTTATTAGCCTCCATACCTCTACTATTTCAAAGCATGGCTAAGAATAAGAATTTTGGAGAAAATCTTGCCCCCCATCCCCTTGTCTATTCGACCATGCCTTCCTCCATACCCAAACCATGCTTAATTTGACTTTTATTACTTATAAAATTTTTATGTGTCATGAAATCAAGACTTTTATGCATGAACAATATACCCGACACACCCAGCAATGGTTTCAATATATTTTTACACTCATTACAGTGTTACAAAAATTCAAGAAATATTTTATTCCACCCTTTGGTATTTATTTCATTATAAGTACATAAATGATACGTAATTACTTCAACTTTACCTATTACTAGACAATACATTTTAAATACCCAATGTCTATTCAAAATACATTGTAAAAGTTATTCTTGAATTTTATTTTTAACACTACACATCTATTTTACACAAAATGACACCAAATCTCGTAAGTTACCTTAGTATCACCTTTTCTTACACAAAATCTAGCTAGTTACCAAACCAAGTCAAACCTTTTTTTTCTTCTACTCTTTTACACTCCATATACCACCATACTTCTCACCATGCCATTTTGAAAATCACCACTAACTCTCATTAATGCTAGTACTACATGTCTCTAAAATATCTACACTTATCTTATATATATACTAACATAATACATGTAACTTTCAAGACAAAAAAAAAAGAGATATCACTTCCCATTTTATACAAAAATTTGAAACACTCTAGGAGCAAGGAATGAGAGATCGTGATTGTGGCTAAGTTCAAGCATTCTTAGGGCATTCTAGCATAGATTTGGAGCATTGATCTTGAGGTTAACCAAGTATCTTGCACTCATATCTCACTAATCAATTTTGTAAGTAATTATACACTACAAAAACTTCATGTTTTCTTTATGTCATAATGCTAGTCAAGTATATACTTAGTTATCACTTGGTACATGTTGAAAAAGATTTACCTCCACAATGATCCTTTAACAAAAGTTTATGTTTTGATCAAGTTTTTATATCAAGAAAACTAGTAGGTAAAACTCTTCATAAGAAAGTGGTAATAAACCTTATAAACATGTAAGTTAGTAAACTTGTATATTTAAATATTCTTGAGGGTTATTTACATGGACCTTAGAACATTATTGAATTTATGGTTAAATCATTATTATTATGTTGAGAGGTTGATGAAGGAACTAGGACTAGAATTGAAGTTGTGGTTAAGTGGTAAAATGACTAGAAGATTTGTAAAAATAGTTTGACACTTTTAAAAGAGAATCTGTCCCGTTTTGATAAATACAGAAAACTCAGTAACTTGGTAACCATTTTAGGCTAGAAATATAGAAAATAGACTCAATAACGAAAGCGTAGCCGCTTGAATGAGTTAAAACGGGCTTGTAACGAAAAAGATACACTAGTTTCAATTTTTACGACGAAAACTACATTTTCAGAAAATAAACGAATCTGTCCAGAATTTTGAAAGATAAAAACAGAGGTTACATGATGTCTAGACTAGCTGAGACCTTGAAAAGCCGATAGTACACTTAAATACCTTCGCGGGGATTAGTCAAACTTAAGAAACGGAGCTACGACGCAAAAGTTATGGCCTAACGAACGTTTACGTCAACATATACGTTGACAGCCTATTATTTCTCTATTAGAAAAGCTGATGGAATGTATAAAATGGAATTTTGGACCTTTTTTAGGACATTTTGGCTAAAATGACGTACACGGAATTGGTAGAACATTGTATATATATATTTAGCGCGTTAGAGATTTTTAGAATAGCCATTAACATGACAACTAAAATTTGGTCGCAAGATTTACAAGATACATTTTCTAAAGAGTGGTAATTTTCTAAATAAATGATCAAATTGACGCAACTATATTTTGACAATAATAATTTCAACAACGTGTACAAATGATAAAGTAGAGTATGAACTTGCGTGCATGGTCTTGTTTTCGAAATCTAAGACATATTCATTATTTAGGTCGCAGTTAGGATATCGGACCTATATTTTCAGTTTACCATAATTCCAAAGAATTATTTTTGCCAAAGGTGAGTTTTCATAGCCCCATTTTTCAAGTTAATATTTCATTTCAAACCTACGAGGGAGAATACATTGCATATCATTTTATTACGAGCCTAAGTACATTAAATTCATTTACATTGCTTAAGTTATCACATTGCCAAGTTAAAGTCCCCTTTTATTTATCATGAACCATTAATTGACATTAAGCGAGGGTGAGTGAATAGATCTATTGAGGGTGACTCCTTCGTTCGGGTTAGTAGCTCCAACAAGTCTACGAACGCATTTCATTTGAATCATATTAGAGTGTCTGGCAAACCACTCTGGTGGGGCTTTCATTTTTTGTCTAGCTTCGGGGTCATGAGCTTATAGCAATTGTATTATTTTAATTATATGGCGACATTGTCACACTTAACTTTATACTTGTGGATATCGTACAAAACATTTACATAAACCTATGATTCTCACCAACATTTTTGTTGACCATTTTAGCAATGTAGTTTCAGGTAATTAAGGCATTCACATCATGGCCTGCATGAGGACCTATCATAGAGTCGCGGCGACGACGCGTCTCACTTGTATTTTATGCACTTAAACTATCGTTTGATTTGTAGCAAACTTATTTTCGCAACTTTGGAAAATCTTTTGGGACCTATCTTTTGTAAACTCTGAAGGTTTTATGAAATCAAACGATGTACTTTTAAAACGACACTTTAGGTCGTTCAATATAACTGTAACTGTGATGCTATGGCAGTCACGCCCCAGGTATTCCATTCCGCTGCAAATCAGGTATTTGGGGTGTGACATATTGACATCAGAGCTAAGGTTATAGCGAACTAGGTTGTATCACGGACCCTAGACTATAACCACATCATCATAGCATCTCATCATTTCATCATAAGTGCATATTCACTATACATGCGGTTTCATACATACATTATGCGGGTTATTTACTTTCATTTTACGTCGATTGTCACAGAGATGTCTTCGGATAACCATCCTATCTTCCTCGACTCGGATTCAGATGGGGACAATTCGTCATCATCCACTGTCCCGACCACACCAGTCATTCCTGTTCCTGTATCCTCCGGCGATGAGTCTGCTGAGACTGAGCCGTTTGAGGACACTCAGCCCATATCTACACCCCCTGTATACCACCCATTACACCTGTCCCTCCAGTTCCATCACCACCGTCATCTCATAAATTGATTTACCAGCATTCTACCAACTATTTACTCCCATACGAACCGATTTTTCTTGTCAAAAACAGAATTTAGACTACCATTTTACCAAACAACACGTTGAACATCATCTAAAACTTTTGAGAAACATAAGGCTACTTTGACTAAACCGAGCATCACATCATTAGTCCTCAATTATACATAGCCTGATCACCTATGTCTAATTCAGGATGAATTATGCCATGAAGGAAACAATCATCTTTCCAAAAATTCTTAATAACAATCTTCATTCAAAAGCTTTGTAACCAAATTAAATCTTTCTTAAACATCCCTTTTGACAAACCCTCACTAGATACCTACACCACATGTCACTCACTCAACCGCTAAGTTGGATTTTTTTGACCATTGACCTTTCTAGGAAAGACTTTCCATTTACAAGGAGGATTCCCTGACATAAGAAAACAACGAAAGGATTTTGGAACTACAAACGAGGACTAGAATTATACAATAAGTTGATTCGTATCGCAACGGAAAACATAAGATCTCACGAGGCAACCCAAATCACTATCTTTGGCATAGTCACCCAATCCTATCATTCCAGAAGTACTAGTTAGACTAAGCACCATAGGCGAAGGGAGACTCATATCGTAATACTAGTTAGAGCAAGACACAAGGAATCAAAACGGTTACCATAGCTTTATCCTTTCGATAACACCTTTTCGACGAACTTATGATTGTAGAATTAGTCACGAAACATGTTGTACCAATTTCAAATACTCCCAATAAAAGGTAGACGATATACCTCAAACTTCTGGCAATCCCTTTAAGCTTATTTTTACTCACTTAGATATAAGCGCGATCTTCCATCCTCAAACCAATGTACGTAGTAAGAGAACTATCTAAACGCTATAGGACATGCTCAGTGCCGTTTGATCAATTTTGAATTGTTTAGAATAACCTTTTGACATTGACAGATTTCACCTTCAACAATAGCCATCACACAAATATAAAGACTGCACCTTTTGAGGCACTCTATGGTCGAAGTACCAATCACCTATTGACAGACCGAAATCGGAAAAGTCCAACTCACTAGCCTAGGAATTAATTGTGAAACAACAAGGGAAAATTGTACAAGTCAAGAATCCGTTACAAGCGACAAGAGAACAATAGAAAAGTTAGGTCGGTACATGACGCAAATCATTGGAATTAGGTGTCCCTAAGCCGCGAACCATTAGGATACGAGTTGAAGAACGAGTTATGTTGAAATTCTTGCCTTGGAAAGGCATGATACAATTTTGGAAACGCGGGAAAGTGAACCCTAGGTATATTGGACCATTTAAGATTCTAGCTAGAATCGGCCGACTGGCATACAGACTTGAGCTTCCGTCAGAGCTAAGCAGAGTACATAACTCATTTCACGTTTCAAATCTCAAGAAGTGTCTTTCAGATGAATCACTCGTAACACATTTCATTTCATTCCATTAGAAGAAATTCAACTCGACGATAAGCTCCACATCGTGGAGGAACCAGCAGAAATCATGGACCGTGAGGTCAAACAGTTGAAGCAAAGTCGAATTCCTATCGTGAAATTTTGCTGGAATTCTCGAAGAAGTCCCGAGATTACTTGGGAGCGGGAAAACCAGATGCGACTCAAATATCCACACCTTTTCACCAATACCACTCCAGAGACCAACACTAACTGAATTCAGGGACTGAATTCCTTTTAGGGTGGAAGACTGTGACAAATCGTAATTTCAGGTCAATACTATTCGACAAACTCGAATTTATTTTCTTGACATTTATTTGAGAACAATTCATGCATGACTTTTGCTAGAATAAACGTGAACACCTAGGATATATTTCTAGTACACTAGGACTTAGGCTAAATTTAGTCCACAACGATCAAGTACCTTGCTCCTACTCCAATTCATAATTTTAAACTCAAAAACAATTTTCTTTTCTTAAATTACTTACGGTTGGCAATTCAACAAACACTATTCGTAATTCAAAATTTAACACCCGATGTACCCAGTTCTCCCAACGATTATTTCTAATGTATTTTTATACTTTCAAAAAGATTACAAAAGTTCCAAAAATATTTCCTTACACCAAAAATGATTTCTTTATATCCTACGTTTATTTACGTATAACTTTCGTTAATCACCAAACCAACAACCAATACCTATTTTTAACACCCAATACATACAATATATACACTCTTGTACCAAAACAACTTTTCTACTCCCATTTTTACTCACATGTGCCCCCCCCCTCCTTTTTCTTGTAAATAATAGTTAGACAAAAATTGTACCAAGCATTTATTAGCCTCCATACCTCTACTATTTCAAAGCATGGCTAAGAATAAGAATTTTGGAGAAAATCTTGCCCCCCATCCCCTTGTCTATTCGACCATGCCTTCCTCCATACCCAAACCATGCTTAATTTGACTTTTATTACTTATAAAATTTTTATGTGTCATGAAATCAAGACTTTTATGCATGAACAATATACCCGACACACCCAACAATGATTTTAATATATTTTTACACTCATTACAGTGTTACAAAAATTCAAGAAATATTTTATTCCACGATTTGGTATTTATTTCATTATAAGTACGTAAATGATACGTAATTACTTCAAATTTACTTATTACTAGACAATACATTTTAATTACCTAATGCCTATTCAAAATACATTGTAAAAGTTATTCTTGAATTTTATTTTTAACACTACACATCTATTTTACACAAAATGACACCAAATCTCATAAGTTACCTTAGTATCAACTTTTCTTACACAAAATCTAGCTAGTTACCAAACCAAGTCAAACCTTTTTTTTCTTCTACTCTGTTGGGAATTAAATGTTCTGAAGATTAAGTTTCAAGAATTACAAGTATTAACAGTTCCAACTGCTGAGAAGAATACTCTAACAGTTCCAACTACTTGTGTATATCTTAGGACTGTTCAAGTTATAACTAACCGTTCTAACTGCTAGTTATAAAGAAGGGACTGCTGAGCTAAGACTGCTAAATGGATAAGTATTGAAAAGATATTATTTGTATTTTGGTCAACAATATACGGCAGATAATATCTTACCCCATGTGCTTAGTTAAACAAGTTGTGTACATAGATACATGTTGTATCTTATGTACTGACACACTCAAGATAAGTTAGCAAGTAGTATGTCAAGACTTTATGCAATATGTAAAGATCTTCTTAGACTATAAAAGAGATCTTAGACTAGTGATATGTATGTCTAAGTGTGTTATTATTTTTAGAACTCTCATAACTGTTAAGACATAGAACAAACACAAGAATATCACAAGTTAGAAAAACTTAAGATTCAAGGTTGTAACCCTAGTGATAATTCAAGATCACTCGTATTATTATCATTAATAATATTGAATCGTTTGGTGTTAATCTTTCATTGTTTCTTGTTCAATAACAAACACAACCGTTCCATTTCCATAACTATAATAACCTTCTAAGTGTGGTTAAGTAAATTCCGCGTACTTAATCATATTCACTCAATATATCATACACACAAAGAACAAAAGGTTTAACCACCTTAACCGTGTGAACAATCCTAACAAGTGGTATCAAAGCTACAGGCTGATATTATTGATTTAGAAGAAGAAACTAAAGAAATGGATGTTGAATCTATTCAGACAAATGTTGCTGCAAAGATTCCCGTGCTCAAACAGAATGAGTTTGAGATGTGGAGGCTGAGGATAGAGCAATATTTCCAAGTGCAAGACTATGCACTTTGGGAAATCATAGAAGATGGAGACTCTTACCAGCCTACCACCACTACATCAACAGTGGAAGGAAAAGTTGTGTCAACTCTGCAGACAAAGCCATCATCTGCAGAAGATAGAATAAAGAAGAAAAATGACTTGAAGGCAAGAAGCATGCTGATGATGACCATTCCTAATGATCAACTTCTAAACTTCAGCAAGTTCAAAGATGCCAAGTCATTATTTGAAGCTATTATTGCAAGGTATGGTGGAAATGAAGCCACCAAGAAAACCCACAAGACACTGCTCAAGCAGCAGTTTGAAAACTTCTCCTCTACATACAATGAACCTCTTGACCACATGTTTAATAGGCTTCAGAATATTGTGAGCCAACTTGCTATTCTTGGGATTGAAATGCCTCAAGAAGATTTGAACTCAAAATTTCTGAGAAGCTTACCAGAAGAGTGGGCTATGCATGTTGTTGTCTGGAAGAACAAGCCAGACTTAGACACCATGGAACTGATGGACTTGTATAGCAACTTCAAGATTGTGGAGCAAGATTTGAAGAAGAATGGAGGTACTAGTTCTAATACTGGGAACAAGGCATTTATGTCAACTCCTAGTACCTCAAAATCAAGTGAAGAGTTGAAAGTTGTAGATGATGTTGGTGCTGCTAGTTCATCAAGTAGTACCATAAGTATTTTAGATGAAAAGACTTGTTGTGCCTTTCTTACAAGTCAGAATAATGGGTCCATGCTCTCCTATGAAGACCTTCAATAGATCCATGAAGATGATCCGGATGAAATGGATCTAAAATGGCAAATTTCTCTTCTTTAGCATGAGAGCCAAGAAGTTCTATCACAAGACGGGGAAGAAGCTCATAATCAGCAACACTGATGCTGCTGGTTTTGATAAGTCAAAGATAGAGTGCTATAACTGTCACATGATGGGTCATTTCTCAAGAGATTGCAGAAGACCAAGGCAGCAAGACAGCAAGAATAGAGGTTTTAGAAGCAAATCCAAAACAGAGGAGGTTATTGAGCCAAAAGCTATGGTAGCTATTGATGGTTTAGGTTTTGATTGGAGCTTCATGGCAGATGAAGAAGAAACTCCTGCTCAAATGGCACTTATGGCTTTTTCTGCTACTGAGGTACAAAATCATAAAGCTTGTTCTAATACTTGCACTGCTCTTAATGCTCTACAGGTTTTAATGAAACAATATGATGATCAAAAGAAAGAGCTAAGCAACACTTTTCAAAACTTTATAAACTATAAGTGTGGATTAGAAAAGCTAGAGAAACAAATCACATACTATAAGGAAAATGAATTAGCTTTTTCTGATGACAAAGCTCTCCTAAGACAGGACATATTCTTTAGAGATGCTGAAATTAAGCTTTTGAGAGAAGCTTTTGATAGGGTCAAAAAGGAAAATGAAAACATTCACTTGACTACTGAGGCACTAGAACATGCTTCTAGAGGTGTGCACAACATAGTAGAATGTCAGGTGATTAATAGAGCTAAGTCAGGAGTAGGATATAAGAGTGTCCCACCTCCTTATAGAGGCATCCATAAACCCCCAGGGATTGACCTAGGAAATTCAGGTTTACCTGAGTTTCAAGAACCAATCATGGAATATGGTTCTAAGGCTAGCAAGAGTCTTAAGGTAGAAAAGATAAGAAAAAGTTTAGATAAAACTTTACTTTATCAGGACAAGGTGTCCTTTGTTAATAAAGGAGATGCTATAGTTGTTGAAGATTGTATAACTGATAGTGATGATGAAGAAGAATAGGTTATGTCCAAACCTGAAGTGGTTAAGAAAGTAGGAAAAAGGCTTCCTAAGATAGTCAAACACAATACTGATAGGCCTAAATCAAACATTAAGCATGTTAGGCAACCAGTTAGATATTGTGAACAATATAGAACCACCAACAAGCCCAGAGGTAACCAAAGGAATTGGAACAACCTCAAGTCTAACCAATTAGGTGATGACTTTGCTTTTTATAACAAAGCTTGTTACACATGTGGTAGTTTTGACCATCTTGCAGCTTTCTGCAACCATTGGGTATCTGGTTATGAAAACAATAGGGTGAATTTCAAAAGGCAAAATCCTCAAACTCACTTTCACTCTAAGTCTAAAAGTATAAAACCCAGAGTTGTTTCAATAGCAGTCTCTACTGCTAGGCAAGCAGTTTCAACTGCTAGACCATTTAAGACTGTTAACCCAAAACCAACAGTTATAAGTGCAAAAATAACTTTAAAACATGCACCTAAAACTGTTACAAGGCCCATTCAATTAAAAGCAGTGGTCCAAAAACAAGTTTGGAAACCAAAGGGTAGAACTAAAAAGCTAGCAGTTCCTGCTGCTAAGCAATCAGTTCCTACTGCTAAGGGAAACAGGGCAAATGCTGTTAAGGCCTCAGCATGTTGGATTCTAAAATCCAATGTTGCATCAACTGTCCTTAAAAGATTGAATTATATTGATGCAAGAGGCAGATCCAAGTCAGTAATGGCTTGGATCCCCAAAAGAAACTAACACTCTTATTTATGTGCAGGAACATTCAAATGATCAGGAAGAGGATCAAGGATACTCAGATAGTGGATGTTCAAGGCACATGACAGGCAACAAGTCTTATCTCTCAGATTTCCAATCAATAGATGGAGGCTATGTTACCTTTGGAGGAGGTGTTGGTGGCAAAATTTCTGGTAAAGGTACAATTAAAACTGGAAATTTAGATTTTGAAGATGTGTACTATGTAAAAGAGCTAAATTATAATCTTTTTAGTGTTTCACAAATGTGTGACAAAAAGAACAATGTTCTTTTCTGTGAGACTGAATGTCTTGTACTTTCTCCTGATTTTAAGATGCCTGATGAAAGTCAAGTACTTCTTAGAATTCCTAGAAAAGGCAATATGTACAGTGTAGACATGAAGAACATTATTCCTAAAAAGAATTTAACTTGTCTTGTTGCAAAGGCCACATTGGATGAATCAATGAAATGGCATAGAAGGCTTGGTCATATTAATTTCAAAACCATAAATAAAATTGTTAAGAATGGTTTGGTAAGAGGTTTACCTCACAAAAGATTTGAAAATGATCAAACATGCATTGCTTGTCTAAAAGGCAAACAACATAAAGCCACTTGTAAGCCCAAGATTTTTAACTCTTTCAATCAATCATTGTTTATGCTGCATATGGACTTATTTGGACCTGTTTCAGTAAGTAGTATAATGCATAAGAGATATTGTCTTGTTGTAATTGATGACTATACTAGATTTACATGGGTTTTCTTTCTATCTACTAAGGATGAGACTACAAGCATCCTTAAGACATTCATTACACAGATAGAAAACCAAGTAGACAAAAAAGTGAAGGTCATTAGATGTGATAATGGGACAGAGTTTAAGAATAGAGTTATGGATGATTTCAGCAAACAAAAAGGTATTAAAAGAGAATTTAGTGTTGCTAGAACACCTCAACAGAATGGTGTAGTTGAAAGAAAGAATAGAACACTAATTGAAGCTGCTAGAACAATGTTAGCTGATTCTAAACTACCTATAACTTTTTGGGCTGAAGCAGTTAGCACTGCTTGCTATGTTCAAAATAGAGTTTTAGTTGTGCAGCCTCACAATAAGACATCATATGAACTTTTTAGAGGTAGAACTCCTGCAATAGGATTTCTTAGACCTTTTGGATGTCATGTGACAATTCTCAATACCTTAGACCATTTAGCAAAATTCGATGGTAAAGCAGATGAAGGATTCTTTGTTGGATATTCTCTTGATAGCAAAGCATTTAGAGTATACAACACAAGAACTAAGATTGTAGAGGAAAACCTACATGTGGAGTTTTTAGAAGATAAATCCAATGTAGAAGGTCAAGGACCAAAAAGGCTATTTGATCTTGAATATCTAACCAAATCAATGAATTATGTGCCTGTTGTTGTTGAAACTAATGAATTTTTAGGTTCACAAGCAACAGATGAGGCAAGGTTAGAAAAGGAGACAAACCAAGATCATGTTTGGATGCCAATATGGTCAAGTACAATTGTGGAATCAACTTCAACAACTGATGAATCTTCTTCTGGCAAGGCTAAAGAAGGTGTTGAAGATGAAAGCAAGAAAGATGGAACTGAGAAAAAAGACAGTCAAGTTAGCAGTTCAAAAGCAGTTTGTACTGCTGAGACAGAGCATTCAACTGCTGGCTCTTCAGAAATGAAAGAAGCAGAATTCTCAGATAATGAGGTAGATTTCAACAATCTTCCATCAAATTATCAAGTTCCTTCCACTCCACAAACAAGAATTCACAAAGTTCACTCCCTAGATAATGTGATTGGAGATGTACAGTCAGGTGTGAAGACAAGACAACAACTGATGTCTTCAGACCATCAAGGGCTTCTTGATGCCCTTTATGCTTCAAAGCAGCATGAGTTTTCAAACTCTTGCTTGTTTGTATGTTTTCTCTCTCAAGCTGAACCAAAGAACATTCTGAAAGCCTTAGATGATTCAAGCTGGGTAGAAGCTATGCAAGAAGAGCTTCTTCAGTTCAAGATTCAGAAAGTATGGGTGCTAGTTGATTTACCTAAGAATGCAAAGGTAATTGGCACTAGATGGGTTTTCAAGAATAAAAGGGATGAAAGGGGAATAGTGATTCGAAATAAGGCTAGATTAGTAGCTCAAGGGTACACACAAGAAGAAGGAATAGACTATGATGAGGTTTATGCTCCAGTAGCAAGGATTGAGGCAATTAGGCTTTTCTTAGCTTATGCTTCATTTTTAGGCTTCACAGTCTACCAAATGGATGTCAAGAGTGCATTTTTATATGATAAAATTGAAGAAGAGGTGTATGTTACACAACCTCCAGGCTTCATTGACCCATTACATCCAAACAAAGTGTACAGAGTAGTGAAAGCTCTATATGGCCTTCATCAGGCACCAAGAGCTTGGTATGCAACACTAGCTTCCTACTTATTAGAAAATGGATTTCAAAGAGGAAAGATTGATCAGACACTTTTCATCAAACAGCACAAGAAGGATCTTCTGTTAGTGCAGGTGTATGTGGATGACATTATCTTTGGATCAACTAAGAAGGAAATGTGTTTAGAGTTTGAGAAACTTATGCATGATAAGTTTCAGATGAGTTCTATGGGAGAACTTACATTCTTTTTGGGTTTGCAAGTTAAGCAATCATCTGAAGGCATATTTATTAATCAAGACAAATATGTTGCAGAGATACTTAGAAAATTTCAATTTGCTGATTCAAAAATAGCAAGCACACCAATGGACTCTGAGAAGCACCTTCTGAAAGATGAAGATGGAGAATATGTGGATGTACACACTTACAGATCTATGATAGGCTCTTTGATGTACCTTACATCATCTAGACCTGATATCATGTTCCCTGTTTGTGTTTGTGCAAGATTTCAAGTTACTCCAAAGGTTTCTCATTTAACTGCAGTCAAGAGAATTTTTAGATATCTCAACGGTCAACCAAGGTTGGGTCTATGGTATTCAAGGGAATCTCCTTTTGACTTGGTAGCATTTTCGGATAGTGATTATGCTGGTGCTAGCTTAGACAGAAAGTCAACAACTGGAGGATGTCAATTCCTTGGGTGTAGACTTGTCTCATGGCAGTGTAAGAAGCAAACAAGTGTGGCAAATTCAACAACTGAAGCTGAATATATAGCTGCTGCAAGTTGCTGTGGTCAGGTTCTATGGCTTCAAAACCAACTCCTTGACTATGGGTACAATTTCTTAAACACTGTTATTCATATTGATAATAGTAGTACAATTTGTATTATTAAAAATCCAGTGCAACATTCTAAAACAAAACACATTGAAATTAGACATCACTTTATAAGAGACTGCAATGAGAAAAGATTAATTCAAGTACTTAAAATTGCTTCAGAATTCAATTTTGTAGATCTGCTAACCAAAGCTTTTGATGTTGGAAGGTTTCAGTACTTGGTAGCAAGTATTGGAATGCTAAATCCTTAAAATTTTTAATCTTTCTGGTTTTTATATATGTTAAGGTTGTACTGATATCTTTGTAAATTGAGACTGTTCAATAAAACAGTTTGTACTGCTAGTTCATATTTTGTTTAAACAGTTCATACTGTTGGTCATATATTGATACTGCTATAAGACAAATGCTATGCATTTTGTTTCTTGGTTTTGGACTAACAATTTCAGGTATGAACTTTAAGCAATAAGGAAATTTCAAGTGAAATGGAAGCAAAAGAAAAGTGATTCCAGTTGCTTTCATAACAGGTTTATGATGGACTGAGTTTGGGAATTTAAAACTCCTTAAAACTTCTTTCTTGAAACCTGGTTATCAAATTTCACATTGAATTGATGACTTAGTTGATCAGATAGTAATTGATGCAACTCACTTTCTATCATTTTATACTTTCAAGTATAATGTGCAAGTCTGAGGACATCTGATAGAAAGAACAGCTAGTAAAAGTGAATCTAACACTTGTGTTAGAGGTAACAATTACTATGAGCTGGAAACCCTGTCAAAAAAAGCCTTTTGAATAGGTTTATCTTTACACAGGCAGTTATTTATAACTGAAAACATTGGTTCTCACACAACCAGAGGTTGCTTTAAACCGAAATTTTGATTAAGTGTCTGTTATACACTTGATCCCTTCAAAATGGTTGGAAGCAGTATGATTTTTCAATTCTAAAATCATGAACATATTGCTAAGTCAAATAATTTCTTAAACAAGGATTTTCAAGAGATTCACAAAAAACCATCCATTGATGGACCATGAATCAAAATGTCCACTGATTCACCTCTCATAGGAGTTAACACACCTAGAAGTGATGAGGGCAGTAACTTAAACTCTTAAAGAATTGATGGCTTCATGTACAACATTGTCTGACAACAAGTTCTAAATGATGGATCAGATGATAAGGAAAGATATATTTTGGTACATAGTGAGATCTTCCAAACAAGGGGAGGAAACAAAAGTTATTTGTATCTCAAGGGAGGTAACAATCTCAGGGGAGGAAATAATAGCCCAGAAAAGGAAGATAATCCAATAAAAGGAAGGAGAAGACAAGAGCATACAAGATGATGACATGGAGGTTGAAAATGACAAGAACATTCCAAAGGAGAAAGTTCTATCTAGGTCAAACGAAGAAAAGTTTCAATTTCAGTTTACCACGTTTGTTCATCACTTACAAAGGCATGCTGATAGATGATTTCACTTGTTGAAACAAGCATCCAAGATACACAGCATCATTGCCTCTTATAATTCCTCCATCCAATGAAATTGCACCATCTTTAGGTCAATAATTGAAGATTAAAGATTAGTGTATTGATATTGTTGAAGTCAAAGATCAGAAAGCAGATGAGCTTCTAAGAAAGATACAATCTCTTAGAACAGAAGAAAGTTCAGATCAAGGGTCTGACTATGAAATGTTTGAAAGATCTTCACAATCCATAAGTTTAATTCAAAAACATGTTGAAATGAATTCACATGTTTAGGGGAGGATTGTTGGGAATTAAATGTTCTGAAGATTAAGTTTCAAGAATTACAAGTATTAACAGTTCCAACTGCTGAGAAGAATACTCTAACAGTTCCAAGTGCTGGTGTATATCTTAGGACTGTTCAAGTTATAACTAACCGTTCTAACTGCTAGTTATAAAGAAGGGACTGCTGAGCTAAGACTGCTAAATGGATAAGTATTGAAAAGATATTATTTGTATTTTGGTCAACAATATACGGTAGATAATATCTTACCCCATGTGCTTAGTTAAACAAGTTGTGTACACAGATACATGTTGTATCTTATGTACTGACACACTCAAGATAAGTTAGCAAGTAGTATGTCAAGACTTTATGCAATATGTAAAGATCTTCTTGGACTATAAAAGAGATCTTAGACTAGTGATATGTATGTCTGAAGTGTGTTGTTATTTTTAGAACTCTCATAACTGTTAAGACATAGAACAAACACAAGAATATCACAAGTTAGAAAAACTTAAGATTCAAGGTTGTAACCCTAGTGATAATTCAAGATCACTCGTATTATTATCATTAATAATATTGAATCGTTTGGTGTTAATCTTTCATTGTTCCTTGTTCAACAACAAACACAACCGTTCCATTTCCATAACTAAAATAACCTTCTAAGTGTGGTTAAGTAAATTCCGCGTACTTAATCATATTCACTCAATATATCATACACACAAAGAACAAAAGGTTTAACCACCTTAACCGTGTGAACAATCCTAACATACTCTTTTACACTCCATATACCACCATACTTCTCACCATGCCATTTTGAAAATCACCACTAATAACTCTCATTAATACAAGTACTATATGTCTCTAAAATATCTACACTTATCTTATATATATACTAACATACTACATGTAACTTTCAAGACACAAAAAAAAAAAAATGAGATATCACTTCCCATTTTATAAAAAAATTCGACACACTCTAGGAGCAAGGAAGGAGAGATCTTGATTGTGGCTAAGTTCAAGCACTCTTAGGGCATTCTAGCATAGATTTGGAGCACTGATCTTGAGGTTAAACAAGTATCTTGCACTCATATCTCACTAATCACTTTTGTAAGTAATCATACACTACAAAAACTTCATGTTTTCTTTATGTCATAATGCTAGTCAAGTATATACTTAGTTATCACTTGGTACATGTTGAAAAAGAATTACCTTCACAAAGATCCTTTAACAAAAGTTTATGTTTTGAACAAGTTTTTATATCAAGAAAACTAGTAGGTAAAACTATTCATAAGAAAGTGGTAATAAACCTTATAAACATGTAAGTTAGTAAACTTGTATATTTAAACATTCTTGAGGGTTATTTACATGGACCTTAGAACATTATTGAATTTGTGGTTAAATCATTATTATTATGTTGAGAAGTTGATGAAGGAACTAGGACTAGAATTGAAGTTGTGGTTAAGTGGTAAAATGGCTAGAGGATTTGTAAAAATAGTTTGACACTTTTAAAAGAGAATCTGCCCCGTTTTGATAAATATAGCAAACTCAGTAACTTGGTAACTATTTTAGGCTAGAAATATAGAAAATAGACTCAATAACGAAAACGTAGCCGCTTGAATGAGTTAAAACGGGCTTGTAACGAAAAAGATACACTAGTTTCAATTTTTACGATGAAAACTACATTTTCAGAAAATAAACGAATCTGTCCAGAATTTTGAAAGATAAAAACAGAGGTTAAATGATGTCTAGACTATCTGAGACCATGAAAATCTGATAGTACACTTAAATACCTTCGCGGGGATAGGTCAAACTTAAGAAACGGAGCTACGACGCAAAAGTTATGGCCTAACGAACGTTTACGTCAACATATACGTTAACAGCCTATTATTTCTCTTTTAGAAAAGCTGATGGAATGTATAAAATGGAATTTTGGACCTTTTTGAGGACATTTTGGCTAAAATGACGTACATGGATTTGGTAGAACATTGTATATATTTATTTAGCGCGTTAGAGATTTTTAGAATAGCCATTAACATGACAGCTAAAATTTGGTCGCAAGATTTACAAGATAAATTTTCTAAAGAGTGGTAATTTTCTAAATAAATGATCAAATTGACGCAACTATATTTTGACAATAAACATTTCAACAACGTGTACAAGTGATAAAGTATAGTATGAACTTGCGTGCATGGTCTTGTTTTCGAAGTCTAAAACATATGCATTATTTAAGTCGCAGTTAGGATATCGGACCTACATTTTCAATTTCCCTTAATTCCAATCGGGAATTGCTTTTGCCAAAGGTGAGTTTTCATAGCCCCGTTTTTCAAGTTAATATTTCATTTCAAACCTACGGGGGAGAATACATTGCATATCATTTTATTACGAGCCCAAGTACATTAAATTCATTTACATTGCTTAAGTTACCACATTGCCAAGTTAAAGTCCCCTTTTATTTATCATGAACCGTTAATTGACATTAAGCGAGGGTGAATGAATAGATCTATTGAAGGTGACTCCTCCGTTCGGGTTGGTAGCTCCAACAAGTCTACGTACGCATTTCATTTGAATCATATTAGAGTGTCTGGCAAGTGATAACTTTATACTTGTATTATTTTAGAATAGCCATTTGAATCATGAGCTTATAGCAATTGTATTATTTTAATTATATGGCGACATTGTCACACTTAAGTTTATACTTGTGGATATCGTACAAAATATTTACATAAACATATGATTCTCACCAACATTTTTGTTGACCATTTTAGCAATGTATTTTCAGGTAATTAAAGCATTCACATCATGGCCTGCATGAGGACCTATCATAGAGTCGCGGCGACGACGCGTCTCACTTGTATTTTATGCACTTAAACTATCGTTTGATTTGTTGCAAACTTATTTTCGCAACTTTGGCAAATCTTTTGGGGCCTATCTTTTGTAAACTCTGAAGGTTTTATGAAATCAAACGATGTACTTTTAAAACGACACTTTAGGTCGTTCAATATAACTGTAACTGTGATGCTATGGCAGTCACGCCCAGGTATTCCATTCCGCTGCAAATCAGGTATTTGGGGGTGTGACAAAAAATAACTAAGAGAGCTCGTTGTGAGTGTGAGGAGGTAATACCCGTGTAATTTTTCCTCTCCTATGGCTTAGCTACAACAATCATGGGTAAGAAGGCTAGGTGCAGTTTGTGTTATCTGTGCGTCATGTCAGCTTTTACTTTATAATATTCTTATAACACAAATAAAAAAACACTCTCCTCAATAACATGTCTATAACACACCATTGAAAAAACTACAATCTACATTAAAAAACAAAAAAGAAAATTATAAAGTTCAAAAAACACACACAAACATGCTGGTTATCAACATGGCATGGTACCCATAATACATGGGCCGGTGCAGTATGGCGTCGTCATAGGTACCAAAAATTGGTTATAAATCCCTTTAACGAGCTACACCGTGCACTTAACAGCACACAAGCTAGTTATTCACATGTTACACTTCTCTCGCCATGGGGTTGCAGGGTGTTATAAATTTTTTTTTTTCTTTGTTCCTTTCTTTTTCAGTTATTCATATAAATTTTTGTTATACAAAAGAGAAGGTTTTCGGATTTTGTGTTATAACCAAGTTATAAGTCAAAAGTTGACGTGACGACTCGTATAACTTTCCTACAACACTTGCATGCACACCTAATGCTCGAAGTATTTTCTTTATAAATTATTGCTTTCAACTTTCAATTAATTTGGCATCTTAAATTGGATGGAAGTTGTAATTTGAATATCCACAATTCAAATATGGAACTCATGACTTGATTGGCTTTAATTAACTTATTAAATACTACGTATTATTTAGGTTTTATTTTCTTTAGATACATTTTTCTCGTTAGATGGCCAATCATTTGGTTATTAGTCTGTATAAATTATATCATAGGCTATTTATGGTTTTCATAAAAACTATGACGAAATGTCAATAGTAATATTTAGGTTATGTTTTGTTAAGATTTCTCGTTAGAAATTTGAAGGTTGTAACTTTCGCACAAGTTCTAAAAAAATACAAGGTAACATTTACTTGTTCTCGCATGCTCGTTCACAAATCCTGACACAATTGTAACCATTAATTAAAGAAAATGTCCAACTTTATATGATACAAATTGATGGCCAATTGAATGTATAGCAAGAAGAAGGTGGTAGAAGTGGCAGCCGAGTGGTGCTGCACTACTACACAAAAGCTTATATAGATCGATGGAAAACCCACATATAGATCGGTTTTGAACCGCTCTATACAAAAGTGATCTTTATGAGCGAGTCACATATAGATCGGTTGAGAACCGATCTATATGAACCACATATAGATCGGTTGGTACCCAATAACTGATCTATATGACACCACATATAGATCGGTTGTATACCTAATAACCGATCTATATAGGTTTTTTCCAAATTAAAAAAAAATTATAGAAACCCATATTTTTTCCAAATTTCTGTTCAATCACACAATACACTAACATTTTTTTTATTTTTTTTTAAAAGGTAAAGTTGAATAAAAAGAATGAAAGGTTATATACAAGAGATAGCACAAGGACATGAAACTGGTAGGACAACCCCTACCAAGAACAGAACTTGCCTAAACCAAAGGACAACTAAAAGCAGTTTTGGACAAACCCAAAATTGAATCAAAGGAGCAAATGGCTAACAGAAAAAGACAATGACCAAAGCAAACATGGAAAACAACTAGCATGCTAAATAACAAAGGACAACAAATTACAAAAACCATGATTTCAACCAACAGCTACAAATGACAAAAACCATTAAGTGCAGACCAAAGCATTCCAAGGGAAAGCATCTTCTCAATAGCAACATAAGGCTTCCATACAAGGGCCACATAATAATAACTGAGAAGCATAGGTGCAGCAAGAGTACTCCAAATGTAGCAAGAAGCCCTCCAGCAGCTATATCCCAAACGTAAGCTGCAGCATAGACCCATCCACATTCTGTGGCCATACTGACCTGATTGATGGTCAGAACAAAATTTTGAGCCAGAGCCAAAACAAATGATCAAAAGCAGCCTTGAAAACAAACACAAAGAGCAGCATAGACCCATCCACAAGGAGCCAGGGAAATGCAAGCAGATTAGCAGCGTTCCAGACCAGCATGTGCGAATACAAAATTTGGCCATACTCAGAACCAAACAGAAGACCAGAGCAGACGTTAGAAAGTAACTTCTGTAGTACATAGCTAACTGACTAATACTCCAAACCATATGACACCAACACACGATATCCCAAACAGACCCATAGTAGTACTTGATGAGACCCATACAGATTTCAGACCTGCTAAAACCATGAGCATTGGTAAAATTCCAACATCTAAAAGTCCTCAAAAGGTCCTCATTTGAGCTGAGAATAACCAAATCCCGTAGATGGCATTTGACCCTGGTCTTGTTAGCTATCCAGCATTCCAACCAGTAGTCCGACCAAACTCCAACCATCGTGCACGAGGACATGATTTGAGCTTGGCAGACCCATAAAAGTTCACTCAATCCTAACAACTGAACAGCTAATGAGATGCGAAAAATCAGTAGTAACACAATCACCACAGGAGGAGATACATAGCAATCGTACCACATGTTGCAGCACCAAGCACCAAAATTACCAACATCGAGACCGGGGGCTTGATTGGTGCTTGATCCATCGTAGTTCCAATTTGGAAGCTCTGAAGGATCATAAACAGGTCCAGGAAGGTTCTAAAAGCAAACAAATACATAAAATTCATGGTGATTTAGGTAATGAACAAGACAATTTATAAATCTATCTATAATAACAGAAATTTTACCCTGGCTTTGCTTCTTAGGTCCATGCCAGATCCACCAATCCTGTCCATTGATCACAAGTTAATAACCAATGTAAACATACATTTAATACCACCATTCAAGTTTTATTTAGTTTTTTGAGAGGCAATTATACTGATAAATAGATAACTAGCAATCCTGTTAATATAAGTGATAATTTCGGCCAAAACGACCCAAGAACTACGATAATCTTAGGCAGTTTAACCTCAAATATTTAAGTCTAATCAATCTTAAAAACTTTATAAGTATTCTTGTACAATATACCTACGTTACAGTTTGCATTTCTGCTAAACATAAGTAACTGATGCATTATACTAACAAAATTATATTTCTTGTACAATAAGAATCAATCCACATATAGCTCAGGTTATCCAAGAAATTATAGATCACCTTTAGTTAGATAGGTTCAAAATTATATTTCTTGTACAAAACGCACGCCACACATAAGAATCAATCAACATTAACCAAAAATCATCCAAACTACTTAAAAACAATGATTCGCAGCACAACCATTGACATTCAAATCATATAACCTATCATTAAAACTCACATTATATCCAACAAAACTAACAAACAAACTACACATAAACACATATCAAAACTACAACCTCTTCAACAGCTTTTTCGCACAATCGTTCCGATAACCGCAGCGCCTTAATCTCCGCTTGCGCCTCGCTCAATTCTCGATCCTTATCTACAACAAACAAACAAACAAAAATCAAATTCAAAATCAAAATCAAAAGATCAAACAAAAACAAAATCAATCAATACCTCTAACTTCATTCTCTAACCGATTAAGCTCCAATTTAACCGGATCAGATCCATGTAACAAATTCATAAACTCATCAGTATCTAAACTAGGTCTCCTTGAGCTTCTTCTACGGCTTGAGACCACCGGTGGCCGTACATTGCCGCCGTTGTATAACATTTCCGGTGTGTCGTCTTCCATTGGTTTTTAGATCTGAAGTGAAGTCAATCGTGCATCAATAAGCTAGGGTTTCGAATAAGCAGTTAGTGTGTGAAATGAAATGAAATGAAGTGGTTTTGTGTATTGGATCTGAGAATGGCTGTGAAATTTTTGGGAAAATGGCTAGGGTTTTTTAAGGTGAGAGTATATGATTTTGGGAAAATGGATGTGAAATGAAATGAAATGAAGTGGTTTTGTGTCAAAAGGCTAAATTTTGGTGGAGCGGCAAATATCCTGCTAAAACTATTTTGATGAATTTTGGTGGAGCGGCAAATATCCCGCTAAATCTATTTAGTTTCTTTTATATTTGTTATCATAGATAGATCGGTTACTTGTTAAAAACCGATCTATATAACTTTCCAGCTGTAACAAGCCTTATAATGATTAATCACTTAAAAAAAACTCAGCCATATATAGATCGGTTGTTTTGTTAATAACCGATCTATTAAATTTTGAAACTAAATAGATCGGTTATTAACCAAAAAAACCGATCTATATATGATATTTCCCCTCTTTTTTCCTTTTATAGATCGGTTTTTAAGGTAACCGATCTATAAGAAGTGATCTATATGGCCTTTTGTGTAGTAGTGCTGGCTGGTGGCGCCATAGCCGAGTGTCGGCGATGTGTAGGGGGAGGTTTTGTATGTGTGCGTGAAAAATAGCACAAGGAACACTAGTACAAAAATGGGATTTAGTCACACATGCTGTTTTTCGAACAGCCACACAGTCGCTTTTTTATGTGACTAAATGTACCAGAATAAAATAAACAGCCACACTTGATCCGACTTGTGTGACCATTTCGGAATTACATCCGAGGCTACAGCCACACATTTGAATATTTTCGTGACTATACGTATCTGGTAATTTTTTTTTTGATTTTTTAGTCACTTATAATTTGGGACGTGTGACGGATACAAATAAGGTTGAAACATTAGTCACACTATATATATACATATGTGACAAATATATGTCACGCAATTGAAAAGTGTGACCAAAATCCATATATGGTCACACGAAGTAATTGTGTATGTGGCTAAATCATATGCTCAAGTTTGTCACACATTATTTAAGCGTGACTGCTAGTTTTTGTTGAAAATTTAGCCACATATGAATTTGAAATGTGTGACAACTGAAAAGCAAGTTTGAAGCATAGTCACGATATGCATTTAAAAGTGACAAATATATGTCACACACTTGAGATGTGTGACCAAATGTCATATATGGTCACACTAAACCATAGGCATACATGATTAAGTGTGACCAAAATTCGATACAAATAGTCACGTAAGTTAATATGTGTGTCTAAAGTTAAGTGTGTGTTTGCCTGCCAATTCCTAATGTGTATGGTCACACTTAATTGTAGCACAATCATGTGACTATAGGCTATACAATAGTAACACCATACTACAAATGTGCATCTAAATTATGTTTATATATGGCCACATTATAAGGGTATTATATGTGACCAATACATTGAAAATAGTCACACTGTGAAATATTCATGTGACTAATATGTATAGCAAAATGTGAACTCAGTTATCATTAACCTTGATATTAGTCACATTGAGTGTTTGTGTGACTAAATTCAAGATGTTACATATGGTCACATGAAGTATTTATTTAAGTGTCTAAATCATAGAGTCATATTTTGAGTTCAGACTGTTAGTCATGACTCTTCATTTAATTTGCCCCATTACAATGCTGGGATTTTATAGTCTATCTAGTTTAATGCAGTAGTATGTATGTATGTTACTTGCCCCTAGCTGGAACCAGATTACTTGACTTTCTAAAGTCAATTTTCAACTTTATAATGAAGTAACATGTTACTAAAGTGCCTGCAAGTGCATATACATGATAAATGGAAACTGCAAATACAATAAATTAAGCTTGACTGCAAGTGGACATATAACAGTGAAAACCGCAAAATTTTTCATTGCCATTGAAAAGCTTGACTTTTTTGAGTCAAAATCCATTACAACAGGCTAAATTACAGGAACAACTATTTAATACTAAAACAGCTATTCATCTAACATTACTAACTTTACAATACCAGCAGTAACCTTTCACTTAGCCTTGAGCAGCAGTCTTAACTTCAACCAGCAGGGTTAACTATTACACTAGCAGTCTTAATGCAGCATGACATGCTTCACTTGGATTTTCGTATAACAATACCTTCAATGTCGGTTCGATAGTAGTCACTTTGTGATTCCTTGCCCAAGTCTTCTTTATATACACGTGGCAATATTTTTTCATTTTGCTCGTGAATGACTGTACTAAACTCCTCATCGACTTCGTCATATGTATCTTTGTAATTCTTGGTAGGTGTTTTAAAGACAATGGACAAATTTTTCTGTACCTGGTCTTTCACATAAAACACTTGTGTTGCTTGTGACGCTAATATGAACGGATCATCCTTGTGGCTGAAAGTATTCAGGTCTACCAACGTATAACCAAGAGGATCATGTTTGACCCCATGAGTTTTGCGATTAGCCCAATCACATTTGAAAAGAGGAATTTGCCTGAAACGGTAATCTAGTACCCATATCTCTTGTAAAACCCCATAATAAGATGTTTTTTTTATGGTTGCAACTTCTTTTTTGGATATGTGCACATCTACTGACTCAACACTAACCCCACTGTTCTGGTAAACTATGCCATCATTACTTTTCGTACGAAATGTATACCCATTGATGTTATACGCCTCGTATTTCACTACGCTGGCGCGTGGTCCAAATGATATCCACCTCACAGTTTCTGATACACTGTCATTGGATATCGCTAACTCTCTCTCAACCTGAATTTCATTACAAGTATATATATTACCTTTAAATTGCAGGAACAACAAACAAACAATTAAAGAATAGGAGTGTTTGGGATAATGAAATGGTGTGCTGGTCGACCTCTATCTAATGTCATATACAGGAGGGACAATTATGATGATAGCAACAAACAAACAATTATAAACAACATACAAGTAATTACCTCTTCGAGTAACCACTTAGCAAAAGATTTACTGTGCTCATTCTCCAGCAATGCAAGTTTTTTACCCGGGTTTTTTCCTTTCAAAACTTCCTTGTGTCACCTGAAACAAATAAATGTCTTTGATTATTATATTTGATAGAACATTTTAAGCAACGAAATCGACATGTGTTAGTAATATATACTTACTCGATATACGGTTGAATTTCATCTGTATTTTGTATTACATACAAATGTGCTTTCTGAAAGGATTCTACGGAAACTTCACTTGGTTTGCCGGCCGACAATGGCTTTCCGTCCTCAACTTCATTGGTTACATGTTTATCAGCTGGGATACCAATAGTTTTCATGGTTTTATGATATTCGCTAAAAAACTCTATTGTTTCTTCCGCGATAGTCTCCTCGGCAATGCATCCCTCTGGTCTATTTCTGTTTCGCACATGTCCTTTAATAACCTTCATACATCTTTCGAAGGGATACATCCACCGAAAGCATTATGGGACCACATAATTTTACCTCCCTAGTTAGGTGCACAGTCAAGTGTATCATAATATCAAAAAATAACGGAGGAAAGAACTTCTCGAGTAGGAAG